>PVKZ01000416.1:256412-851178 GCA_004027375.1 Macroglossus sobrinus | reverse complement strand
TCTCTCTCTCTCTCTCCCTCCCTCCCTCCCTCCCTCCCTCCCCCTCTCTCTTAGACAAACAAAATAAATGTGTAAAGTAGGAACTTTTTGACTGCAGAGGTGGGGAGGGGAGGACATCAAGAGAAAGGGGGTAGAGGATAGAAAATAGAAAAGGAGAAATGAAGGCAAAATATCAGGAGAAGAGGAAAGGATAAAGCTATTGAGAAGGAGGAGAACAGAGACATATGTGCTCCCTGTGTAGGAGGCTTGATGGATTTGTTTTATGAATGGCTATTTATAGAAAGAAGGTAATGGGGTGAAAGTGAAGGTGAAGAGGGGAGGGGCTGGCAAAGTAAATGTTGGAAAAGTTTAATTAACATGTTTTTATAGATTGTAAACCCATCAGGGAGAGTAAATGTTTAATATACTGCTGAGTACCTTGTCAAGTACCCTATAATTAATATTAATTACAGACATTATTTTTTAAAATCATAGGAAAATCTGTGTACTTGAGCAACAGTGTTATGACATTGAATTACTTTCGATCAGCAATTTCCCAAGAATTTGATTCTTATACTTATTGCTTTTATTTCCCATAGAACTAGGAGTTAAATAAAATTTATGAACATTTGTTTCCTCGGACACAAAGCTGGTGTTTTGTTTGACTGTTTTTGTTTGAAAGGACCTACGATTTCTAATGGCTGTTTTTGTTTACCGAGAATCAGGTTGATTGTGCAAAGTAATTGCCATCTGAATTATTTTTAATGGCCCAAATAGAATAAATACATTCTCTGAAATCGCACATCTGCTTATCTGAAATTAATTTTCAAGTCAAAATTGCAGAGTACCAATCTCAACAAGTGGTTGAAGGGTATATGCCAGGCAGCTGAAGTTTTTCCTTCTATGGAAACATTTCTTTTTTAAGACTGAGCATAGTCCAGAAATAAGAAAATGTGTCCTATGTTTTTATCACGTCACCATACATGCACAACTTTTTATTTCAATGACCAGCCAAATACCATGTGTGAAAACCCATATCACTTTGTATTCCTTCATAATATCCCTGTGAAGTGGTTAAGAGAGGGCCCCTATTTTATTAATTGAGACCTTGATCCTCCTGTCTCTCTGAGCAGTCCATATCAAGGTATCTAAGTGGGGAACAGGGATACCATTGGATAGCAGTGGTATTCTCTAGTGTTTTTGCGGGGCTTGAGAGAACCTTTGGGCTCTGTTGGCCCAGAACACCTACCTTCTCGGTGCTCTCATGGGGCAACAAATCTTTAAGGGCTGCTACAAGGGACTTTCATGACCTGGGCCCTTGATCCACCCATTGGCCCTCTCCTTTCATTCCATGGGTGTGGAGGTAATGGAGATTCTCTCTGTCTCCTTATTCTAGTTAACACCTCATGATAAGAAGGGCGGCAACAACTTTCCTGAGTTTGCTTCCAATTTCACTCAGTTATTGTATACTTTTGTCATCTTAGAGAACTTTTTCATGCCTTTTATATTATTCCTTTTAAATGTTGGTGATAATGACCATAATGACTTCTTCTGCCCTTGAAACTGCAGCACCCTCTCTTAATGTGTGGGAACATGAATGTTGTATTGGCTTTTTTTTTCAGTTTGTTGAGATATAATTGACATATTAGTTAAAAGTGTACAACATAATTATATGATATACATAGGTATTGCAAATGTCATATTCTTGAACTTGACAATTTTTCATCAGGTCTGGCTTGTGGAGGGCTAAGGCTTAACAACGAAAAAAAAAATTAGGACATCGAGGCTGTGCATCTTTGTGCAAAAGCCTCCTGGAAAGGACCTGATCATAGAATAGCTTCACTGTGGGTGGGGGGGGGGAGGATACCCATGGATTTACCAAAATTCAAACTTACAAGAGTAATTGTTTTTTATAAATCTGGGGATGGGTATATGGGGGTGTAGACTACCTGCAGGGGTTGGAAGATATTCATTAATAAGGCCCATGTGTTTCCTTCTTAAATAGCTATTCCATATTCAACAACTGAAGTCAGCCCTGTTAAATAACACATGGGGTGTCAGCTGAAGACTTAGTCCACTGTCTTTGTTCAAACTTATCTGAGGACATACCAGAAGCAAACCAGAAGACTTTTCGAAGGTCACGCTTCACTCCTTTGAGTTACAGAAAAGTTAATCTTGTTGAGAATTCTGGTTCTTTCTTGCTTTTATAACCAAAGTCCTCAGGTTCATATGTGAGCAAAGGATTAAGAAATGTTGTAGAGATCAAGGTATGCTACGTTCTCAAATTGTGGCTTTTTATTTTACTTACATTTTCTCATTGGGCACTACTGTGTAAAATGGAATTTTTTCAGAGTTATTTTGTGGTAAGAAAGGAATACTAGTGAAAGCCTGATTGTTACTTGCTTTGTAGTTGGTTCCACATCCCTAACTAATAAAATTCTTGGATAAAAATAATCAAAATACAAATAAAAGAGATTTATATTTTTCTTACAGTATTAATATAACATTGCTATTACTCTTTTACTTTTTAAAACTGTTAGTGTTTAAATAAATGATGACATGATTACTAGTAAATACATTTTTATTGCTGAGATAAATAATTCCTTATAATGTGACAGGAGTACGGCTATGAGTTACTCTTACTCCAAACATGATATCACAACACTGAAATGATGGGTTGGAATCCCTACTAAGAAACTCAGTACAATTCCATGAAGGAAGGATACAGATAATGAACCTCTGAATCCTTTCCAGATCTGCATTCTGAAACCCAGGCCAGAATCATCTTTAGTACATATGAAGTGGATTCAATAGTAGGATTCAGTATCTGAAAGTCATTATATTTTGATATTGTATCAGATGGCCTGTTGCTGACTAAACATGCTGTTTAAGAGCTATTTTCACTTCATGCCTGGCTCAAACATATTGATAAAGAGTATCTCAGTTTTTGAAAAAACTGCAGTGTTTCCCAGGAGTTGTGGTGGAGCTTCTTAGTCTTTTCTGTAAGAAAAATGAAACAGTGCTTTTCATGCTGTTTTTGACTTTTAAACTTTTAAAGTAATTATCAAGGTAACATAAAGTATTGTGATGATTAATTTATATGCAACTTGGCCTGGCTATATTGATCAGATATTTGGTCAAATGTCATTCTGGATGTGTAGGTGAAGGTGGTTTTGAAGGAGATTAACATTTACGTTGGTGGACCTTGAGTTAAAGCCTTAATAGAATGAAAGCTGATCTAGTAAGAAGGAAATCTGCCAGCAGATCACCTTTGGATTCAGACTGCATCTCTTCTCTGGATCTCTAGACTGCCAACCCATCTTGTAGATTCTGGACTTGCACCTCCATGAATGTGTGTGCCAATTTCTCTCTTTCCCTCCCCTTCATACACGAACACACCACACATGCACATTTTTCTCTGGAGAATCCTGATGTATATGAGCATTATTAGAACTGAAAAGGAACTTGAAGTCATCTAGTCTTTTGCTTTTTAGTGATGAGGAAGAGCAACATCCAGAGAAACAAATTGGCTTACCTAAATTATTGCACTTCCCACACATCATACTTATATAAATAAAGCAATGCCAAATAAGCAGGTTATAACAGAGTGAACATATGACTATAGATGACTGTCCAAATTTTTTGATATATAGAGTGCAGTTTTCAGTGGGTACATTTGATGAACAATTAAATAGAGCTTACCATCCAGTACTCTTTGCTGGTTCACCATTAATTTTAACTTAGTAATCAGTGACTGTCCTTGCAGAAAAGTAAAATATTAGAAAAACAACCCATACAAAACTCTGACCTAGTTTAGAAATGTCTCCAAGAAGTTTAAAAAACAATTGCTCCAAGCATGTGTCTGAGGGAACTGACTCCATTTCAATTTATTCAGGGTGCCTGAAGCACCTAAAAAAAGTATACTTGAAAATCCCATTTCAATTATCTTTAATAAGATCAACTTGTCTGATATGGATGCAATATGAGAGGCAGAGCAAAAAATAATTCTCTTTCCAAATAATTCTTTCCAAAACAATTACAGTGGATTTTCTTTAAACCACTTTAGAGAGGTGAGTCTTATTTGTCATTTTTACTTCCTTCTGTCTTAGAAATAATGCAGACATAATAGCTCTTGGCTCCTAAATGATTTCTTTAATGAATATCTGATGGTGAGACTTTGCTAATAACACCACTACAAAAAGGCAGTATTTTTGTCCCAGTCTCAAGGATATATTCCTGGGAGTTCTTTAAGAATCTTTTTGCACATGGTTACTTTTTTTTATTACTTTTTTATTTTGAAATAAAGTTAGATATACAGCAATGTTATAAGCATAGTACAAAGAATTCCTGTAAACTTTTCATTAGAGTCTCCCAAATGTTACCACATTTATTTTATTTCTCTCTCTGTGTTACTATTTCTATTTGTTTGTATGTATGTATGTGTGTATGTATGTATGTATGTATGTATGTATGTATGTATCATCTATCTATCTATCTATCTATCTATCTATCTATCTATCTATCTATCATCTATCTATCTATCTATCTATTATCTATCTATCTATCTATCTATCTATCTATCTATCTATCATCTATCTATCATCTGTCTGTCTATCTATCTGTCATCATCATCATTTATCCACATATTTTTTTTTTCTGAATTGATTGAGAGATTTAGTGTAAAATGAGCTGTTTGGTAGATCTGTATCAGTGTGCATAGCTTATTGGCTCATGGACTTTATCATAGGGTGCTCAGCTTTGTTATTGTTGTTGGAAGTCCGTCATATGTCCATGTCTGTGGGTCTTTTCTTTTGGTCACTCAGTTCTTTGATAGAGGGATGTACCAAAATGCCAATGTTAGTAATCTCTTGCTACATAAAAAATACCCCAAAATTCAGTAGCTTGAAACAACAACCTATATTATTTTAAAGTTTCTGTATATCAGGAATATGAGTATGGCTTAGCTGTCTCCTCTGTTTCTGGGTCTCTCACAAGCTGCAGTCAAGGTATTGGCCAGGGCTCTAGTTATCTCACAATTTGACTGGGGAAGGATCTGCTTCCAAGCTCAATTACAAGGTGGTTGGCAGGATTCAGTTTCTCGTGGGTTATTGGATTGAATACCTCAGTTCCTGGTCCATTGGCTGCCCCCAGTTACTTGCCTCTTGAGTGTCTCCAACATGATGAATTGCTTCATTAAAGTAAGCAGGCCAAGAAAACAAGAGAGAGTTCGTTCCAGCTAGACGAGTCTTACAGTCTTTTATAACCTAATCTTCCCATCACTTTTGCTTTTTTTATTTGTTAGAAGTGAGGCATTGGTCTAGCCCACATACAAGGGAAGGCTATTATATAAGTGTGTGAATGCCAGGAGAAAGGGATTCTTTAGAACCATTTTGGAAGGCTGCCAACCAGAATGCCCAAGAGGTTTTATCCAGGCTGCAAGCTCTCTGACAACAGGATGGAGGAAGAGATTGTAAGGCTGGAGTCACCTTTTCAGTAAATAGAGATTTAATCTCTACTTTTTTGTTTTTTCTACTTAGTTCTTCATCCTTGCTTTCAGTTGCGTGTCTTCAAGGTAGAGCAATTCTGGTTCAATTTCACTAAGAGAAGGGCACATATTCTCCTGTAAAAATAGGATATGGGTAGTTAACTGGAAGTTTGAGGCAGAAGAGGAACCCTGAGTGTTTAACTGCTTATTATGTATATTTTAAAAGTCAGTTTCTTTTTTCTCACCTCCATACTTAAACTTCATGCTGTGTAATACCTTATTTTTTAATTCCTGTATCTTTTAAAGATTCTTTAGAAATTAACCAATCTGCTGCTTATTAATATTACCCTCTTGGAGCCCATAAATTTGTGCTTCCTTTGTTCTGATTTAAGTCAATTATCAACTATTATGTTGTCTTTCATCTTCTAAAAATTAGTTGATATTTTTAGTTTGCTGTTGTCTCCTTCCCATTCTTTTTGTTGATGAGGATTTTAAACTTTAAAATTTTTTTTTTGTGTCATTTTAGTCAGGTTTGGGAGAAGGTGGTGTTGAGTGCATGTGTCCATACATCCAGCTAACCACAATTCTCTTCATAATTCAGTGTTAAGTGGTTTTATTTTTTAAAAAAATGTTGTACAATGGTACATATTTCTCAAGGGAAATCTTAGGCAGTAATCAGTGACCAAAGGTGCTGCAACTGTGCCAATATTTGTTACTATCTAAATGTTGGAAGCACTGACACAAAGGAAAAATTATATATCTTTGTGATGGCCTCCTATCTTTGTACCACCATTGCAATTCAATTTCTTACTTTTAGGAATTCATGGGCTTTACCTCACATGCCCTAATACGCCCTTCACGTGGCTTGCTCTCTCCCAAAGTTCCCATTCTTCAACTTTTTCTTTTCTGTATCCCAAATCAAATGGTTGAATTGTATAAGTAGTTATTAGAAAGAAAAAAACCTGTTGGCTCATTGGAGTAATTCACTTTCAAATGTTAATGTGATCAGTTAAGAACTTCAGATCCTAGCCTAGTCATCTACTAGTAATATGACCATTTGAAAATCCTTTAAAATCTTTAATTTTCTTATATTTGAAATAATAACATATGCATGAAAAATATAACCTGCTTGGCATAGTACCTGAAAGTTAAGAAGCATGCAAACACCAGTAGCAGTTATTGCAGTTACTATGATTATTACTAAAGATGAGTGTGGCACATTCCCGGGGACATTTTATGCTAAGAAATATGTTAATACCAATAAAAATCTGCTGGAGAGAAAGACTTCTACGCTGAATATTCGAAGCTCCCTAACAGAATCAGGTGTCAGAAAGCTGGTTTCAGAGCCTCATTTAGTAGTATTTTCAAGTCAAGTTGTTAGATGCATTATTATGTTCTCCTGAATTTAACTTTTCACAATATTCCTTGTGATGAAGTCTCCTTTGCCTGATAGTAAAATAGCCACATTTTATAATTATTGATTGCATTGTATAATTTTTTCATTCTCTTAACTGTCTGTGTCTTATATCTGTGATATATATTTAATAATGTGTATCTTATAAAAAGAATATAGACAAGTCATTTTTTTTGCAATCCAGTCTGACAATCTTTGTCTTTACTTGGATGTTTGGTACATTTATATAAAAATGCAAATATTGTTGAGTTTAGGTCTGTCATTTGATGATTTGCCTAACCTATTCTTTGGTATTTTGTTTCCTTCCTCTGCCTTCTTTCTGATTTCTATGGCAGAAGCAATTGTCCATGATGACTTTCTATATATCATAACTAGATTCTTGGCACTGTGTCTTTTGGTTCTTTAAAAAAAATTTAATATTTCTCAAAGATATATTTACCCTTAACATCATTCAATGAAGCCCTTGTGTCAAGCACTATTATTTCTTAAGAAGAAGAAAGTTATTGTTGATTTACATTGACTAAATCTTTCATAGTTGTTGATTAGACATAAATTTTTCTGTTCCTCTCAGTGTCCATTTAAAGCCAGTTGCTTTATTCTGAGATACCAACTTCAAGTTATTCACTAGAGTTTAAACTGAAGCTACATTTTCTTTCCTTCTTTCCTTCCTTCCTCTCTTTTTCCCTATTTCCCTCCCTTCTTTTCATTCCTCCCTCCCTCCCTCCCAAATATAATTATTGAAAGAGAAGATAATATAAACAAGTAATACATCATGACCAAAAATCAGCAATCTCTGCTTGTGGAAATGATCATTGGCTGAAGAATAAATGTATGCTGAATAGCTTCTCTTGCCTAGTAGGATGTAAACAGATAGTTTCCTTCTTGGTCACTCTGGAATAGAGTTTTAGATATAGTTTTAACTTTCTAAATTAACCACGAGGCAAATTAAGATAGGCCTGATGTCCAGAGGGAAAAACAAAATAAAACAAAACAAATTAAGAGCTAATGTAGCAAGACCAGTAACAAAGGAAAACTAACAAATAAACCATGATGTTAACAATAATGTGAAATATCTCAGGAATGGCAATAAATGTATATTTGTTATAAAAAGATGCTCAGATTAGATTTTCAACCAAGCTATATTTATAAGGGATACTTAAAACCAAATAATTAAAAGTGTTTTGAATAGGAAAATGGAAAGATATATCAGGCCAATGCAAACAAAATGGAATTAGGCTTCACTTTACCGATATCCATTAAAATTAATACTAGTTAAGGTGTATTTAAAGAATGAAAGAATGACTTAGTATTTTAAAACTATTATCATATCAAATTAATTATCAAAAAAGGAAAACAAAAAGCTTAATGAGCTTCTCAATAGGTTCTAAAAACCTACAAAAAGTCAATATACAATACTCATTATAAAAAAAAAATCTTAGCAAACAGGATAACTTAACATAAAAAAGTCTATTTTAACATAAAAGCCAAGATGATTCATAGTACTGATATACTTTCAGAGTTCAGTATTGAGGCAAAGATGCCTGCTGTTATCATTTTATATTATTCTGGAAGTTCTTATTCCTACACTGAGAGTAGAAAACTAGTAATCAAAATACCTATGGGGAAGAATAATACAGAATTTTCATAATTATATATGGTAGAGTTAGAAATTTCAAGAAAACAAAAACACTAATAAAATTGAAAAAATAGCTTAGATATATGGCCAGATTAAAAACACACAGAAATTAGTAACCTTCCTATAAACCTGTAAAAACTCTTTAGAAAACCTATTTCTAGAGTAGCAAGTATATAAAACATAGGCAGGAAATATTAATACATGTCACTATCAGTCTGGATGTGACATTATGTTTTAGTGAATTCTTAAAAGATATCTGTACTTCTCAGTAAATTTGCTTTTCTATATAGGAATCTAAGAGAGGGAGGGAGGGAGGGTGGGAGGGAGAGAGAGAGAGAGAAACAGAGAGAGAAAGTGTGTGTGTGTTATAACTTTCAGTAGTAGAATTAATGAGTAGAGGTAGAGAAAAAAAGTTTGGTGATGAATTAAACTTTTACAAAAATTTCTTTCATTTTTATTTGTTTTTAAAACACAACTATGGAAAAAAATAATGTTTACCTGCCTAAAGTATTCTATAAACTCCAATCATAAGTGGAATGGTTTCTTCTATACAGAGAGTTGCATATGTTCTTAAAAGTAAGATCTGTGTTTATAAGTGTTCTACATTTGTGAAAAAAGTTGGAATTAACTTGGAATTGCAATATTTATACACATTGTAGAGATTTAAAAATCTGTTTAAAATTATTTTATACAAATATAGATAATATGATCTGTATTAATAGTACTGAATAAAAGAAAAATGAACATATATTGAACATATTCATGTAAGATGAATATAATTTTCTTTCCTAATAACCATCTCAATCACTCAAGTTGTCTATCAATCTAGATATTTTTAAGTGCATCCTGCCAGAATGCTTAACACCTAAGGGGAAAAATAAGTATATATAATTTTTTACAAATAAGTGCATTCAGCTTTTTTCTTTTGAGTACAGATTCTTTTCTCACTGTCCATTCCTTACAGCCTCTCTTTTAAAACATTGAAAACATTTTAATGTCTATTAAAAAGTCTAGAATTTTAAGTACAGTTTATTGCTCACAGCAATAACAGTAGCCAGACTGGTCATTTTCCCTTTGCCCCATGTTCCACAGGGATGAAGCAAATGGAACCATACCTCCTGTATGCTACCTCAGTGAATCACTGGTTGTGATTAGAGACATAGCTATGCTCATCATGTAACAGCTGTGAAGGGATGTGTTAGGCAGAATTATAAGGTGATTTTTAATAACTCTCACCTTTGTATAATCCTGCCCTATTGCATGTGGGTGGGACCTCTGAATATGAGATATCACTCCCATGATTGCGTTATGTTATTTTGCAAAAGGGATATTATCTGGGGTGGGCATGAGCTAATTAGGTGATCCCTTTAAAAGCATGTGGTTTTCTCTGGTAATCATACAGAAAAAAGACAGAGAGTAGTGTTCCCACTGTCTAAACATTCATGTTATGGACTGCCTTTGGGAGTCACGTGGCAAAGAACAGTGGACAGCCTCTAGGATCAGAGAGCAGCAGCTCCTGACTGACAGCCAGCAAGGAACAGGGACCTCGATCTCATAGCTGGAAGGAAGTCAATTCTGTAATAAGCACATAAGATTGGAGGAAGACCTGAGCTCCATATGAAAACATTGCCTGATCAACACCTTGATTTTAGCCTGGTGAAAAACTGATCAGAGAACCCAGCTGAACCCTGCCTGGACTTTGGACTATCAGAACTGTGTGCTAATGCATGAGAATTATTTTAAGCCACTAAGCCTGTGGTAATTTGTTATGCAGCAATAAAAAATCTAATAGAGGAAAGAAACAAGGTAGAGAATCCCTTGGTTATGGCATATTAATTCTAATTTCCTGCTGCTTCACTGAATATTTCATTATATAACCTTAGGTAACCACTCTAATCAACTATTTTATTACAACCTTTTTGTAAAGTCTGTTCTTGACTTTTCCTAAGTTGCAGGTTCTTGACCAATTCAAAATAAAATCACCATTTATTAGGCTTCTACTATTTCATAAGCACTTATGCTTTTTATATATTATTTCATTTGAAGCTTCCAACAATCTTAAAAGGGTAATGTTCTTATATTTAAGAAAAAGAAAATGCAATTTTGAAGATTAAGTACCTTAATCAGAATAAAACAAACTAATGAGTTGTGGAATCAGGATTCTAACCTGGTTATGTCTGACTTCAAATCATATTTTTATGTGCTACGTGCTATTAAGTCCAATACTGAAAAATATCGCTATAGTATGCATGACTCATAATTGCCAATATTCAGTACTGTTCAACTTCAGAGTACAAGGGGTAATGTACTTCCTTCCTTCTTAAAGTTAGGCGTGATTATGTAACTATTGTTGGGCAATGAAATATGAGTAAAAATGATATACATCACTTCTGGGCAAAAGCACAAAATCACTGGGGCCTAACTCTGCAGTCCTCTTTTCCTGCCAGAACAATCCTGGAAGCCAAGAGTTAAGATGGAGCCTATGTTAGCCTTTGTCCTTGAGTGGCTTTTATAGGCAGAGCATCCCATATTAGACATGGTGTACGAGCAAGAAATAAACATTTGTTGTTTTAAGCCACTGAGATTTTGGAACTGTGTTGTACTGCAGCACAACCTAGTCTTTTCTAACTAGTACAATCACCTGAAGCAACAGAGTTTGCAATTCTTATCAATAAAGTTAGGTTGATTTTAGACACTCATTACCCATCTTACACACACTGCTTTCACTGTACTGGTAAGTTTTCAGGTCTCTGAATGCTTGGTATTTTCCCAGACCTCAGGATACCTTTGAACTTATTCTTCCCTCTGCTTGATATAGGAAAGAGTTCATCATAGTGGGTGATAAAGAACGGGCTATAAGTTCAGGCTAGTCTAGATTTGTATCCAGAAACTTCCACTTCTTTCTTTACTGCCTTGAGCAAGTAAATTAACCCTGTTTTGCCCCTACCTTATCTATAAAATGGGATAATAATAGTACATCTATCATGGAACTGCTGTGAAAGTTAAATGAAAATAAATCAAAACACTTAGAAAGCTCTGTTGTTATTACTATTAATATTTTAAAAACTCCATTCAGAAATCACTTTTTCCAGGAAGCTTTTCTGATTCTTCTAATCTTATAGATGATAATCATATGGGTTATTTAGTTACAGAAATGTTCTTTTAACTAACTTGATTGCTGAAGCATCATTTCTCTAGAATTATGTTAAATGGGATGTATTTTTTAAAAATTGAGATCATTTTTGATTTTTAAAATTGCTGAAAGCATGAAGTTTGTATTATAAGTAGTTTAAGATTTTGCTAATCATTAACAACCTGGATTATGTTTAGAAAGATACTCTACCTATCGCACTTAACAGTAAATGTCAACAGTTAATATTACTGTTTGTGAACACCCCCAAGTTACTGCAAAGCAGAAATAAGACTTAAATGCATTATCTTTATACTTCAAATTATTTTTGCTATTGTCCAATTTGCAGTCATGAATTGATTTAGGCATTTGGTAAAACTGATTCCTTTAGTTTAATGAGAAAGAAAAACTTCACATTTTTGTTTTGATGTTTGTAATTTCTTTAAAGAAAACGTCTAAATTTTTTGTTGTTGTTGATGTCTGGTTCTAAAGTTGGTGACTTATCTTCTAGTGTAAACACATTTGTAGTTGACAGTGCTTCCCCCACAAAGCTAACTTTTCCAACAATAATCTTCTAAATTAAGACTTTTTAAATATGGAAAACAGATTTCACCCTGGATATTAAACTTTTATCAAGAAGACTTTTTTTATTAATGATCTTTAGAATTTCTGCTCCATCATATGGAACCATCTTTCCTATTGTCTGATCCCTGAATGTAATATATCCTGCTCTCCAAGAGGGAGTGATGCTTTTTTTTGATCAGGGGCTGCTGCTAGCAGAGTGAGATCTCATTTTCTCATGCTAGAGCAAAATGAAGGTTCTTAGTGAAGATAATTAGGTTTTACTTTTCCATATGGAAAGGTATGACAGTAATGAATAAATTGATACAGAAGGAGAGGAAGAATAAAAAGAGATTCAAGATCAATAGGTGACAATGACATGGCTCCCTAGAATTTGAACACTTAAGAAACAATATGCATTTTAATGACCAGTATGTTTAGGTTAGCGCCTAATGAGAATGTCTCAAACTGGGCAGTGTGCTCGGTGTTTCAAATACAATGTCTAAGCATTAAAGCCAAAGATCAGTCACTTGCTCTATGTGACTGTCTGTCAGCTTGACCCTAACTGCCCTTTCTTTGAATTTTCCTTTAGTCTTGTGAACAGGACCTCAGCCAAGAATGAGCCCAGAAGTTCCACTGTGTCCAGGTGCACCTGTGAGTAGGAGTCACGTGTGGTCACATCCTGGTTTTACCTGTAGTCAGGGAGGGACGCTCAAGTGGTTTCTTTGGCTGCCCTTTCTGGGATAGAAGGAAGTGATCTGTCTATAAAAAAGAAATCCGATATTTGTTTTACTGCACTTTCTGTTGCATCTGTGCCTGTGCTTTCTGCCATAACTGGATGTGTATGAGTTTCCTTTCTTTATTGTTTAACTTTCTTTCAGTTGCACCCCCAAAATGTCTTGAAGGCTTTTAATAAACCTAATTAATTTTGCCCCTTTCTGAAGTATTCCTTTGGCTATTTAAGGAGGCCTAAAGTCTTGCAGCAGAAAGTGACTCTGAATTGAACAAAATGGAGGCCACTGTGCTTGTGTTTCCATGGCGTGGAGTGGGTAATATCAGTGCTTGATGACACAGAGCTCTACATTGGCCCAGGCTGATGAGAAATGGTTGAGGCTGGGCTTTACGGCTCCTCTCCTGGGCCCTTAAAACCCTTGCACATGGGTGGGCAGTGAAAGTTTCATGTCTACCTCTGGACTGAGATATGATGTCTCTGGTTAATATTTTTGAGTTGAGGTCATGAGGATGTTGCTTTGAGCTTCCTCTTATTTTCTTTTCCCTTTTACCTGATATTAATGATACATGTTCCAATATTTGGCAATGGGATGCATGGAGGACACTGGCAATTGTCAGTAAGGTTTTAGCTTCCACTGTAGTCCTTACATAATAAATCAGATTTTAAAAAGCCTATTTATCCTAAGTTTTACAATATTTTAACCGGTGATATTTTCTCATCCCAGGCATCCAGGTAGCTAGAAAATCTGTGAGCAAATCATTCAATCTTTCATCCCTGCCCCCAAATAATTATACTTTCCCCCATTTGTGGTAAATATGTTATGGACCCAGCACTGTATGATTGTGACTTGTATGTTCTGTTAAGATTTATGTACAACTTATCAAAGTACAAAAAAATGAAAATTTTCATTTCTAAATTTCTTTCTCAGTTAAATTCCACCAAATGATTCCCTAATTTCTTGTGTCTAACAGCTTCAGTGGAAACATAGTTTAAATGTACAAAGCAGATACACTGAAAATGAAAAAAAAGTTAACATGTCATATATTTAGCATTTATAATTTTTTTCTTTCACCATAAATAATTCTGGGATTTTGTTTTTTCTCACAATCCTCACTGTTTCTATCTTTGCTTAACCTATATATTATTCTTGATTTCCTTGGTTTTCTTTCTCAAGTATTTTCTAATTCACTTCATTCTTTTAACTTTATTCTTTTCTATGTTCTTTACTTTCCCCATTTTTCTGTCCTTATTTTAGTTTTCTAATTTTTCTTGTTATCTTTCCTTTGTTGTATCTTAAAAGAATCAAGAAACTAAGTCCACCAGAGGGCAGTCTGATCCTTCTCTCTGTGTCTGTCTGTCTGTCTTTCTCTGCTCTCACTTCTTCCTTCCCTCCCTCCTTCTCTTCTCTTCTCTTCTCTTCTCTTCTCTTCTCTTCTCTTCTCTTCTCTTCTCTTCTCTTCTCTTCTCTTCTCTTCTCTTCTCTTCTCTTTTCTCTCTCTCTCTCTCTCTCTCTCTCTCTCTCTCTCTCTCTCTCTCTTTCTCTCCCCCCCCACACACACTCCCTCTCTCTCTCTCCTTTTCCTCCTCTTTCTTCTTTTACAATTCTCTTCCTGGAGGAATGTGATACTTCAGAGAGTAGGTGGTTAAAAAATTCATTTATAAACTCTTTTCATTATTGCTTCTGTGTGGGCATGTAGTCTCAGTGATTTGATTGTGAAGACTTGAACTGTCTTCCCTGGGTTTGTGTAAGGAGTATATAAACCTTTACTCTGACAGCCTAAAGCAAACAATAAAATTACTTGGGTTTGTCTCAGAAATTACCAAAATACCTGGTGAAAAAGAAAACTTAAGCCTTGAGATTTTGGATGTATAAGACATGAAAAGTCAGTAGAGTCATTTCTGGAATTGCTATAAATATGTGTGACTCCAGCATTCAAGATTTTTACATTCTCATTTTTAAAATTTATAAGCCAGATTAGTAGAGATGGGCTTTGACTAATAATCTTTCTTATGTAATCAGTGTGAACTTAGAAATTGATTGGAAGTGCTAAAAAAATTTGATGTTATAAAGGGGATTTAGAGTTCACTAGCTCCAGAATACTAGGTTATTAAATTAGTATCATTGGACATTCTAATTTAGGTTAAAATAAAGTAGATGGAGAAAGTAACGGTGAATTTCAGTTAAATTTGGATGTAATGACCTCATAGTGCTCTTTCCAGGGATTTCAGTGGACAATTTCTGCCATAGGAATAATTTCTCAAAAGACTTCATCTTTCTGTGGTACAGAATGTGACCTCTTTTATATATTACTTATTCTAAGAGTATCTAGGTTGGAAGATATTTTGGAATGTGAAGTCCGGTTCTGAATTTCTGCCTGCAGAAACACTAAGGAGATGCAAGTGAAGAGATATTTTAATTTGGTACTAATCCAGATTTTTTTTAAAAACCTGAAGAGACTGAGCTCAAAATTAAAAAAAAATTCTAACTGAATGTCATAACAGGCACTAAACATGTTGACTCAAGTAGAAAATAGGGATCTATGTCATGAAATCTTAAAGCTAGCGGGAACCAAGGTTTTTAAGGAGATTTCCACATCTTGCAGATGAGTAATTGAAGTCTGGATATTTTAAAACAAGTTGTTTCATGGTCATAATGATAATGTGTAAGATTTCTTTGGAATACTTTTAGATAAATCAAAGACTAAAACACCCAATCAATTTGTGACATAATCACACACATGTTTTTAGGTACTTCAGATACCAGGTGATTATTCCTGTGGTTTAGTCTATGGCTAGTTATCCCTTATTATATATAAATAAAGACACAGTTTCTTAGGGTAAGAGGATGGCATTAAGGAGACATGTCTTAATCCTAAGAGAAGAGATTCCCTTTTTATTTTACAATAAACTCTTTATAAATATTTTTGTTCCAAAGTATTTTACTAACAAGGCAGTTAATGTGAATAAATAAAATAATAATGTTAATAAATAAAGTAATGATGTTAATGCCTATAAAGTTTCATGCTGACTTTTTAATGACTTACTAAGGTGATCATGTTTAATGTTTTCTTTGTTTTAAAAAGCAAGAACAACATTTTTTTTTAGGCACTCCACCTGCAATTTGGGTAACTGTTTCTAGGAAGGTGTTTCTCAAAGTGTGGTCATGCTTTCTCATTAGCAGTATCAGCATCATCTGAGAACTTGCTAAAAATGCAAGAAATGTAAATCACAGCCCATCCCAGACCTAGTGAGTTAGAAACTAGAAGTAGGAGAGGTATGAGCCCAGAAACTTGTGTTTTTAGCCCCTCAGGTGATTGTGATATTCACTCAAGTTTGAGAACCACTGCTCTGGGGGCACGGTGTTGGTTTATGAGAACAAAAGTCAGCTAATTTTAATATTTTAAACCCTTTTCTGCTAAGTGTATCTAGATAGAACAATTTTGCAAAAGATTAAATGATTTCTCATCAGAATAAATTATGTAAAATATGACGACTTTTTTTTTTAGATTTTTAAATTCCTTCCTTTTCTTTTTTTATTTGTGGATTCAAAGATCACTTGTTTATAGCTTTTTTTTTTTTGTAAGAATACAGACAGACTCCTATATGTACACACCGGCCTGCATAGCCACCATCAAACCTTAATTTTAACTGTTTTCTAGCTGTCTTGTCATGGCTTACCTACCAGAAACTGTCCACCTCTTCTTGTGGTTCTCTGGCTGGTCCTGTTACACACAGCGTGGAGCATGTAATGATTGTATTGTTCTAAGAAGTCCCGCAAAGCCTTTAGTCAGAGTCCAGTGTCATCAAGCTCTGTTACAAGAATGTTCAACATTTCTTCCAATTAATGGTAGAAAATGTAAAAAGCCTTACTTGAGTTGCTTGATGGTGGCAATAAGGAAGAACTAAAGAAATAGTCAAGGGACTGGGGCTAATTAAAATGCAGCAGGGTACAGTAGTAAAAGGTAACTGTGCCTCACTATGCCACGTCTCTGGTAATCAGCAGTTCCCAGTTCCCTGCACTAATTGACAGGAGGTGCAGGGCTCCTGACTGTGCACGCAGTGCACGTTAATGGAGTCAGCACACGCTGCACTTCCTGCCTGACTTGTCTCATTATCGACCTTGAACCAGCAAAGGTCAGAGGACGGTGCTGCTTTCATCAACATGACAGGTGTCTGAGGAGCTTCTCTCTGTAGTCTAATAATTTGGCAGTTGTCTTATCCTGTACAGGAATTAGTGATCTGAAGCTTGTGGTATGGAGGATAAGAAGAATGCCAGCTCTGGGTAGGGATGTAGTTCTAGGCATCTGTATTAGCCCTATCACTAACCCATACTGGGAGGTGTGTGTTGTAGGGGTGTCTTTTTTTAAATCCAGAGATAGAAGGAGTCTGTATTCAGTCATTACATCAAAAGAACATTTTTCTAAAAAATTATCATCTATGAGAAAATATTTTACCAAGGTATTAACATTCAGGAGTCAATTTCTTTCTGCCAAGTAGACATTGCTATCTGACACTTTTCCAGTGTGAGCATAATGATAATGAATGTTCATTGAGAGAGCTTAAATCAATTAGTAATATCTCTTGAGTATCCCTCATGTGCTGAAAACAGTTATAAGCACTATGTGGAGATTCAATGGAGACAGAAGATGTTATATTGTAGTATATATATGATATACACCAGCATATATAGGATATCATCAACATATTACAAAAATAAAAAACATGTTCAAAGAGATATGTATGTGTAAGCATCTATTTATGTAAGGGGAAGAGTGAAACTGTCATCCTTACTTGGCAAAGGTTTGAGAACATTTATAAGCAGCACTCAAATGGCATACCTTCTTGTAGGTAAGCTGCAGACCAGAGGGGTGAATTGGAAGGATGAACAAATGAGAAATGACATCTTAATTAGAGAAAGAATTGTGCAATGCTGAGTTTTAGTCCAGATTTTCAAAGAGAGGAAGGGTACAGATAGGGAGAAGGAAAAGAAGAATTTCTACCAGAGGCAAATATCCTGATACTGAGGAACAAAAAATACTTTGGATGTTTCCCATTTTCATCGAGTATTCTTTTCTCCCCATTTACTTCCTACCATATTTCAAATTACTCTGCAGAATTAACCACTTTATTCAAGTATCTTTGAGCCTATTCCAAAAAGCCTACTCTTTTTCTATCACTTCTCTATGTTGTAGGTTCTTTTAGTATCACTTGTAATAAAGTGGATTGTAATTTATTCTAGTGTGTGATACAGTTTGGTATAATTTAATACATCATAAGGTTGGAGACAGAACACAGATTTTTGAATCAGATGAAATGGAGTAGAAATTAGGTCTTTGTTTCACTGATATAGTTAATGCATATTGTTGAGGAAATTTTATTGACATTTCAAATATAAGTTTAGCTAAAATTATCCTGAAAATGTTTCTTCAAAAATATAGATAAATTCAATTCATGTTAATTTATCTAAGACCAGAATGAATACTACTCCAAAATTCCTTTTCTTATATTTAAAGATAACTAACTATTATAATTATAGTAAATATATAAGCATTTCTATGTGATAGCATAGACACACAAGTACTGTTCTTTCAACATAGGCATCAAACAGGAACTATACACTTGCTCCATTAATGTTTTCTGAAATATTTCTTGAAATGATATTCAGAGCTTGTATAATATTCTTGATTTTTTTGTGGTAAACTATACATGCTAAAGACTGAATATTTGTATCTCCCCAATCCATATGTTAAAACCTAACTACAATGTGATGGTATTAGAAGGTTTGTTTTTTAGGGGGTGATTAGATCATGAGGCTGGAGCCCTCATGATGGGTTTAGAGTCTTTATAAAAGAGACTGCAGAGAGTTCCCTTGCCCTGTCCACCCTGAGAAGATACAGCAAGAAGGTGATCATCAGTGAACCAGAAAGTGGGATCTGACCAGATACCGAATCTGCTGTTACCTCGATCTTGGCTTCTCAGCCCATAGAACTGTGAAATAAATTTATGTTGTTTATAAGCTACCCAGTTCCTAGGATTCTCTTATAGCATCCAGAACTAAGAAAATACATAACAAGATTTACCATATTAATTATTTTTATATATAGTTCAGTGGCATTAAGTACATTTACATTGTACTTATCCATCATCCATCTTCAGAATTCTTTCTACTTGCAAAACTGAAACTCTGTATACATTAAAGAATAACTCTCCATTTCCTCTCCCCTCAGTGACTGATAACTCTTTAATCTACTTTATATCTCTATGAATTTGACTACTCTAGATAGTTCATAGAAGTAAAATCATGCACTATTTGCTCTTTTGTGACTGACTTATTTCATTTAGCACAATGTCCTCAGGGCTTACTCATTCATAACTTATGCCAGAATTTCCTTTTTAAAGGAAATTTCTTTAATATTTCTTTGTGTATGTACATAACATTTTATTTATCCAGGTATACTTTTGTCTATTGTGAATAATGCTGCTATGAACATGGCTTCCCAATTATTTTTTTGTCTCTGCTTTCACTTCTTTGGGGTATATATCTAGAGGTAGAATTGCTGAATCATATGGTAATTCTATTTTAACATTTTGAGGAACCTCTTTACTGTTTTCCACAGTGGTTAGCCATTTTACATTTTTACCAGTACTACACAATAGTTTCAATTTCTTCACATCCTTGCCAACACTTGTTATTATTATTATTTTTTAAATAGTAGCCATTATAATGTCTATTACAGAGCTTGCATAATACTTTGATTATCTTCAGTGACTTTATCCTTTGAGGGTAAATTTGATGATTGTTGTAAGTGGTTGATAATTGGCACACAATTTTCTAAATAATATCATGGCAAAATGTGACAATAAAGGAACGAGACACTTAAAAAATACAACTCATACTACTTGGCAAAAATTAAAAAAAAAACCCAACTATTTCAAATCATGTTTCCTTTCTGCTAACCTCTTGCCTCATTCCTGCTTTCCTTCCTGATTAATTCCCAATAAGAGCTATTAGGTGGAGCTGAGGAAGGCAGGCATCCATGTCTGGGGGTATTGGGGAGCAGCACCTGGCACAGGTGTCAGAGCCTGAGTGTGGTAAAGAGTGCACCAGGCAAAGAATGTGACAGAAGTGTATGTCCAGTTTAGGACAGTCATCTGAGCAGGGGAAAGAAAGGTATCTGCATGGTGGCAGCCTGGAATGGCCTGTTAAGAGTTCATGCAGGTAAGGAGAAGGGTTGTCTGTGTGAGTTGGCAGTGGTGGCAGTGATGGAATACTGGCCACATTTAAAGGAGATTTATCCAATAAATGATATGTTGAGAATAACGGGAGTCATTTGCCCAACTGCCAGAGAAAGGAGTTATAAAATTAGAAATGAAGAAAAAAAATTGAGCCCTGTAAATTCAGGTTATAATTGCAGTTTCCGGTGTATGTAACTATGAATGAATAAGTACAGATGTGAATGTGTTTGTGAGGCTCTGTCCATTGAGAGGGCCTGGATACATAGATACCCTAATGATGATGAGCACACCCCGCACCCAGATCATGACTTATAAATTCTTTTCTCTTCTCTAAGGACATAGAACTCTCTAGAGAAATGACTGATTTCAGGATGTGAACAGGGAAAGTATAAGATGGTCTTGGAATATTTTGTTGTACCAGAAAGTAAAGAAACGTTTAAAGGACACATCAAAAGTTAATGGAAGTCACTTTAAAAGAGATTTACTGGCAAGGCTAGGACAATTTGAACAATAAATTAAAAAAAAAAGATAATGATAGAGAATAACCAATCGAATAAAACAAATATCTATGAATTTATACTGATATAAATAAATAAGAATAAATGGGGAGAAAAAAAGCTTTTTTTTTTGTAGTGGAATGCCAATTAATAATCATAGAATAAAAAAAAGATATTGTCAGAAAAATTACCACTTGACAACTCTCAAAGTGATAATTCAACCAATGAATATTAAATTCGATGAGTGGAACTTTGATGAAAAACCAGATAGTCACAGACTCAAATTACGTCCCACACATGCTTTTTTACTTATGGGGAAAAATAGAAACCTTACAATGGAAAAACCAGGCAGACAATACTTGAATCAAGCAAAGTTGATATCACTAGTAATAAAACATAACAACATCATGTGCTACATGTTAAGATTCAACCAGAAGAATCCAGTATCGCTTCTGTGCTGTTCTTGCCCTGAATCTAATCATGAGGAAACTTTTGATAAACTTAAATTCAGGGACATTCCACAAATTAACTGGCTTATAATTTTCAAGTGTTAAGGATTTAAAAGTCAAGAGAAGACTGAGGGACTGTTCCAAATTGAAGGTTACTTAAAAGATATCAACCAACTGCTTCATTTATCTGGGTGGATCTTTTTTCTACAAAGGGCATTAGGACAATAAGCTATGGTAATTGGAGTTTGTGGATTGGATGGTAACATAACAATGTTAACTTCTCAACTCCATGCTTGTATTATGATTTTTCATGGAAGAATATCCTTATCTGTGTTCAGTGGTAATGGAGCATTATGTCATCAGTTTACTTTTAAATAGGAAAGAAGAAAGGTATTAATATTGTTCTTGCAAAAAAAAATTTTAAATTAACAAGTATATAAAAATGGAAAAATAAAATAGTGTAGCGTCACTGGAAAATGAAGTCTTTTATGGTGACTAGTTTGAAAGAAATAACATTCAGAATGTAACTGCTCAGATATCCTTAAACATCATTATTTGTATTTGAATGTCACTCTTTTTTTCATGATTTTTGTGACATCAGTAGTTATGGAGGAAAAACATGTATAAAACAAACGAAGAACACACCAAATTAAAATACAAACAAGACCATCAATAGTAACTCATATCGATATCAGGTTTCTTCTGATATGATGCAAGGAAATGGCACTTCTCTTCTGTGGTATTCTTTCTCCAAACCTATAACCCAAGTCTAATCTCGAGAAAACATCAGAAAGCACAGACTGGAAGACATGCAACAAAATGCCTGACCAGCATGCTCTTTGGCAGTGTCATGGTCAGGAAAGATGAGGAAAGACTGAGAAACTGTCGCAGATTGGAGAAGACAGGATCACTCAGCACAGGATCACTAATTGTGATGCGGTGTCCTGGATTTGATACTGGAACAGAAAGAAGACACTTTTGGAAGAACTGGTGAAATCCAAGTATTGTTTGTAGTTTAGTTATTAGTATTGTACTGAATGTTAGATAAAACTACCATGGTTATGTAAAATGTGAACACCAGGAAGCTTGGAGAAGTGTGTATGGGAATTCTCTGTACTCCCTTTGCAACTCTTTTAGGAAGCCTAAAATTAATTCAAAATGAAAAGTAAAAAATATGTATATCCAAACCACAAACAAATTTCTGGAAACTATTTAATCTTTGATCTCTTAAAAACGCAAATAAAATACAAATGGAGTACATTTTTATTATTTAATTAGTCAAAAATATATGTGGTCTTATTATTTTGACCCACAATGACAAGGAAGGTATACAGACTCAGTCAAAAAGACCAACTTAAGCTTGTCTTCTTTCTTAAAATCTAGAAGATATAAATATTTCTATTATGTTGATCTCAGCTGGCCTTTCTTTTAGGTTTGAAACTACCTACTCTTAATATATAAAATTCTGTCTCCTTTAGTCATTGTTTTATCTCCTTCTTCCTTTGGATCTCTGCTTCATCCTATTGCTGCCTTTTGCATTCAAACAGGCAGGCCCAATTACCCTAGCTTTTCACATTGTTTAGACTCATGAAACAAACTATCTGAATATCTCTGGCTAATTAATTTTTTGTCTTTCATAGCATAACTTTGAGGCATATTTCCATTCTAGAAGATCTTCTTTTAGGGGTGAAAAGAAAGAGAAGCAAACATGATAGAAAATTACATCCTGCTTTGAATCTGCATTTCCTTGTTGGGCATAGTTGGTGCAGTATTGGGGAGAAATTCTTTGAATTAGGACTGTACATCCTAAATCAAGGAAGGCAAGCAGAACTGCAGAATCCAAATTAACAGCAACAAACAAAATATCAAAAAAAAAAAATTCTAGAAAGCTAATGCCTAAGAAGCCTGGAAAAAAGTCAGGAAGGATGTGAATTGCAAGGCCAGGGTTGGGGTAAACTTGGTGAAACTGGCACGCATGCATTGCTGGAGGCAGGGTAAAATCACTCAGTTTTTTTGGAAAGCAACTTGAATTGTGTACCAAAATCCATTACTGTGTTTGAACCTTTTACTTCAATCATTTCACATCTGTGAGAGTAGTCTAATTAAATGCTAATTCAAAATATGGAAACATAGATCTATTGCTGTATGATTTATAATTGTGAAAAAATGGCTAACGTAAAGGTTCAATAAAAAGAGAATAACAAAATAAACCCAATGGCCTATTATGAAGGCATGATAAATGCTAACTGTGAAGGTTAAAACTTAAAATCATGGAAAAGTGCCCTTCTAAACTGCAACTGCCCTGTCCAGTACAGTGGCTACTAGCTCTCTGTGCCCTTTGAGCACTGGAAGTGGGGCTTATCCAAATTGAGATGTGCTGCAGAATAAAACAGACACTAATTTTGAAGACTTAGTACAAAAAAAAGTAACACTTTTATTAACAATTATAATAATTATTACTAATTATTAGCCAAATTACTAATTTTATATTGATTTCATGTTAAATGATAATATTTTAGATGTTAGATTAGATAAAATATATCAGTAAATTAATTTTACCCATTTCTTTGAAAATTTGAACTTACATATGTGGCTTGCATTATATTATTGTAAACCTCTGATCTGAGCCTCTTGAAGACAGAGTTTAATTCTTGGTTATATTAAGTCACAAGAGCACATGCTTCATAGTTCGTGCTCATTAAATTTTTGTTAACCACCTGATAAATGAATGATGATAATATTTACTTTAAAATATATGCAATTACATGTACATTTAGCTTATAACTGTAAAATATTCATATGTAAAAAGACAGAAAGATAAGACACAAAATTGGAGAAGTTGGTTGTCTTGGGATAGTGTGATTATGAGCAACTTGTTCTATTTTTGAAAGCTTCTGTAGAATCATTTTCTTTTTATAATTTAAATAATTTCCCCCCCCCTTTTTTTTAAAGAATGAAGGCAAGAATCATGTTTTTGCTTGCTTGTTTATTAGTTTGTTTTTTGTGAGATGAGAAAGATGCAACTATGAATAAAATCTCCAAAGACAACCTGGCTGTGACTGATTCCAGTGGCCCTCTTAATTCGAGAGAGGGTGTACCTCTTGGGGGTTCTGGGAGAAATGGTCTGATTCTTGAGACGTGCAGTGCTCCTTGGCTAACAGCAACCTTTTATTGGTGCTGGATAGAAATCTCTTTGGCTCAGAGCAAGTAAGGATGATTTTATTATCTCCAGCTTCTGCAAGAAGCTGCAGTTATTTCTCAAGGTCAGGTCAAGGAGCATCCTAAGAATGAGTAATAACAGTCCTCTGAGGGCATTCCATCCTGGCAAGAGTTTATAACCATGTAAAGATTATAATAAAATAATTCAAAATAAATAAACAGTGGGTTCATAAGTGCCCTTAGAGATCAGTAAATCTGAGCATGTGACCTGCCAGTGTGAGGAGCAGATAAACTTTTTCTTTTAATGTCCTGATGCATTGAGGGGAATGGCAGCACTATTTCAGGGTTTTAGGGAAAAAAGAAAAATGACTTTTACTCAGACTGAGTGAAGTTCCTATTTAAAAAAACCCTCTAGACTATGACAGATTTCAATGATTAAAGAGATATTTGTTGAGTTCCTGCTATATGCTTGATATGGTTTTACAGGCTGAAGGTATAGCAGTAAACAATGCTTACAGAATTCCATGCCTTTATAGTTTTGACATTATTTCTGGATAAATTAAAACCATAAACATATATAATTTTAATATACAGCATGTTAGATGGCTGTAAGTACTAAGGAGAAAAAGTGTGAGATGAAGGAAAGAGACAGTTGTGGGAAAGGAGGTGGCCATTTTACATTAGGGGGCAAGGGAAGGCCTCTGAGGAGGTAGTATTTGAGTAAAGAAAGACCTGAAGGAGGTAGGGGAGTAAAACATGTAGATTTTTGCTAGAAAAACGTTTCAAGAAAGGGAACTATTATTTCAAGGGCCCTAAAGCAGGAACTTGCCTGGCATATTTGAAGAACAACAATAAAGCCAACAAGGCTTAAGCTGAGAGAAGCCAAGGGGAAATAGAAATCTCCTAGGTCATTTTAAAGACTTGGGCTTTTACTCTGAGGATAATGGAAAAGTATTGCAGAATTTTGAGTATAGAAATGAAATTTGACTTATACTTTACCAGGATCTAACTTCAGAATAGTTAAGTGGGAGAGCCAGGCTTTTACAATAAGGCAGAAATTATGGTAGTGAGTATCAGGTAGTTGTCCTGGCAAATACAACTGGTCATATTCTGCTCATAACTTAAAGGCAGATCTGATGGATTTTGTTAACTTACTCAATAGAGAATATGAAAGAAGTAGAAGAATTGATGATGATGATGCAAGAACTTTTGGCCCAAGCAACTGAGGATGGATTTTGCCATTTATTGAGATGGAAAATATTATAGGAAGAGCAAGCAGTATTACAGGAGATCAGATACTCAGTTTTGGATATGCCTTTTGAAATGTCTTTGAGAAATTCCAAGTCATGGAGAGATATCATTAGGAAGTCATACATGCAAATATGGAGTTCAGAAGAAAGTTCTCCAAGTTATAAATTTGGAGATATAAATTTGAGGTCATCAATGTAGCGATGATATATAGAGCCTTGAAACTAGATGAGATCAAAGAAGTGATTGTAGATAGATAGAAAAAGTCCAAGGAGTAATTCCCCTTATACAGTAACCTTTAGAGACTGAAAGGTGAGAAAGTTCCCCAACAAAGATGAACCCAGAGAGTGTAATGTCCCGGAAGCAAATAAGAAACTATCTTAAGGGGACAGGAAAGGTCAGCTGTGTCAAGAACTATTGACATGTCAAATAAGATGAGAACTAAATATTAACTCTGAAAGTTACAACATGTAGGTCACTAATAATCTTACAATTTATAAGTTTTCATGTGTGATAAGAGCAAAAACATAAAAACAGGATGAAATAAATCGTAGACAGTGAGTGTAGACAACTCCTTTGAGGGGTTTTGCTGTAAAAGGAGAGAAATTCAATGATAACTAAAAAAGAAGTGCACATTTCTTTTTTCCATTTAGTCATGTAGAAGGCTAAAAAGAGGCCATTCCCATTCTTACCACAAGAACAAAATGTGATATAATCTGCAAATTCAGAAATTTCTTTGAAATATTAGCGAATTGAGGTCTTGGGGCAAATAAATAATGAAAAATTATGAAAAAAGACTAGTGACCCAAAGAGAGATGGTACACAAGCACTTGCTTATTTGGAACAGACATTGGACTTCATACAATCTTATAAGAAGACTTCAGCTAATGTTTAGTAAATATGTGGGTTAGCATGAGATAGGTCAATAGAAATTGCCCAAACTGAAACATACACAAAATATAAAATAAACAACCAAACAAAAGGGTGGCTCCAAGAGCTTTGAGACAATATCAAATAGTTAGAATCCATGAAGGAAAAGAGAATGAGTATAGGGCAGAAGAAACACTGAAAGATGTAGTGGACAAGAATATTCGAAAATCAATGAAAGGCACAAAATTGCAGATCCAAGGGGCTCAGAAAACACTAAGCAAAACAAATACTCTCCCTTCAAAGCATACCTAGACAGTTTTCATTTAAACTGCTGAAAATCAAGATATCGAGAAAATACTCAGAGCAAAGAGATGTATTATATACAAAAAAACAAAGATAAGAATTATAGTAGAATTATCTTTAAACTATTAATCTAGAAGATAATCGAGTGACATCTTTTACATGCTAATAGAAAAACACAGAAACAAACTACCAACCTAGATTTTTAAACCCAGGGAAAATATATTTCAAAAATGAAGGAAAGACATGTTTCAGGGGAGCAAAAAATGAGAAAATTTATTGCAGCAGTCTACAAGAAATATCAAAGGAAATGCTTCAAGGAGAGAAATATCATATAGAGAAACTTTGATTTACACAAAGAAATAAAGGTCACAGGAAATGTCATAGATGAAGGTAAGAGTAAATTTAATTTTTTCTTAATTTTAATTGCTCTCTAAAGAAAAAGAGCAATATCAGTGTATTGTATGTTTATATGACATACAAAAATAAAATGTTTGACCATAATAGCACAAAGGGTAGGAGCAAGAGTTTAGGAGTGTAATGGTGTAAGGTCCTTACACTACACATGAAACTGTAATATTATTAAATATGTATATTGTAAAGTCTAGGACAACCAACAAAAATTTTTAAATAAGGCTATAGTGGAGATAAACTTGAATCATAGAAATGCCTATCTAAAAGGAGGCAGCAAAAAATTGTTTTCCTGTTATATCTTCATGTTTTTTGGTGATCTATTCCAAATAGCAAAGAGAAAATTTTTTAATAAGTATGTAAATTTTGTTCATTCTCTACATTTAAATTTGACTTACTGCATTCCAGTCTCTCCCTTTATGACTGTCCAGCCATATCTCAAGCTATTGTATTCTCATTGACTATGCTCCATCTCTTGTGACGTTTTGTTTCCTCTTAATGTCCAGCTTCTCCCTGAATCAGAGCCTTTACAGTTGAGGTTCCCTCTCCCAGTCATGCTTTCTCCCAGCCTCTTTAACTGCCAAATTCTCCTCACCCTTCATGTCTGAATTTACATGTTAATTTCCTCAGGGAAGTTTTCCTTGACCCCAGAGACTAAAATTAAATCAAACTGTTACACAGTTTCTTAGGACTCTATAATTGTCCTTCAAAATATTTATTAAATTTGTAATTACTTTATTATTTGACAATGACATCTGCCTTTATAGTTCTGATCATTCTAATTATTCTTTTTGTTCTGTAATCTTAATAAAAGTATGGACCTTGTATTTTTTGTTTGTCAATTATATTCCAGTGTCTTGCGCAGTGTCTAACATAGAGTAGGAGATCAATTAATTGACTAAATGAATAAAGTACAAAGACATGAAGAGAAAAAGCATTCTATTTAAAATATGAGGGAAACCTTATACCAGTTGAAATGTATTACTGTAATTATGAAATAAAAGCAGCACATAGCAGGCCCTAAGTGTTCTCTGGATAGGTATTTAAAAATCAGCCTATCATTTCCAAAGGAGGAAACTGAGCAAGTTTGCTTGTGATTTAATTCAGCTCTTGTACAGCAAATAGGTAACAGAACCTGACAGCCCCAGATACCATGATTACAAGCTCAGGATCCTTTACAATATGCAATTCAACTTTTGTAGTTCCCAAGAATACTAAATGGTATTGAAATAAGTGGATTTTGTTTTAAGCCCTTCACTTCCACAAGAATATGATAGGATCATCCTAAAATAGACTCTATGTTAATTTAACTATGTGTTCTAAATGCTCTTGTAGCTTCGATGTCAATTTCAAAGGTGAGTTTTATGTGAATCCTCTTCCACTAATGACTTTTTTACTTGTAAATTTGTCCATAAGTTTTTCATCACTGCATATTTACTGCCAGGCTTCTTTTTGTATCAGTAAATTTTTAAATACTATTTTCTACTTAGTGAAAGTGTGCTTCTTTAATTCTTTCTAATTTGCACTACTCATTAACAAAGTTTTAGAGAAGCAATCTAGGAGTGTGTAATGAACACACAGGACTTGGATCTTTGGTTTGAGTTCTGACCCTGCCCTCTAAACCTTCATGTTCTTATCTCTACAATGCAAGGCTATTAATATCCACCTCCTAAGACAACCGATGTAAACTGAAATAAATTAACGTATAAAAAAAACTTGACACTTAGAAAAGTAATCGATTAATATTAGCTTTATCCCCACCCTAGTCTTTCTAGACTTCAGGGAACTAATCATTTCATTCATGTGTCTGTTAAGATTCCAAATTTTGATCATGAATCTTTCAACTCAATTTTCTCAAATGACAGAGTACCATTCTCTTTAGTTTCTGTCCCTATAATGGCATGTACCTTTATATTCGACCACTCTACTTGTTCCTTTTTGGTCTTGTCTACTTTTTTTTTCTTTTCTTCTTTTTTTTTTCTTCTTCTTGGGGCACCATGACCAATGATCACTAGCTGCCCAAGTACCAAGAAATTATGCTTCCAAAATCTCTTGATGTCAATTCCACATGAAGAGCAACCAAGCTGCCCTCCATGTGCCACTCATGACAGAAGCCCTTTTTGGTCTTCTCTACTTTTGATGTATACTTATCTTTCTCAATTATTCCATGTGTGGGTCACCAGAGTTTAATAGAATATAGGTTAAAGTTTCTCAGTGGCTCTATTGATGATTGATTGTATACTAAAAAAAAAAAATCATAAAATTGATGAACTAGGGATTCCATACATTTATTTCTAAGTTATTTATTGATCATCTATTTTTTACATACATTTGAGTTGCCTGATTTAGCAAATAAAAATAAGAATGCTCAATTAACTGGGTGTCTTCTATTTTATTTGGTAAATCTAACAAAAATAAGGGTTGATCTCTGCATAAGAATAAAAATTAAGATGTGGTTTCTACCCTAGGTGTGTGGTTTTTTTTTATTAAAGCATATAGACATATAGTTAGAAATAGGTAATCAAGCAACACATGGAAAGAAAGGATTACAAAAGGATGGTGTATACATCTTTAGGGTTGTCATAACAAGATATCACAAACTGGATGACTTGACACAATAAGAAATTTTTTCTCTCACAATTCAGAAGGCCAGAAGGCCAGAAGTCCAAAATCAGAGTAACAACAGTGTCCATTCTTTCTAAGGGGTTTTGAGGGAGAATCTGTTCATGACTCTCTGTCTTAGTTTCTGGTGATGGCCAGAAAACCTTGGCATTCCTTGGCTTGTAGATGCATTACTACAATTTCTTTCTTGATCATCACATGACATTCTCCCTATGTGTCTTTTCTTCTGCCTTTTTAAGGACTTCAGTCATTGGATTAGAGCCCACTAATGACCTCCACTTAACTTGATAACATCTACAAAGATCCTATTTCAAAATAAGGTCACATTGAAAGGTATCAGGGGTTAGGATTTCAGCATATCTTTCTGGAGGACACAGTTCAACTGTAACAAATGGTATGGGTATGGAATACCATAAAGTTCAGAGAAGGGGCAATTTGTTGTGGGATAGAATTGAAAAGAAAAAAGGCCTATAGCTGTGCCAAGAATTAATAGAGCTTAACTATGAATGGTGGGTATTCTTTGTTGGAGAGGAGAAAAAGGGCTGGAAGGGGATGATGAATAAGAGAATAGTGAAAGAACTTGTCTGCCAGGAATGGAAGACACTTGCTGTAATTTACTAAGAACGATCACAATCATGCACAAACTATGAGAAAAACAATAGTAATTTAACTTCCTCAGCTCAGAAGAGCAACAGTGTCATTATGATACAGATATTATTGGTGTTCAAGTTTCCTTTTATCTCTAAAATTCAAATTTCTTAGTGTTAATTTGGTTTTGGCACCAGCCCCAGAGATACTAGAGGGATAAGCTTGGGAAACTACTATAGGCCATGTCTATATCCCTGAGGAAGGGGCTAAGGGAACCCAACTTGGTGGTTACATTTAAAATCAAACATTTATGTAAAATAGGTATAAATTATAAGCAGTTGGTACAGTTAGAATATTATTTATTCAACAGAGATTATTAACCTTTCAACTTTTTATGAGGTATCCATATTGCAAAGTTGGTCTAGATAAAACAGAGACCAGAAAAAAGTTATTAGCTTTTTTTTATTGTGTGAGTGGCCAATGTAGAAGACATGCTAATTTTGTGAATGTGTACTGTACTATAGTACATCATAGAATGTACCATATTTCTATATGGACTAAAGGTTTTAGAACTGGCTTTCCAAATTAATTAGGGAACCAAAGAAATTCAATTTATATAGCTATTCATAGAAGAAGTACAAGATTAGAGACAAGCCACAGAAAATGAAGGCTCTTCAGTCTCCTTTTATTAATCTGATGGGGTCTTCTCTGTATATATATTTTTTCTCACACTATCTCCCCTATCATTAATCAAGTAAATCAAGTTGATGTGAAGCTACAAAGCTAGGGATTTCATTTGGTTGATATTTCAAAAATCATTTGAAAAGAGGGGAAATCTAATGATTAGGTTGAATTCTTGCTTATTTGTTGTTATCCAATTCTCCCTCCCCCATTGTTGTCACCTCTTGTAGCCACCAAAGAAAGGGGTGAAAACACAGGGAAGAACAGTGGAGGGAAACTTTCATCTCATGTTACTTACAGTTCTGTGACATCTGCTGTTAACAGAGATTTGGGTTTGTAAGGAAAGCTAATATCCACAGACCTAATTATTTTCTCCTAGTCACTTTGTTGGTTGTTCAGAGAAACTACCACAAGTCTGGAGTCTTGGATCCTAAAAGATCAGATGAAATCAATGAGAAAATGAAGACTTGCCTGTTTTCCATTCAATATATCATTACCTAGAAAATGAATTTTTAATAACTGGACAGTGAATAAAATATTTTAATCAATTATTATATTGCCAAATCTATGTATAGCTTAGTGCAAGAGTTCAGTCAATCAATCGATCAATACATCAGTCATGATAGACAAGAAACCTACGTCCAGTTGCATACCTTGTGTTTAATATGCGATTAATATTAGAAATGCTTCTGCTGCCCTGGTTCTTTTCAGGTATTGGTAAATCTGACTTGGCGGAACTCTTAGGGACTCTGGAATTCTCACTGCACTTTGACCAGTGACAAAGCCCTTGCACTCTTCCTTCTGCTACACTTTACTTAACCCATCTTTATTTAGGAAAGGATATTTTCTCTACTTACCACTAATCAAGTGAAAAGCGGCATTTGTATTTCTAACTTTTCAGGACTTTGCCAGGTTTCTTTCTTAATTCCAATTTGACTAGCTTGTGTTAAGACTATATCCCCAGGGCTTCTTAAATGGGTTTCTTATCTGTGCACAAAGGAATAGTAACTCAGGATTAAAACAAATCCTTCCTCCTCCCAATAGGAGTAAAACACCTTTTTAATTCTAGAAGGTCTTAAAAACATGAAGTAGAAGGGGAAACAACCCAGAGTATCACCACTTAAAGGCAATGGTTATCAGTATTTTAGTTTGTATCCTTCTGATCTTGCTATTTTCTGCATATTTTATTTTGTAAACTAGTTGCATATGTATTCTCTCTAAAGTGATGTGTGTCTGTGTGTGTCTGTGTGTGTGTGTAAGATTTGTTTGTTTTTACTTAATGCTATTCATCAGAAGTGGGATAGCAAGATGGTCATGAATGTAGGAATGTGGGCTGTAAAGGCTGAATGTGTGGTTTCAAACTTGGGGATGTGATTCATCCTCTTTAAATCTTAGTTTCCTTATTCATAAAATGAGTATAGCTATTGGGAGAATCAAATGATATAATGTATATTAAGCATTCACATACCATATGTACCTGGCATTGTAACAAGTGCTCAATAAATGTTAACTATTATTTTTTTCTATCATAAAATATTCAGGAACATAATTTTATGTGACTGCATAAAATTTTATTCTTGGTATATACGATAATTTGGTTATCTGTTCTTCTGTGTTTAGACATTTAGGTTGCTTATAGCTTCCTTACCTTTATAAATAATCTTGGATAAGTTTCTCTGTGTGAAAAGATTTTTCTGTAGCTCAGTTTATTTTCTGAATTTTCTGAAATCCAAAGGTAAAATGACTGAGTCAAACATAATGTCATTTTTTTCTCAAAGGAGGCAGAGTAATTTATATTTCCATCAGCCTGGTATGAATATGACTTTTACCATTTTTTTTTTTGCCAGAAGATAGCATGTGTGTGTGTGTGTGTGTGTATGTGTGTATATATATATATATATATATATATATATATATATATATATATATATATATGTTTCTTAGAAGATATACATACTGCCACAACTGTTTGAATTCTTTAGTAATTAAAAAATGAGATACTAAATTGATTTATTCCAACATCAATGAGGATGAAGTAATCTGCAGGCTCATATAAAGCGGAAGCTTTTAGATACAATGAAAATTTTCATAACTACCCTGGCAACTTCAGGGATGTTTACACTACCTTATTCCTTGCTTATCATAACCTTAGCTTTTATATCCTACTTTGTCTTGTATTTGATGAGTGAGGTAACATATTTGATGAGTATAGACCATCCATTTATCCAAATCTGATCTCCCAAAGAACCACAGCTCTCAATATTTATACCCATTTATAGTTTCTCCCTGTGAATATGACAGATGTAATGCTGCACTGCATGCCTTCTTAGGCTAGATCATAAGAAGACTGACAGCTTATGCCTTGGATTCTTGGAAGGTACATACACTCTGGTAAAAAGCCAGGTATTACTTTGAAACTGCCATGCTCTGAGGAACCCAAGCTAGTCATGTAGGGAGGTTATCTGCAGAGAGACATACAGCTCTTAGTTTTTTCAGTTCTTACAGTTGAGAAGCCAGAAATGTGAGTGTACCAGCCATGCTGGACATTAAGGTCCATTCGGGTCTTCAGATAACTCTGGTCCCAGTCACTGTGTAACTATGACCATACGAAAGGCTAGAAGGGATAACAACCTAGGTAGGCCCAGTCAACTGACAGAACCATTAGAAATAATAATAAATTATTGTTTTAAGCAAGTAAGCTTTCGAATGGTTTGTTGTGTAGTAACAGAAATCAGCACAATGAATTAATAGAGAAGAAATACAAGCTCTTTGATTTGAAATATTTCTTTGAAAGTTTATAGCAAGTAAACATTGGAGCTGTCACTAATAGCTTTTGTCAAAATGGAAATGCAGTCATAGAAGGCAGTGTTCCAAATTAATTGATGATGAGAGTAAAGAAGTGAGAGGCAATTAAGAAGTGAGCAGGACATAAGGTATTGGTGGTAGAGAGAATTGAAAACGGCAAGGAAAATGGTTATTGAGAATCAGTTGGGTACAGTATTCAAGTCAAAGATTGAGGTGACTTGGAGATTTGGGGAATCTAAGAAAAAAGATGTTTTGAAGGACAAATTTAGGGGTAAACAACTTTTTTGTTTTGAATGTCTCTCTTGCTTTAAATTGATAGATATTTGTTTCTGTCTTAAACAGTGTCAGGAGGGTCAATACTCAGCAGGAGTATCTACATATTTTGCGTATATTGATTTTATATTAAAGTAATTTAGTAACTTGATGTCTATATATTTCACTTGCCAATGGTGTTTTTTTAAAATATCATGTTTGTGAGTTTTAGGGTGGGTACTAACTCAAAATTTTATTTTATTATTTAATTTGTTTTATTTCTACTTTGCAAAGGGATATATGTAATAGGCAGTTAAGATTATACACTTATGATGTATCAGAGTTTGTTAGAATTTAATTGACAAAATGATAATAGGAGGAATTTTCATTTTATTTAGTACTGTTTTAGTCACTGTTTATCATTTTTGGTGGTCCCCAAATAATATTGAGTTTATGAATGTCTCTGAGGAAGGTAAATTGACAAATTTGTGGAGGGGAAATTCTAATTTCCCCTAATGGCCACTAATGAAACCATCAGCCAATGTTCTGGATGATTGAGAGGACAGATCCAACTCCCTTAAGCTCTCCTATGAGGGATGAACTCCCAATATAAAAATCAGTATTGAGAGAGTTTTACTCTTGACATTGGATATGTTACCTCTTTTATGCCACTTTCATGTTGCAATCAAAGTCATCTGTTGCCCCAGTGCAGGCTGTTTGTTTATTTATTTATTTTTAAGAATTTAGTTAAGATTTTTACTACATGGACTTAATTATGTACTTACATAACAGGTCTAGTAACTAATTGCTTCAGAGGAACCATTCTGATCTATGAGGTACCTGAGATAGTCTTTAAAGAACATCTAATTACATAATTACAATGCCTCATAGACCCGAATATCAAGTAGTAGGAATACCTTTTGGAACCATAAGAGAAAACTTATGGTCTTTAGGGCATATAATATCAGTTATGAAAATTACTCCACCATTATGTCATTATGTAACAGCACAAGAGATATTAATACTAGATACAATAAATATTATGTGCATTTTGCTTTGCCATAAATGCTATTTTGTAACTTTAAAAAAATGTGTAGAAGCAATTGGAAATAACTTTATCCTGTGAGACAGAAAAAAACAATATTTTAGATATAGAATGGCTGTGAAATTTAAAAGAAAAATAAAATAAGAGATTGTAAACATATCAAGTTAATTATAAAAACATAAAATTTAATTTTAAAGATATAAAAGTACATTCAAGATTTCAGAGATAATTAAATATTATTCACATATTTGAATATGGTATTCTATACTTTTGAGTAGTAATGGAAAAAAATCAGGAATAAAACTAAAACATGCCAGAGCCTTGAATACTATGATTGCCTTAGCTATATGCTGGGGATGAAGGTTCTGTTGAAACCTAGGCAATTTATCAGAAAGGAATGAATTTAACTTGAGGTCCATGTTGTTCAAACATTTTGGTGTTTGCAATACTATCCTTCAATACTTATTGAGGAATATATAAGCAAACACTAACATTTTGACTGTGTTTCATAGAACTCAAAATCTGTCTTGGTTGTTTTATGAACAATAGGTTTTTTTTTGCAGCATGTTGTAAAGGATGTATTTTACAAAAAAGCCCAAATCTGTAAAGGTATTACATAGTTGAATAGTTATTACCCATTCAAAAATTTAAAACCACAGTTCATATCTGGTGACAAAACAAAGAAACAAACAAAAATAGAATATAATTGGCAATGGGTCCTGATACATATTAAATATACTTTCCTTTTGTTTTCTATTACTTTTTTTTTTTGCATGAAAACTTATAGATGCTGATAAAATTCCAAAAGTATCTGCCACAGGCATAGGCCTATATTTCCTGAAACCATGGGTATGTTGAAAAATAGTTGGCATCTGTAAGTATACACTTTAAATGTTTCACAGAACCAGCAATTTTGGGAAAGTTTTTTCAAGGCAATATTATGATAAAATTATGCAAGTTTGAGTCATGACAATTATGATGGATAATTATGAAAGTATGGTAAAAGTATTTACATTCTTTTGTATTGTATCTCATTTTAAAAAGCTAAGTTTTACTCAATATGTATAACTCCCTACTCTTACATATCTTTTTGTTTCCCTTAAAAAATTTGAGTGGCATTCACAATCCACAGTGTTGGACTGAATTCTGCACATGGGAGTATTCATATTAATATCTCAAGAAAATATGGTTTCTTATTTTTGGGAGCCTGAAAATATTTTCTCAATTAATAATTTCATTTCATTATTCAAGCTGGACACTGTAGGACAATAGTTAATGCCCCTCTCCCTTATCAATGTCCTCAAACGCAACAACCACAAGCATTATAACATTTCCTGTATACTGTTCCAAATCATTCTTTTACTAAATGTAAAGTAAGAGAATTCTGGATATGACCATGAACCAGATTTACTCTCTCTCTAACTGGTTAGCCAACTAGAAAACAACATAAATATATAAGGCAGTTCTTTTCAGACATTACATGGCAGATGAAAGCACAGACTTATTATCCCTGATTACAAGATAAATTGTATGATTGCCCTAGTTTATCACCTAGAGGCTTTATTCTCTCTGCTGTGAAGGGACAAAGGAAACCAATTAAAGTCAAGAAAGCTCATTGACTTTTAGAGACATTGACTGGAGTTCAGGGAGTCCAAAACATTGGAGCAAAAGGAGCTCCACAAAGACAGAGCTTGGATGATCTGCAGAGGTACCCCCTGGAGTTTTTGGCAGAGTATTAAATCTAGAGAAAGAACTATCAGAAATAAGTAGGCTGAACAGTTTCCAAAGCTAACCGTGGGCTGAGAATAGTTCCTGTTTGTGTCAGTCAATATGTAGAGATTTCATAATAAAAAAAGCATTAGGCAAGATACTCAGAAGGAAATTATCTTGGTAGTGGAGTTAAATTTTCCCTAGAATTAAGGCTGCTCTGGATTTAACCTAATAACATTTAAAAGCAATCCTATACGGAAACAAAGTAATCCCAGGTAATCTAACTGCATACAAACAAAGAGGTTAATATCATTTAAAGGAATAAAAAAAACCTCTTCACTCAGCAACATAAAATTTATAATGTCCTGCATCCAAAAGAAAATTGGAAAGCATACAAAGAATTAGGAAAATATGACCCATAACCCAGAGAAAAATCAACCAATATACTCACATCCAGAAATAACAGAAATGATCAAATTAGCAGACAAGGATGTTAAATTTACTATTATAAATGTTCAGAATCATAAAGTTGAGGAAAGCATGAACACAATGAGAGATACAGAATATAAAAAATGAATCAAATAAAATATAATAATTAAAAATAAAGTACTTGGAATGAAAAACACATTGGCTTGGATTAAGAGCAGATTGGACCTTGCAGGAAAAAAATCAGTGACCTTGAAAATAGCAAAAAATTTCAGATAAGAAGTGGAAAGTGGGGTGGAAGAAAGAATGAATTAAAAAATGAAAAGAGCACCAGAAACCTTTGAGAAATTTTCAAGCAGTCTAACATATGTGAAATTAATATTCTAGAGGTTAAAAGTAGGAAAGAAGGGGCAGAAAAATATTTGAAGAAGTACCTAAACTTTACCTAAATTTGATAAAAATTAGAAATTCATAGATTGAAGAAAATTTATCGTACTCAAAGGAAACAAAGGAAAACATACAAAGGCACATCATAATCAAATTGCTGAAAACTAATGATGAAAAAAAAAATTTAAAGTAGCCAGAGAGGAAGATACTGGCAAGATGGTGGAGTAGGGAAACTCTGTGCTTGCCTCCTCTCATGACTACATCAAAATTACAACTAAACTACAGAACAACCATCATTGGGAGTCACCTGGAGTTTAGCTGAACAGACTACAACTAGGGACACAGCAGAGGGCACCTCAGGAATGGTAGGAGGGGTAGAGATATAGAATGGGCTGATACCACATTTGTGCGTGCTGGTTAAAAATTGGAAAGGATATCTTGGCTGTGGAGGTCCCTCTGGAAGAGTAAAGGGTCCCAACCCCACACTGGATTCACAAGGTTCAGTGCTGAGAAGTCCCCACAACTTCTGGCCATGAAAACCAGTGAAGATTTTGGCTTAGTGAGATGGAGGACAGTAGTGACCCAAGCATTTCCCTTAAAAGGCTTGTGCATAGATGGACTCACTCTCTCTGAGCTCCAGCACTGTGGTACCTACTCTATAAGTGCCAAGGACATATGGGGAGGAACTGAATTGTCTGGCTTCTGGGCAAGCTTTTCTGGGCAAGCTTTTCTGGATGGGCAGCTTATTCCCAGACAGAAGTACTTGCAGAATCCATTGTTTCTTTGTTGAACTCTCCCCTCTCCTAGCATGCAGACCCAGGCTGCTGCTATACTTGATACCTGAGTCTCCATCATCTTGGCTAACACTGAATCACCTGCCCTGGTGATTCACTGTATCCCAGCCCCACCCAACCTGTGGGTCAATGCAAGACACTAACGCTGGCTTTTCTATGCAATAGGCCTTTCTTGGCTTATGCTGTAGATTTTCCTAAACTCTCCCAAAGGTTTGCAAACCCAAATAACATCTGGTCTTGGCGTTCTCTGTACCTTTTGCTTATGCGGCAGCCGGTCTCAGTGCATAGCTTGGCCTTTTAAGGCACCTCTAAGCCCACTACCTGTGGCAGACATTTTCGAATAGCTTGGTGACTCATGCCAGGTGGTCCCAGTTAAGGCATAGGCTGAGGCTGGTGTTGGCCTGTGGTGGGGCCCCTTCCAGAAGGCTGCAGTTCTGGCAGGCCTTTGGGTGGCTTCAAATCAAGCTGGAGCACCACCTGCAGCTTTATCTGAGGATGACACACCCAAAGAGTAGACTGGGTAAATATCAGAGCCCTGCTAAAGTGAATCCTGCTCTCTAAGGTCAGCCTCTCACCAGCTAGTCCTCACAACCAATCAGCTTGAGAATCAATTTCTTTCACTGATGTGCAAACAGACACCAAGGCTCAACTACAACAGGAGGCATACACAACCCATACAAGGGACACATCTACAGTCCTGGTTAAGGTAACCAGAAAAGACTGTCACTAGGCCCCATTGGACACGTATTATATAAGGCCACTCTACTAATATTGGCAGACATAGCAGCCCTACCTATTGCTTAGAAACAAACAGAGGGAGGCAGTCAGAATAGGGAGACAAAGAGTATGTCCCAAAGGAAATAACAAACAAAGCTCCAGAAATGGAACTGAGCAAAATGAAGCCAAGCAATCTACCTGATGTAGAGTTCAAAACTCTAGTTATAAGGCTGTTTAATGAATTTAGAAGAAGAGTAGATGAACTTAGTGAGAACTTTAACAAAGAGTTAGAAAATATAAAAATAGATATAAATATATAAAAGGGAACCAGTCAGAAATGAAGAAGACAATATCTGAGATGAAGAGTACATTAGAAAGAATCAACAAATTGGATGAAGTGGAGAATCAAATCAGTGATTTAGAGGATAGGGTAGTGGAGGACACCCAATTAAAACAGCAAGAAGAAAAAGAATCCAAAAAATGAGGATAGTTTAAGGGGTCCTTGGGATGACATCAAGTGTACCAACATTTGCGTCATAGGGATACCAGAAAGAAAAGAAAGAGAAGAAGGAATGGAAAACTTATTAAAAGAAAGAATGACAGAAAACTTCCCTAACCTGATTAAGGAAATAGACATACAAGCCCAGAATGCACAGAGTCCTAAACAAGATTAACCCAAAAAGGCCCACACCAAGACACATCATAATTAAAACATGAAAGGTTAAAGGCAAAGAGAGAATCTTAAAAGCAGCAAGATGTTGGGAGCCATTCTTGCTGAATGCCCTACAGCTGAGTTAATGGATAGTCTGTGCAGATGGACGAAGTTTGGCTTAATGGAAAAACAGGTGAGAGAAGTTATGTAAATGCCAAGCAATTGTTTACAGATGTGTGAGTTTTGTTTTTCATGCATTGTCAAAAGTAAAAATATGCTGTGTTAAATAAACTCAGTGCCACAGAGCCCTCCCGACTCTATCTTCTCTCTGTCTCTCTGTCTCTCTGTCTCTGTCTCTGTCTCTCTCTCTCTCTCTCTCTCTCTCTCTCTCTCTCTCTCTCTCTCTTCCTTTCTTTTCTCAATCCTCACTCCTTCTCTCAGGAACTGTTCGATCTTAGCCGGCAGGCTCCAACAGCAAGAGTAAAACAGTTACCTACAAGGGCACTCCCATAAGATTATCAATTATTTTCTCAACAGAAATGTTGCAGGCTAGAAGGGATTGGCACAAAATATTCAAAGTGATGAAAAGTAAAGATCTACGACAAAAATTATGGTACCCAGCAAAGCTATCGATTAAACCAGATAAGAAAAAGCTAAAGGAATGCATCACCACCAAACCAGTTTTACAAGAAATATTAAAGAAATTTCTTTAAGAAGAAAAGGAAAATTAAAAAAATATGAAGAATAAAATGGCAATAACTATATATCAATAATTACTTTAAGTGTAAATGTATAAAATATTCCAATCAAAAGATAGGGTGGCTGAATTGATAAGAAAACAAGACCCTTACTTATATACTGTCTGTAAGAGACTCACTTAAGATCTAAAGACACAGACTTAAAATAAAGGAATGGAAAAAGATATTTCATGATAATGGAAATGAAAAACCAAAAGCTAAGGTAGCAATGCTTAGATCAGACAAAATAAACTTTAAAACAAAAACTATAACAAGAGACAAAGAAGGACATATTAATCCCGCCTCTGCGTATTTATCTGAAGAAACCCAAAACACTACATATTAGAGGCATGTGAATCCACATGTTCATTGCAACTTATTTACAGCAGCCAAGATATGGAGGCAACCTGGGTGTCCACCAATGGATGAATAGGTAAAGAAGAGCTGGTACATATATACAGTGGGATATTATCTAACCATAAAAAAGAATGAAATATTGGCAGCTGCAACATTATGGATGGATCTAAAGGATAGAGTGGACTGAATCAGATGATGCAAGACAAATACCATGTGACTTCACTTACATGTGGAATCTAAAGAACAAAATAAACAAACAAAACAAACAAATTCATAGATATAGAGAACATTTTGACGGTTGCAAGGAGGGAGGGAGTTTGGAGGGGCTGGGTTAAAAAGGAGAAGGGAATAAAATAGTTGGGAGATGTAAATATAGCATAGGGAATATAGTGTTACAAAATAGTTGGGAGATGTAAATATAGCATAGGGAATATAGTGAATAATATTGTAATAACTATGTATGGTATCAGATGGGTACTAAATTTATTGGGGTGATCATTTTGTAAGTTATATAAATGTCTAATTACCATGTTGTACACCTGAAACATCTAATTTATATGCCAACAACCACTGAAAAATTTAAAATTTAAAAAAGAAGTAGCTAGAGAAAAGACAAAAAAGAACAAAGATAAGAAAGACAGCTGACATCACCATTGGATATAAAAGCCAGAAGAAAATGGAACATATCTTTAAAGAACTAAAATAAAATTTTGAAAAATGACTTGTCAATCTAACAGTTTTGAAATCAGTATTTGCAATTGAGAGGGTAAGCTGTGGTTTATTTCATCACTAAAAATGCTTTCTGCCAGGGTATTTTGCAACTTTACCATGCTAAAATTAGTGGTGGACCCTATGTTCTTACAGCATTATTCATGATAGCCAAGACATGAAAACAACCTAAGTGTCCTTGGATGGATAATTAAATAAAAATGTGTACATATATACAATGGAATACTACTCAGCCATAGGAAAGATAAAATACTGCCATTTTCAGCAACATGGATGAATCTTGAGAGTTTCATACTAAATGAAATAAACCAGATGGAAAAGGACAAGAACCATATGATTTTTGTCATACATGGGAAATAAAACAAAGTAAGAAATGAACAAACAAAACAAACAAAAAACCCTCATAGATACAAACAACAGTATGGTGGTTAGCAAAGGAAAACAGAGATGAGAGATGTTGAAGAAAATAAAGGATTCATATATATGGTGACAAAAGGAGACTAGACTTTGGGTAGTGATCACACAATATACAGTATGCAATATATAGATGATATATTATAGAATTATACATTTGAAACATATAATCTTATTAATAATGATGCCCCAATAAATTTAATTTTAAAAAGCATTCATTGAAGTTAAATGGCAAATTTTATGTTGCCTCGTCTAGAGTGGTATGGAATATTCTCTTCTTTTGGGAAACAAATACTTTCAATGGGAAAAAAATAGGAGTGAGTTGCCCTGTGAATTAAAGAAAGAAATGTAGTAAAAGTGATGTGTCATTTTAGAACATAAATGAGTCAGGCAATGTTTTAAATAGAAGTAGGTTCATCAACCTGGGATTAGGGGTAATGATCACATGAAGCAGAGATTTGGTTGACCCACAAATGACATGTAACAACAGCAAAGTGATGTAAGTGTTATCATAAACTGTTGTGATTTTGTAATTGTTAACACAGCCTAACCTCGACTATCCTCACTGATACAGACAGCAAGAATAACTTTATACTACACCTTCTTGTGAAGTCAGGGAAAATGAGCAGATTCATAGTGACTCTAAAAGAGCATATTCATACATCTTGCATAGTCCTCAAAAAACAATGCCACCTTTGCAAATATTTCTACCTTTGAAGAAAAGTGATTGGTACTTAATGAAACTGAAGAAAATAGTGAAGATCTGTTGCACTAATCCAAATTTCAAAAAGATAGAAATAATAATAATACTGAAAAGAAACAGACTCAGGACAAGTATAAGAGGATGCAACTACCCTGTGAAGCTTTAGGAAAGCTAAAATACCATGTGAAACATGAAAAATAGCTGAGGGCAATAAGAAGAATATCAGGGAAGTGATAGTCTTCATGTGTATAAAGTTAGTACACTATTAAGTGATGCATAGGAGAAGACAGTTTTTAGAACTTACTGAAAAGGCCATCAAAGAATTTTGCAGAGGAGGAAGCTAAAAAGGGTACTAAAGTACAGAACTGCAAAATGAGTGCAAGGCCCTGGTTCAGAAACACTTCATCCCAGGGCTCTCAGAGGTTATATTACTATGATTATTGAATGGTTGCTGATGATCTTTGATTACATTTTCTGTTCCTTGCTGGAGTATAGAAATGTGATCACCTCGTATATTGATCCCATGATATTGCCAAGCTCTTATTAATTCAAATTCCTTTAAATGCTTTTGAGTTTTTAATTTAAATAACATGTCAGCAAAAGTGATGTTTACTTCTTTGCAATTCTTCTAATGTATGTTTTAAAGATTTTGAGCTGGGTAGGACATTCATTCCTCATTTTCATTGATAAATTTTAACCTTTAAACAAATTGCTTTATTTTTTTGACAGATATACTTCATGAGATTATGAATGTTTCTTCCTTTTCAGTTTCCTAAGACATTCTTTTAAATAACAAATAAGCCATGGAATTTTAGATTTGGTTTTCTTATATCGAGATTTTTTTTCTCATTTCAACCAGTAAAAATGAATAGATATTCAAATATTAATGAATTCTTACATTTTTGATATAAATCCAATTTGGCCATGATACCGTGGTAGCTATTTTTTATACATTGTTTGTTAGGTTTAATGTATTTAGAATTCTTCATCTATTTTCAAAATTGAAATTAACCTATAATTTTCTTTATCATATTAATCTTTTTTGGGATCATAGTACAATTAACTTCATAAAATAAATTAAAGTGTATTTATTTAAAAATTTTAAAAGTTTTTACAGCTTTATTGAAATATAATAAACAATTAGTTGCTCATATTTACAGTGTAAAATTCAGTGAGTTTTTTTCAATTATAGTTAGCATACAATAATCTATTAGTTTTAGTTGGACATGATAGTGATTAGAGATCTGTATAACTCACAAAGTGATCACCTCACTAAATCTAGAAACTCTTTTTTCTCTTACACATTTATTCCAACATCGTTGACTATTTTCCTCATGCCACACTTTATATCTCCATGACTATTTTGTAATTATCCATTTATACTTCTTAATCCCTTTGCCTTTTTTCACCAACCCCCCAACCCCCACCCCCTAGTAGATTCTTAAAATATTCTCTGTATCTATGAGTTTGTTTCTGTTTTTGTTTTCGTTGTTTATTTTATTCTTTAGATTCCACATGTATGTGAAATCATGTGGCATTTGTCTTTCTCTACCTGATTTACTTCATTTAGTGCAATACCCTGTAGGTCCATCAAGACAATATCTTTTTTCATCTCCTTACTTTTAGTCTGTGTGTGTCTTTTAATCTGTGGTAAATTTCTTGTAGGCAGCAGAATAAGGGTTTTATTTTCTTATCCATTCAGCCACCCTATCTTTTGGTTGGAGCACTTAATTTTTTTTGTTTGAGATACTTATATATAGATATGTAGTTATTGTCATTCTTTATTCATGCTTTTGATACATATTTTTTCTTCTTAAAAAAGTTCCTCCAACATTTACTGTAATACTGGCTTGGTGATGATGAACTTCTTTAGCTATTTCTTTTTCTTTTTTTCTGGTAAGCTCTTTATCTGTCCTTCAACTTTAAATGATAATTTTGCTGGATAAAGTATCTTGATTGTAGATATTGAGTTTTCATCACTTTGGATATTTTGTACAAACCGTTCTGTCCTAAAAAGTTTCTTTTGAGAAATTAGCTGCCAATCTTATGGGTATTCCCTTGTAGGTAACTAATTGCTTTTCTCTTGCCACTTTTAAGAGTCTTTCTTTGTATTAAACCTTTGGCATACTAATAATGATGTGTCTTGTTGTGGGCCTCTTTGGGTTCATTTTTTTGAGACTCTGAGTTTCTGGGGTTGTATGTCTATTTCCTTCACCAGGTTAGAGAATTTTCTATTATTATTTCTTCAAACAGTTTTTCAATGTCTTGTTCTCCCTCTTCTCCTTCATGATGCAGATGATGTTACATTTAATTTTGTCCATAGGCTCCTTAAATTATTATTATAAGTTTGGATTTCTTGCCTATCTGGTTGGGTGCCCTCTGCTTCTCCATCCTCTTTATCAGTGGTATGATCCTCTTCTTTTTCCACTCTGTTTATTCCATCCAATATACTTTTCATCTCAGATAATGTGTTCTTCATTTCTGACTGGTTCCCTTTTTAAATTTCCATTTCCACTTTTATGTTTTTTATCTCTTTTGTTGAAGTTCTCACTGAATTTGTCTACACTTCCCCGAATTCATTGAGCATCTTTATAACCAATGTTTTGAACTCTGCATCTATTAGATTACTTGACTCTTATTCCTGGATCTCTGTTCTATTCTCTTATATGGTTTCTGCTTCTTTGTCTCACAATTTATTGCCTTTCTGTGTCTGTTTCTGTGTACCAAGTAAAGCTCCTAAGTGTCCCAATCTTATTAGAGTGGCTTTATATAGTAGGTGTCCAGTGGCACAGTCTTGAGAGTGGTCCAGGTGCAGGCCAAATTTAGACCTGGCCTATACCCCTTTAGGGCCACCTGTTAAATTCAGCAAGCAATTCACAGATGCTGTGCTTATAGTTGCCTCAAGAGGCCACGCCAGAAACTGAGGCCAGCTGCCACCAGTGAGGAATTCAGAGCTGCTCAGTAAGGGGTAAAGGACATGCTAAGGACACATTTGGATGTGGCTTGAGTAGGACAGTGAGTTGGGAGAGACAGAATCTCAAAGAATCCTCTGGGCAGTGTGATCTCTGTTATCCAGTGTGATGACGTCTCACCTGAGTCTGCACACTGGGTGGGGGTAGGGCTTAAAAGAGAAACAATGGATACCACAGGCACTTCTGCCTGGGAGAAAGCCTTACCTCTGGCTCTGTAAGTCCCCGGTGCCCGCCAAGAAGCCAACCCGGCACTAGTGCACAGCCTTCCTCATTATCAAAATTTCACACCAGAATGGTTCATTTGTTATAGTTAGTAAACCTATATTGACATATTATTGCCCAAAGTTCATAGCTTATATTAGAGATTACTCTTGGCATTGTACATTCTATGATTTTGGAAAATGTATACTAACATGTATCTGCCATTATAGTATCTATCATGTAAAGTAAACTGTCTTAAGATTTTAGGATCATAGTGTATATTTTAGTCCAAAATTTGCATAGTTGAAATTATCAGAAGAAGCTATTTTATCTTACCCAGATTTAATGATGAGACTAAATAGTTTTTTTGTTTTGTTATTGTTTTAATCTTTTTGTTAATACAACTTTTCTACAGCCAGTCTGAAGATTTAGTTTTATTCAAGTTGTAAATGGGGTAGTTTAAGTCACCAATTTGTGTGAGCCCAAATTTACCACCATATGCATTAAAATCTAAGTCTCTTGATTACTGAGATTAATAAATAGTCCTCCAAAAAGTCAAAGATTTACAGCTTGCTAATTGCTCTGGTTTGAGCATCCTGGTTCCTGTAAGTTCAGCTATGCATTTAAAAGAATGTTTGTTATATTTATTCCCCCAGAAATTCTAGTCTCTTTGTCTTTTTGTCATGGGATAATATCTAGTTTGTCATAATCCTGGAAAGAAAAATGCTTCTGGGGTCTTAAAAACTTTAAAGATGAAAAGAAATATTTAATAATTGAGATGATTAATTTATGCAAGTAATAAAGAAACAAAGAAAAAAGCATTCTATAGGTTTTAATAAATTACCCTGTGTCAGATCTACAGAGTATTATAAAAATTGGTAGGAAATGCTTGAGTAAAAATCACCAGGGTTGAGAATTGAATTTTTTAATAAGATAAAAATCATTTTTGGACCAGGTTACTCGTATAATGGAGCACCAGACAGTAAGCACTGTGTCCACAATATTAGGCAACAAAGAGTGTTCAACAAATTTAAGTGAATGAATGTGTATGAATGCTGGGATTGATATTATGCATCTCAATTTGAGGGAGACTTTTGGAAGGAGTCTCATGCAGTCATGGATGAGCTGCAGCGTAGCAGATATTGTGCTCTGTCCATATCCCTTAAGTACTCAGCATTCTGATAGCTCATTACTGAAGCACCTGCCACTTTCTGCCTGAGGACTTCTCATCCCCAGCAGTGTGCTTGGCCTATGTACAAGAATGAACACCCCTGTAAACAGAACTCAGTCAGTGAGAGACTCAGTGGCTCCATACCCCTGTTTCCTTATCCCTCCACAGAGTATCCTGAATCAATTTCCTTCCCTCTTTGCACCATTTATTAATCTCCTCCACCAGCACTTTCTGAGGAAAACCTCCCAAGTACAGTACCACTCCTCAAATCCCAGTCTTAAGGTCAGTTTCTTGGAGGACCCAATGCAAGCCATGGAGAATTATGGACTAGAGTCTATGATAAGTGAATCATTTTATAAACCAAGTACTACTCATTGCTTTATGTCAGTTGGATTTAGCAATCAGTTTCTAATAATACTCTGTGAAGGTATTCTTGCTTTATCTTTCTCAATTTTGATCAGTGCTTAAATAAAAATGTAAAAAGTTTTAAAATAAATTTAGAGATATCATAGCATTGGTGTAGAGGAGAATGTAATGTATATATTAGATGACAGACAATTAGAATCCATGAAATTTATAATAGGCTGGAAAATAGATAAAATCTAACAAACTTTTACATTAATAGCTTAAGACCCTGCAACTAAGTCTCCTCAAATGTGTTATTAAGTGATAAGATTTTGGAGGTATTGGTTAATAAACTTAAAATTAGTTAATGTGTATGGTGCTGAAAAAGCAGATGTGATTATGGATTAGGTTAACCAAGTAATACCTAGACTGAAGGATGTAGAAATGATGTTTAATTTTACAGTAAACAGATAGTACTGTTTTGAACATCTTGGTTTTGATAGGTAAAAAACAATTTCCTGAATGCTAGAGAAAGGAGTCTACAGGCATTTGGAAATATTTTGTAGAGAGAGGTAAAGTGAATATGTTTGTTTAATATGAAGAAAAGAAGAATCAGAGAACATGATAACTGTTTTCAACTGTTTAAAAATCTGACCCGTGGGAGAGGAATTAGACATGCATGAACGACTTTTAGAGGCATTCATGACTGTATACCCAGTGTCTAATCCAATGGCTTGTGTATAGTAAGAGTTCAATAAATGTTTGGTGGATGAATGCAAAATTAATGACTGCATATTCATCTCATTTAACTGTGCAGTTGAGATAGAACACATACTGTTTTCATTTTCCTGTGTCTATGCATATTTTTGGACCTAATATTTGAAACCATTCTTGGATAGTGAAGTGAGGATGCAGGACCAATTTTCTGCCCTGTGGAATATTTCCCATATAATGTGATTCTATAAATGCAAACTATAATCATTACAATGCTGATGCCTCTGTAAATACAGCTTCTATTTTCCTAATCTCTTTCATATAAACTGTCCTTGAGTTCATTATCTAAAGCAGTGGCAAATATTTTTGGTAATGTTTGCTTCAGTCTTTTGTCTTGGCCGTTATATTTTCCCTCTGCATTGTGTTTGGGTTATAGCATGCTTCAAAACATTTCAATCTAATTATATCTATCTTAATTTCTGACGTACAGGAATAAGTCCATTGATTTCTGTTATTAGCCTCCTCAAAACTTCCCCTATTTCCCAATAATTTTATTTGTTTTTTAACAGTATATTGCAGGGTGTGAATCAGATTAAATCGGACAATAAAAACTATATAATGCATTTCTTTGCTTATACATTTTGGATCGTTCTCTTAGCTAGTCCAGTGGGACAAATGGTTCTTTTATTTTTCTTTTTACACAGATGACTAATTTAAATACATAAGCTCTTACTTATTATGGAGTTGTGAGGAGGCTGGCCTCCTACTGTGCTTCTTTCAGGTCCTGGTTTGATTGCCCTTCTTATCAAATACTCCTCCCCACTCTCCAAATTCAGTTTAGCAGCATTGCTGATAGTCTTAGCACTCTCCTGCTGCATCAGGGTTTGCATCTCATTATTTTGCAAAATCTGTATACTTGTCTGCATGTAACAGAAGTTTCATCCTCAGAAATTAATACTGTGCCTAGTACATAATAAGCACTCTTTGATTATGTGATGAGTATTTGTTCAGAATCAGACTTTTCAAAAGGTGTTTTGGCTTTAGGGAGCCATGATTTTGTCTCTAAAATTCTTTCTCAATTAGTTTTCCACCTTAGCATAGTTGAACTGAAAGTATAGCAAGTAGTGTCCCTCAATTATCATGAGATTTTGCACATGATTTTGCACTTTGCCTTCTTAAGAAGTTGATCTAGTCATGATATTACAAAAGCAGATTTTTGGAAAACATAGACTTGGAAGATACCATTGTTTTTGTTCTGTCTTGTTTTGTTGTCAGAAGTATAGCCTTGCACAAGTCAGCTAGCTTCTATGGACCTCAGTTTCCTCACACGTGAAAGGGGAGGACTAAAGAATCCCTAAGGTGTGCTCCATAGAAAACATTAATTAATTCTATGACTGAGACAAGTTTCCTGTAAAAGCTTTATATTTACTTGCCCTCCCCTCTCTACCCCCTGCAAAGGCACCCTGATCATTTTTCCTTTTCTTTGGGCCTGATTGTCTCTTCTTGTTTATAGCTGCCACTAATTTGCTCGTTTGCTTGTTGGAAAATAGCTAATTAAAACCCACTTCAGATAACAAGCTGACTGGGACCATGCAAATGTCACTCTCTGCTGTCTGCTATTTCCGTTTATACTTTACATTATGAGTGTTGTTTTTCCTCCCTCTGTTATAATGAATGCCAGGGTAGATTTAGCGCCCTCTTCACAGGTGCGCACTGGTACAACCGCCACCATCCAGGCAAAGCGCTGCTGTGTTACTGCACTTCAGCGCTTGGAGTGTTATTACCCCTGACAGTTAATGGTTTCAGACTACATTGCTTGTTTGCGCTAGATTTTTGAACAGCTTCATCTATCTTTTTGTTTTTACAGTCACTGGCCATATTAAGTATATGTGTCTGAGCTATTAGTTCCGTCTGTTCATCGCATGCATTTCATTTGGTACAGGGTTCTTTTTCTCTCTCTAAAATTAGTATGTATTGTCATCCATATACTTCAACACATCGACTTTTGTTATAATTATGCTGTCACCATTGTGCTTCCACACATTTGCTAATTTATTGTAGCTAAATTAGACCTAATATTAGCAATTTTGCAGCTGTTCCTTTAGAATATACATGGCCATATATTCATATGTTATTTAGTAATTATATTCCACAGCAAAAAAAAAAAAAAAAAGGACCACATTTTCAAGTGAGAGAGAGAGGAAAGATGAGTAAAAGGGGAATGAAATAAAAACAAAGTCACCTGAGAGTGGAAAAGAGAACAAGAAAACAAAGAGAAAAATGCATTGTAGAAAAAGGTTTAAGAGATAGATTCTAGAGTAAACAGTGAATGCTTATGGAGGACTGTGCAATTCAAAGAGCATGTATATTAGGTTTGAGCCTTTTAAAGAAGCAAGCATTCTCTAGGAAAGGGTTTTCTTGCCTATATTCTCTGTTACAGTGAACATGCTACCTACTAGAATAGCTGAGCAAAGAATACCATAAAGAAGTGATGTAAGGTTTTTGTGTGAATGGTCAAGAAAAGTAAATGAGCATAGGTTGTATGGTAGTTTCCATGAAAACAGGGCTTATATTTAGGTACAAAGCTTAAGTGATTTGGTTTAAAATCATGTCTGAATGGGAGGTTGTAAGGATTAGGAAATGTGAATGGTCTGGATCTTTACACTGTTTAGAATAATAAACAGCTTTAAATGTAGGTTTCTGCTTTGTGTATATCTGGAAGTGATATTTGAAGGAATATAAAAAATGTGCCTGCAATATGTATATGTGTATGTGTATTTTGTATTAAAATGCAATTTTAATTAAAAGTAGTTTATGAGAGTTTAACATGAGACAAGTATCTAAGATAATACAATGCCAGTTTTGGGATAATATATGACACAAGATAAATGGTCAGCACGATTCTCCTAGAATACAAACTGCCTAGTGTGAATAGTTGGGTATTTTATAAAGCCTCCCTGGGTACTGTTTAATTTACTGAGTTAGTAATCTATTTAATGGGACCCTTGTGGTCTAAAAGAATTCCTGAGATATCTCAGGGCACATGGTCCTATTTCTAGGAGGTAACTTAGTAGGAAAAACTAGCTCAAAAAGTACTGATTATCATGGACATTATTCTGTTTTAGTGAACCCAAAACCTTATGTGCAATGATTTAAAACAAAAGAAAATTTATAATGGTATTGATGTCTTGACCTTGAGAATATATCTTAGGCAGATCTGCTCCCTTGGTTGGGGGAGGGGGTAATATGCTACTTAGTATATTAGAGATTTGGAGAAAGCATCCATCTTAGATACTCATATTTCAATTCCAATTGGGTTATGAGAGAGATTTTCACTGCTGACTGTGCCCTGCTCTGACTGCTCTCTTCTGCTTCTTCCTGGTAGAGCTTAGTATCTCTTTTCTTTTCTCAAATTGATCAAGGTCTGCTCTTCAGATCTTAGAAAACAAAGCAAATTGAAATGGCTAAAACATTTTGCATTTTTACTCTTGACTGGAATTTTGTTTTTATAAGGAACACTCCATTAAACTTAAAAACATGATGTACTACTAGTGGAATTTAGGGAGAGTCAATAGATGGGGGAGGCAAAATTTGAGGGTTTTGGAGCTAATGAAGCCAAAGCATATAGTTATGGATTCATAAATCTGGCCTTTTCTCTTTAAAAGGATAATGATCTTTCTAGAACTTGCAAGGCTATCAGTAAACCTAACCTTAGCCTCATTGACAGTAGGGATAGTCTCAGTTGGAATTTAAGGCAATGTTGATTTAATAAACAAGGATTGAAAGTCAAAGAGAAAGCAAACATCCAAAAGCATCAACAGCAAATTAAACAAGCAAACAAACAAATCCATGAGGCCCTCTTTATGCCTTGGTATTGTCCCTCTCAGCTCACAATGAATTGAAGCACCACTGTGATATGTCCTTTGCATGAGTCATTTTTTGAATACAGAGTGCAAGTAGAATTGGAATGGCAGGAGGAGATAGCCTGTCATTCCTGATAATTCTTTACAGACTCCAGGCCCTTATCCCACAGGTATCCATTGACTTAGCCTAGCTGTGCCCATTGGGACAGCTGATGTTGAGTGCTGACTCCACCATCTGTATCATGAAACTAAAATGGATTCATTTTAAATGGATTAAACTAAAATTTACCTCCTCAGGATCATAAAAACAGGAGAATGTTCCCACCTGGCTTTCTTTGTCTTGATCTCTATGGCTCCAAGCTGCTCACCCAGATACCAGAGCAAGAGAAAATGGTTGATAAAAGCAGATACAGACTTTGAGATTTGCCAAATTTTCTGAACATCTTGGAGGCTACTTCCTGGGACAGAGCCTACTCTCTAAATCAGTCAGACTCAGAGATAATGGGAAAACAAGAAGTCATACACCTGAATTTCATTTAAACCTATTTCTGTTTACATCCTTGACCATTTTTCTTCCTTGTCCCAGATTGGATGGCATCTGTTATGTGGTGGCCAGACACACTTTCATCATTTCTTTCAGAAGATGTGCCTTTAAATTTTGGTTAGGTTTCTTACTATACCAACTTTGCCAATTTTAGTCACAGGGCATTGTCATTTTTTGCTTTCATGTTTATTGGTAGTGGTTAATTATTGTGTTTAAATTCTATATAACTCTGGGTAAAATTAATTCACCTAATATTTATTTAATGATTACTGAGTCCCTGGCATTTGTATCTTACAGGCAATTATGGGATCTCTCTTTTGACAGAAAATCAGTGTCTGAAATACTCAATATTTTATAAGGTTCATTTATACCCTTTAATTTTCTGCCTCCACATCATTTGTATCAGCAACCTACTCATCAGTAACCTTAATCATTATACGCAGTTTCTCAATAGGGGTTGAAAGGAGAGAATGTGTCAAGATATTCTATCTCATGATGATTCAAGATCTTTTGGGCCCAAGAGAATGTGGGATAGCTTTAAAAATCTGTTACCACCCTTATCTCCAATTTTTCAATGTCATGCCCGAGATTTTGAATTGTCTCCCTATGGTGTATAGCAAATGTGGCTTTTTTCCTTAATTTTGAGAATTATGGCACTCTAGAATGAATACAAATTAATATATACATCAGTAGGGATTGGAACTCTATATGTGAGTGTGTGCATTGTGTGTATGTGTTACATATCCAAAATTGTGTATATGTCCAAAGAAAGTAGCTAAAAATTATCTAAGAATTTCCTCACAGAGATCAATGTGTGGAAATTAAAATGCAAGCTTATATAACAACCAGAAATTTAAGACTAGTCAAAGGGTAAAAGATAAAGCACCCAGGAAACTCTTTGGTCTTCTGATTTCTAGATGTCTTCCAAATGTCTTGGGTTACATGGTAAAATTACTATACCCTCATTCATCTTAAGATGTTACTATAAACAGTGCTTCTCAAACTTGTCTACTGAAGTAATCTTAAAGCATTCACAAAGCCAGGTAAAAAAGAGAGTAAAGAATGTGGGATAGGGGGGTTAGTAGTTGTGGCTGTAGATACCAGCTGCTGCAGAAGAGAAAAAAATATTTTTGGAGTCTAATATTTATCTTAACAATTAATGTGCATTTTCCATTCTATTTAACCATGCATTCATGGTTCTAATTTTAAGTGTTTTCACCAAAAATATATGAATACAGGAAGAAATTTCATATTTTGATGTTTTAAAGACTAACAAATGAACTACCTGAAAAAACAGCTGTGCATCCCATTTTGGAAAGAACCACCTTTACTTATCATTGGTTTCTGAAAGGCAATAATGGGGGAAAATTAAGAAGAAAGGTTAAAGGGGAATTTAATTAAAGACCAATGTTGCAATTATCTTGAGAACAGAAAATAATAAGAGCGATTACCTTAGGCTTCAGAATGTTCTCCAGGAGACATAGTTTTATACTGGTCTGCAAGTTTTGATTAAAAGAGAATTTTCTTTCCTATTATTTCAAAACTTTCTATTGCCCGGCAAAATAAATCAGTTAGCCTCTCTCTTCTTCTGATTGAGGTAAATAAGCTATGGAGAAGTTAAGTCTACTCTTTTGACATAGCAACTTTGGGAAGATGGACCAGTGGAGGATAGACCTTGTTTTTGATAGAGAGGAGCAAGAGGAAGGAACATATGAAATCAGAGCCACAGCATGAGGTTTGCCAAAAGTAACAGCACCAACTTCCTGCTCAAAGGGTGTCCTCACAATTCAAGTCCTTCATCCCTTCCTGAACAGAAACTTTGGTAGGGACTCATCTGCAGAGGCCACTTGTTCCTTGAACGCCGGCTATCTTAAGACCTTGCATGGGGGAACTGGCATGGGCTTAGAGGGCAGAGATGGTTGGTGTCACATTCTATGTCCCTATGATCAAGAATTTTGCCTCTTTTCCCTTTATTAGAAATGTTGACTGCTAAGAAGGCTCAATTTCATTGGCTCATGTGCGAGGGTTAGGATAATTCCCTGTTTTTAATTTCTTTAAATAATAGCCTAAGACCAACTAAAACAGATGAACAAACAAACAAAATCTAACCTTTATTGGGTCCCCTATGTTTAAGGCTCTGTGCTATCCACTTTCAGAGCCCCACACAAAATAATACAAAGTAAATATTTTTGAGGTATGACCTTATCTAGACAATATCATAAAACAAAGTCAATTTACTAATTAGACTGCCATGTTCATTCACTTGGGGAAATTGGGAACTTTTAAATTTTGATAAATATACTCTTTAGGAGCTAAACTCAATGTCACAATTGAGTCAAAGTTGGCTGGCTTCTTTTTACATAATTTTGCAAGTTGAAAACCATTTTGAATGTATTTTCTTATCATGAGTGGAGATAAGGCAGATTGCCTTAGAGCACTAGCATTAAAAACTGGTTCCACAGGATAAGTGCAATGGAAGCAAAGGTGACATTGTAGTCAAAATGTCTCTCTAAAAACCAAAAGGAATGAAAACAATCTGCTGTCTCCTTGCTTGGGCACAGTGTGTATACTTCTGACTCTTGAGTAATTTTGTTGTCTTTGTTTTATGTTCCAAAGTCTACTGTGGTATGTAGACACAATATAAATGTAATGTCTGGTAACTAAATATAATTACTGATTTCAGCATTATTATAAGTAATCATAGAAATTCTTCATACTCAGAGCCTGATGAGTAATTTAGCTGTCAGTCCTATTCAAGATATCTAAGCATTGATAATCTATCAGCTACAGAGCTACCTGCACTAAATAAACAGCATAAAGAAACTATGTAATTTTAGTATTGATTCTGTGATTATTAATATATAAGCTGTTAATACTGTAGCTAAGAATAATTACATGTTTTTTTAAAAAAATTTTATTGATATTAGGTTCTCAGAGGAATCAAATATTTAATACATGTGAGGAAAGGAGCCTTTCAGAATTTGTAGTAATCAGAACCAGAAAAATAAATCATTTAGGATAAATGCTTAATTCAACCTGTTACATCTAATTAATATGTAAACAAATAATATTAAGTAGCCAGTGATGAAAACAAATATCAGGTGCTTTGGAGAACAAAGGACAAAGTAAACTCATTATCTAATGAGTTTCTTAACATGTGTTCTCAATGACTTTAAAAATTATGTTATTATAAGATAATGCAAACATATAGAGAACCAGAGAAAATAATACATAAGTCATTTATCTACCACTCAGTTTCTTGAATTTAATATTATTCTATAGTTGCTTCAGATATTTACATAATAAAACATTACTAATATAGATGACAGCCCCTTGATAAGCCACTTTCATCCTATGTTCTTTTTTTCTTCTTAGTGGTCCATTTTACCACCTAAGTAGTCCATTTTATCCTAAGGTTGGTGTCTATTATCTGCATACATGTTTTCATGTAATTAATAAATACCTGTGTTTCAATAAATTATGGCTAGTATTATTTTTGCATGATATAAACCTCTATATAATTTTTTATACCATAGATATCTATGGTATATCTAAGGTTTATCTAAGTTGCCTCTTTTGCTTAAAATTTTATTTTTTATATTTATACAAATTAATCACATGTGTAGATGTAGATTAAACTGTGAAATATATACACACATTTGTACATATTCTTCTGTTGGTGCATATTTAAGTTGTTTGTAGTTTTTTCTGCCATTACTAATAATGCTGCTTTAGAGATTCTTGTACATTTCCCCTTTTTCTCATATTTAAGAGTTTCTCTAAACTGGGCTAAGGAACAGATTATTAGGTTGACAGATATCCTGGCTTTATCTTTATTAGATATTGGCAAATTGCTCTCCAAATTGTATAAATTTGCACCCAAACTACTAACAATGTATTAAAATTTACCTTTTTCCCATATCTTCACCAACATTTGATATTGCTAGGTTTTAAAATATTTTCTAATCTGATTGGTATAATTTGCATCTCACTGTTTTATATTATATTTTCTTCATTATTAATGAAATTGAGCATATTTTTATATATCTTTTGACAAGAGTAATGGTCAAAATATTTAACTACTAGTACAGCATATATTCCAACCAATTAAGGAGAACAGACACTGAATATGGCCATATTGATATGTACTTGTTAAATTAATTCAATTTGTTGGTGATATGAATTTCCTCATTTTTAGTTGCCTATTCCCCTTCCTCTTCTTAAAAAATCAATTATTTATAGATATTCTTAATAAATTTTGGACACTATTCATTTTGGTATGTGTGTTACAAATTTCTTCTCACAGTTTGAGGCTAAGCTTATCACTTGCTTTAAGATGTTTTACGGATATGATTTTTGATTTAACATAGTAAAATTTATTATTTTTTCCTTAACTCAAAGGATTAGTTTTTAAAGTGATTTTTAGAGTAGAATGTTTTTAGATTCATAGATCAATTGTAGAAATTATCTTAATATTGATTCACTGTATGTATGAACATGGTTTAGTTCTCCAATATTTCAGACCTTTTATGTTTTTCAGTAAAGATTTTTTTATGAAGATTGGTCAGAATCATATTTTAGATTTATCCCTAGGTTTTGTTGCTGTTGTGAATAAAATTTTTTTCTTACTGTAAAGAAACATAATATATAACAATAATTCTTATATTTGTTCGAGTAGTTTGTTGCTGAATTCTCTTAGATTTTCTATAGTCATATTATTTTCATATGAGAAGAGTTTTATCTCTTCCTTTCCATATTAAATCCCTCTTAATTATTCTTATTTCTTATTTTTTGCTCATGATTTTAAACCCATTAAAATTATTTCTCCATTAAGCGTGATATGCTACAGGTTTTTAATAATTATGCTTAACCAACTCAAGAAAATTAATTCTATTTCATTTATATATATAATATTATGATAAATTTGTATTTATCATAAATGAATTTTGATTTTTATAGTTTTTTAAATGATTTTTTATTTTCAATTACAGTTGGTATACAGTATTATATTAGTTTCATGTGTACAACATAGTGATTAGACATTTATATAAATTACAAAGAGATCACCAGATAAATCTAGTATCCATCTGACAACAAACATAGTTATTAGAATATTAACTATATTCCCTTTGCTGTACTTTACATCCCCATGACTATTTTACAACTACCAATTTGTACTTTTTTATCCCTTCTCTTTTTTCATCTAGCCTATAATTTTTATTTTCATACTGATTACATCAGTTTTTGTTATTAAGACAATACGGGTTTTATATAGTAATTTAGGTGTCAATATAGGTGTTCCTTTAGGTGTTATAAATCTGGCCTATCAAATCATTTGCACCTGCTATCTTTTGGTTGGGTAGCAGATAGGGTGGAGACTTTGATTACTTATTCAATTTATTTAGAGCCTATTGTCTTATTTATATTTTCTATTTCTCCTTCAGTCAGGTTTTCCAATCCATATTTTTACTAGAAAACTCTTCTTCATCTAAATTCTCAAACATATTTGTATGAAATTGTTTATAATATTTTCTAAAATATTTGCCGTTAGAGTAATTATATTTTCTAGTGTCTCCACGTGTGCTTTTTTTATTGGGAAAAGTGGAGCATTCTAATAAGGTCTATAGATTACTTAATAATATTGTAATATTATATAATTATGTTATATAATATTATAAAATATAATAACATTTTCGGGTTTTAATAATTGTACTGTGGTTATATAAAATGTTAACATTAAGGGGAACGGAATGAAAGAAAAGTATATAGAAATTCTTTGCACAATTTTTGCTACTTTTAAAAAGTCTACTATTATTTAAATATTAAAAATGAGAAGAGTAAAAAGAAAACCTTCTCATTGCTATTTAGAGGTCTAGAAACAATGAACAACAACTGCAATGAGCCCATTTGTCAATACTGTGGGCTTTCAATACTATTTGCTATTGAAAGTTACCAATGTTCCTTTGTCAAATCCCTGATTTCAGGTCTCTGTCAGAAAATGTATAAGGTGATCTTGTGACATCTTATCATAAAAGAAAGTAAGAATATTAAAAACTAGCTGGGATAGTTCAAAAAGACTTTGGAGTCAACTTGAAAAGTCATCCATTGAAGAAAGATGGGGCAATTTGAACTTCAATAAGGATAATAGCTGCAAAGGATTGAATCATAAATTATGTTAAATCCATGATTTCATAATAACACTGGTGGTAGGGGGACCTAATTGGTTGCCTTTGGAGGATGCTAGGAAACTTACTCATAATTTTGAAGTCATAAATAAGGGGAAAAAACAAGCATGCTTCTTCCTTTCCTATATAACAATCTCAAAGTAATCAACAATTGATAAGGGAAAGTTTCTTTTTATAGAAGTATTTCAGCTAATAAATGAAAATAAGTGATAGGATTAGAATATTGTGATACTGTGATTTTTAATAAGAATATTCTTGTTTTTCATCCTGTTTTGGTCACAAAGCTCATAAAACCCTTAGAATTTCCTAAGTGATAAAAGCAAACAAATAGTGTATTTTGTTATGTTAATGAGGAGACTTTGAGAAAGTACCTAAGAATGAATGCAGGTTGTTAGAGGAGCAGACCACAGGTTACAAGGTTGGAACTTTCATTTCCACCCAAGACCTCCCAGAAAAGAGAAGGGAGAGGAACTGCAGGTTGAATCAATCACCAATAGCCAGTGATTTACTCAGTCATGCCTCTGTGGTAAAGCTTTCATGAAAACTAAAAAGGACAGGGTCCAGAGAACTTCAGGGTTGATGATCACATTGAAATGCTGGGAGACTGGGATGCCTGGAGAGGGCTTGGAAACTCTGTGCCCCTTTCACATATCTTACCCTTTAAAGTTCTTCCATGTGGATGTTCACCTGTATTCTTCATCCTATCATTTTATAATAAACTGGTAAATATAAGTAAAATATCTTCCTGAGTTCTGTGAGCCACTCTAGCAAATTAATTGAACATGAAGAGGAGGCTGTGGAAACCGCTGATCTATAATCAGTTGGTCACAAGTACAGGTGACACCCTGGGCTTGATATTGGCATCCGGAGTTGGAAGAGGTCATTGAAACCTCTAGTTTCTATCACATTGGTCACAATCATAGTTAATAAACTGGACTTGCTACTGTCTAAAATTAGGCAATAGGAGTGAGGGGGGCAATCCTGTGGGACTGAGGCCTTAATCTGTAGAATCTGATGCTGTATCTGATATTAATGTCAGAATTGAGTCAACATGTAAGACAGCTGGCATCCAGAGAATTGCTTATTATGATGGGGATCCCCCCCACCCCGATGCACACACACATTAAAATTGATGATTAGAATATCTACTTAAATATCATAATGAATTTTACCATTAAAATCCAGGCAATGATTACCAAAGGCTGCTAACATCATAAAAAGGGCAACCAATCATTGTGTTTCTCTAGATTCAAGTATACAGCACCACCTATGAAATAGTTTTGTTAAAATTTTTGATCCTGAATCTGAATAAAACTCTAGGTTTAACTATCATTTTAAAGGAAAGACACATGTTTAAATAATTTCATTGAGATGCAAAATCAAAACTGTGAGACTTGCTACTACCACAGAGTTTTTTTTTTAAAGAAATTGCAAAGAAAAAAAGATTTAGGGGTAACTTCTATATGAAAATGTCTTAAGAGGTATATCAACTCAGTATAATACATAGACTTCATTTGGATTTCATTTGAAAAATATTAAGAAATTATAGGGTTAGGAAAATATAAACACTAATTAGAAATTTGATGATATTAAGAAATTGATATTCATTTTAGATGTGATAATATTATGTGGTTAAGTTAAAAAAACACACACAGTACCTAGCCTTTAGTAATGCACACTGAAAGATTTAAAGATAGAATACTATTGTTTGAGGTTTACTTTAAAATAATGAGTGTGTGTGTGTGTGTGTGTGTGTGTGTGTGTGTGTGTGAGTATATAGTTGAATAAAGACCTACTATGAGTTGATAATTTCTAAGCTGGGTGTTATATATACTATATTATTCTCTCTAGTTTTGTATTTGTTTGGAGCTTTTAAAATTAAAATTTAAAAAATCCCAATTAGTTTTTTTGAGAGAAAGATGAGCTTATGGTATAACAACTTTTATCCTATATGCCAATAATTCCCATGTTCTCCCCCAAATTCCGGCATATTGCAAATAAACCAGATGCTACAGGTGGAGGGCCTATTTACTCTGCACATTCAACAAAGTCACAATTTCATTTTCAAATATCCTGCAATAAGGAAAAGCAAGATATGTTTTTATAGCACTTTACCTCCACAAACCACATTTTTTAAAAAACTACTTTTGATTTGTTTCTACTGGCTCATCAAAATGTTTATGGGACTTAACAAAATGTTTGTGGATAAAATCTATTTGCTAAAAAACATTCCTTAGTTTTTTTCTTAAAAATTTGTCAAACCTACTCCTACTTTCCCTTATGAATTAGAAGTGAAAATAGAAACTTGATATAAAGACTCTTTGACTTTGTATTTTTAAATACAAGAGAAATAAGAGAGCTATGAGTCCAGGCAACTTGAATCTCTTTGTTTCAAGATAAAACAGCAATTTTTCAATGATCAGAAAATATATATGTTCTTTTCTTTATACTTAAGATCAAAGTTCAGCTGAGTCATCAGATCTGACTGCTAATTTATGAGGCTTATATATATATATAAGAAATACCTTAAAATGACTAAAATTCAAATAGCACAGAACTTTTCATAAAAAGTTCTTACTCTGGTTTTACTCATCCTCTCTATTATTTCTGCTTCTTAAAGGAAAATACTAATTTTAGTTATCCTCTCAAACATATGGGAGGATACTCTTTGGCACAATTTTGTATTATTTATCTCAAAACATGCTGATACATTTTTATTTTTATTTTGTTATCTCCTGATATTATCTATTGACTATAATAGATGAAACCTTAACCTCTTTATACTACCCAAATTTGTTTTCTCTTTCCTCCCAAATTAGTTATTTAGTATTTTGATATAGTTGGTTACAACTACAGTTTCAAAAGACATATTTACATTTCTGTTTATTTTTCCATTAAACATAAGCAGTGCCCCCTGACTCCTTGTTTTGTATTTTGATGTCTATTAGTACAACCAACCTTATTTCCACCTTATATCCTTCTTACTACTTTCAAAAATTTATCCAGCTCTAACTTTGTTTATATATAATCAAGCTTTTTAATATTAACACTTTGTACTGTAACTATGTTCTGTGGGTTGATTATAGAATAACATCGACTCTATCTAGTATTCTGATTTCTACTACCTATTGAGACCTACAGAGTTTTGATCCTATATCTTTTCACCTTCATTTACCCTTCATGGCCACAATTCCTTACTTAGGTAGTTTAGATTCAATCATTATAACAACTCTCCTTCATAATTTTCTCCTCCCTTTTATTTTATTCATATGGCAGTGCCTTATTCCTGGTTATATCTACATCTTCACCTGCTCTGTGTCAGAACTGGATGCTTGAACATATCTGAAGGTAAATGTACAACTGAGTTGACTGGTCTCACTTTACTTTTATGACCATTAAAATAAAATCTATCCTTATTATTGCCCAGAGTATATATATTTCTAGTTTATTTATACTTTGCTTTTGTAGGTACTATTGTATTTCTTGCCTTTAATATTCCATCTCTTTCCTCACACTCACTCTTAAAGATGACCTTGTTTTAAATTTCACAGATAAATGATAAACAATGTCAAGAGAACTTCTAAAGGTTCTGATCTCACATCTACCATCTTACCTGTATCTGCTTTGTGACTATGAAAGAATGTTGGTGCTCTTATCTAAAAACAGACTCTATAATTGTGCCCAAGTTACTATATGTCTTTTCTTATATTAGGACATCACTTCAACAATTAATCGTTTCCTCTAGCTCCTGCATTGTCTTTCTTTCTGAATCATGTTATCAGTGTACATACATTTTAATTTCTTGCATCTAAAAAACTCTCTTTCTTGACTTATCTTTCAAGTGAATTCTCCATTTATCTAAGGATCGAACTTTGGGAAATAGTTGTATATGAGGTAATAGTAAAAACCATTGCACTGTGCCCTTTAAAGAGATAAATTGTATGGTATTTGAATTATATCTTTATACAGCCATTACCACAAAAAGAGAGTTGTATAATCTGCTTTTTTCTTCTCATTTTTCTCTTGAGCCCACTCCAGTCTTTCATTCCTACCACACCACAAAAGAGCTATTATAAAGATCATCATTGATTTGATTTGCTAAATACAATGGTTTCTTGTCAGTCCTCCTCTTACTTTACTCATATTCAGTTTTTGACACAGTTGATCATTCCTTTTTGAAGTTTTTTTCTTCCACTTTTTTCTTCCTGGATACTTGAACCTCCTCTTTCCTCACTGGTTGATTTGGCTTATCTAGCTGATCTTTCTAATGTAGAATAATCCAGGGTTCGATCTTAATATTTCCCAGGTCTCATTGAGTTTATAATTTTAAATTGCATCTATAGGCTATTGAAATCCACATTTATATATTAAACCTGATTGCTCCCCTGAACTTTAGATTCATATATCCCTTTATTATAACCATTTAGATACCTAACAGCTGACCACTATTCAATATCTGTACTTGAATATTTAATAACCATTTTGAATTTATATGTTAAGATGAAATATTCTTCCTTACTCAAACCTGCTTCTCTTTCTTCTTGGTCAACAGCAACAGCATGCTTCTGTTGTCCCTGGTAAAAAATGTTGAAGCTGTCACTGACTTACCTCTCTTTCACACTTCACAGTCAACCAATAAACAAGTCTTATGCATAAGCTGATCATGTGTTGTCACTGCCAACAGTTTCCCAGACCATATTCATCTCTCTTTCTTTCTCATTCAGTCTATTGTTGACACGGTAGCTAAAGTAATCCTTTTAACAATAAGTCAGATTGTTTTGTTCCTTTATTCCAAATAGTGTGGTAAGATATTTTCTTTGCTTGGGCTCAGTGCTGTTTAAATGAAAATTTTCTTAGTTTCAAGTTAGAAAAATGATCTCCTAATAATGATTCTTTTTGTTATACAGTCCACCTAACTAATTTGTCTTAAATTCTTTCAGACTTTTAATTATTTTAACCTTTTCTTTTATTTATTTTAAAACTTGAAATCTCTCTTTTTGCTCCTTTCTGGTTGGATGCTCTTTAGGATCTGAATGGATATCACTTGGAACTTCATTGACTACAGTTTTGATTTTATACACTGTTTCCTGAATTCCATCATTCTTTGCCTTGTTCTCTTTGCAAAATATGTAGGAATATGTCTAAAGAAACTTCCCAAGCAAGAATGAAATGCCTTTATTATGATTTAACTGTTGAGTGTTTGACTTTATATAAAATTCTAGGTTGAAAATAAGTTTTCCTCTTTGTAAGACTGACCGTACTGTCTTCCAGCATCCACTTTTGCTGATGAGACACACAATGACTTATGATTCTGATTTTATGCACCCAATTTTTCTTGTCTCCATGAAATTTTAGGATCTCGTCTTTAGTGTTTTGAGATCTCATAATGAGATTTCCAGAGTTCTTCATTTGTTTGTGTAGACCAAAGTTTTTGATCTATATCATATTCTATTTCTTGAGGACTATTCTATAATGATTCTTATTATAAGTATTATAAGTGATTAATTCCTATTTTATTTTTGAAGTATGCTTTTCCTGAGTGTAGAATGTGTTTTTTTAGCATTTAAAGATTTTACATTCTTTCTTGCATGCATGTTTATGGTGAGAAATCTGCTGTAATTTTTTTTCTTTTTCCTCTGTCCTTCAAGATATTTTGTGTCTGTAGCAACCAGGAGCTTATACTACTACACTCTTGGATTTTAAAATTTATTAAAAAGTGTAACTGAATTTTCTTACTAGTTTATATGGTATTTAGTTGTATCTCTCCTAGATTGGCAAATACTTTCCACTGTTGATTTATTTTCCATTTTCATTATAATTCTCCATTTATATCTTTAAATGTCTTTTATTGCCATTTATAGAGTCAAAAGTGAGAGAAGAAAAAGATGCCTATACTCCTTCTTCCACCTTGAGCTGGAAACTACCATTTGTAATTTTTCATGTTGTTTAAGACATTTATTCAACTACTTGATGAAAATTTGTTGAGGCCCAAATACGTGTTGTGCCAGTACTCAGAAATTTCAAAATGAATTAACATTCTTTTCCCTCAAGGGAATTAAACATTTTTTCCGTCTCAAGGAATTTGCAGGTAAATGTGGTGATTAATGTGGGTAAGTTAATGATTATTAAACTTTATAACTCAGGCTAATATCAAGATAAATAAAAGTTATTCAAGATAAATAAAAGTTATATGAAGTTCACTTTCTAATAAATCATATTAAGGAGATTAATCTTCAAAAACTATCACTTTAAGATGATAATTTTCAAATATAGCTGTGTATCTGGGTCGTGATGGAGAGCTTCTGAATCAGAATTTTCTGGAGTACATACAGGCATTTGTTGTTGTTGTTATTGTTTTAAAGAAACAAACTTCCAGGAAGGCCAGATGCTCTGTTAGGCTTGGGTACCTGTGCGTTGATCATTGCCACCTCCTTGCTCCCAAAACTATGGTTCCTCTGTATTGCTTACAGAATGTATTCTAAAATTTTTGACTTGGCATTTCAGCTAACAATTACATTTTCAAGAAGTCTTTACCCCCTTTACCAAGCCCCTTTAATCTGATTGGGCATCCCACTATTCTCTGTCTAGTATATATGCACAATTGGTTTTTTCAAATGAAATTCTAGTCCTCCATTAGTACTTATATTATCATATCTACTATTCAAATCTCATTTCTCTATAAATACTTTCCTCATCATTCAAGTAGACTGTGATTTTTCGACTTTTTGAATTTTCATCATATTTTCATGTTATTTTTTGAACACCCAGTATGTGACAGACTGTAGAAATTACTAAATGCATATGAATAATTGAGGTATTATCTCTGAACATGGAGGATTTTCAGTCTAGTGGGAAAAGAGACAATGATTCAACAGTAATGACAGTATGTTAATTGCCATCTGAACTAAATTTTGCAGGATGAGTCTAACATACTGTTTGAGAAGACAGAAAAGAGGTAGAAGGTGGTTAAGGCAGAAAGAAAAATATGTGTAGAATTGGGTAATTGCAAGTAGAACACTGGGTATGTTCCAAAGTCATCCAGAATAATGAAACTTGAGAACTTAACAGCAGAAGGCCATTAAAATATTAGAATTCTTACCAAGGAATCTTATGAGAAATGATAAACCATTGAAGTATTGTAAGATGAGGAGCAAGAGACACGATCAGTTTGTATTTTATACACTGAGAGAACTGGCAGAGGCATAAAGATTGGATTTCATTGGAGACAGTGAGAATAGTTAAAAAACTGTTACAGTAACTGCGGTGATAGATAATGGAGACTGATGGGCATCTGAAGCAAGGTGTTGGCAGTGGAGATTGAGCAGAGGAGACAGATTAGAATTACACTAAAAAAAATTAAAATGAATGGGTGGGAATGATTTTAAGAAGGGTATGAGAACATGGGTTGGTGATAGAATTATTCCTGGAAGAACAAAACTTTGTATCAGAAACAAATTTGGGACAAAAAAGTATGTGTTCATCTCTTTCAATTTTAGATTTATAACAGGCATTTGAATGTACAGATCTGGAGTCTAAATGAGAAATCAGGGTGAAGGTATTGGTGTGTGAGGTAACAGTCTGTTAGATGGAAGATGCTTTCAAGTGAATAGTATGAGAAGAACCAAGGATATGTGGTGGCTGAACTTGTATGAATGCTGACATATAAGGCAGAAACAGAGAAAGATGATCCCACACAGGAATCTGGATAGAACTGACCAGAAAAATAGTAGGAAGAAGTGGAAGGCAGTGTTTATTATAGAAGTTGCAAAAGAGAGAATCTTAATAAATTAGGAATGTGCAAGTGTGAAATTCACAGAATTCTACAAGGGAAAAATTTTAAAACAACATCAAATTTATTAGATTTAGCCATCAGGAGTTCATTTGTCACTTGGGTAAGAGCAATTTCAGTAGAGTGATGAGGTGGAAATTAGAATGTAATGAATTGAAGAGAGAACAAACACTATATGAAAAAAAATAAAGGCAATGAATGTAGAAAACTTGTTCCAGAAGCTCTGCTAATAAAGGAGGAGAGAATAAAAAGAGGGTGATTCAGGCTTTATGTTTTGGTTTCTTCAGAAATGTGAAACTGTAGGTAGTGTATATACAGACAGGAAAAGGCAATAGTGAAAGGAGATTTGGAGAGGAAATTGGTTGTTGAAGAGAAGAAACGGTAGCGTAGAAAGGAGAAAAGGGGATGAAATCTAAAGCCCAGAAGAGACTGACTTCAGAAAGAAGAAATATTTCTTCCAAGGACTTTCAACTAGTTTTGGAAGAAAAATTTTTAATTTTAATTTCATGGATTAAACCTATATAGCCTACATTGTAAACAAAGCACTAGAAAATATTAAATAAATTACTGTATTTTTTACTCTATTGAATTTTTAAAAAGATGTGGTACATTTGTTACATAGGGGAAAACTCAGATAACTACTACATTTCTTTAGAAGCCATGTTGTTGAAGGAGGTGAAATTAGCAAGAAATGCATATTTATTTTTAGTGATCCCAGTGTAATAATGAGATTGAAAACAACACAAATGACTGAACCAATTAGAGTTAATTAAAACTGATCTTATTTTTTAACACCAGGAAGTGCATGATGAAAAATAAGATTGATTGTCATGTTAGATCACTTCATTTAAAGAGTGCTAATAATCTAAGATGATGAAACCAATGTAAAATTACAATTTCAGAGTCAACATTTTAATAATACTGCCAAATCTAAAAAAATAATTTAAATTATACAAGCAAGTCAATGTATTCTGTCTGCTTACTACAATGAAATGAATTATTGTTTAAATGTCAGTTGTTCAAAAATGACATTTAGACTGGGCCTGAAAGAGACATAGCAAGCTAGGCTTTTCCTTTGGGAAAATGATATTGAAACCAGAGGATCTTAATTTAAACCATTTCTTTTTGGTCTTTACTCATCAGACACACCAGCATACTACCAGGAGTGTACTCCTAATAGTCTTAAAGATATAGAGAATATTTGATCTGATTGATTTTCTGAGATTTTAAAGAGGTTTTTACCATGGTTTAATTTCTTATAAAATTATTTCTGTGCTTTCAAGATCAAACCTGAAAAAGGAATATTAATAAGTTGAATAAATCAAAATATTTATCCAAGAAAATAGAAGTTAACAGGTGTTTATTTTTAAAATCTATAAAGTTTTAGTTTTGATAAGAGAAATAACAAGATGAGGATGTTACAGACCATATTTTATAGTCACTTAAATAATGGTTCTAAACAGCACTTTCTCAAATTTAACACACAATTCAGTAATAATCTCCAGGTGAATTACCAAAGGTTTATAATATATTCTTAGTGCCAATGAGGGAATGAAGTTTTCAAATATGAATTTAAAACTGATCAAAATGTAGCGCTTTAGGTATAAATGTATTATGTACTTTAGTTATATGGTAGATAGACATCTTTATGTGATTACTTCTAGTTACTTTTTTCAGGATGAACTGGCACAGAGAAAGCCCTCTTATATTATAACTTTTAGACTAAAGCTAATTATTAAAAATATCAGAAAAATATTCATGACATTTTTATAAAAATACAAGGAAGTGATATAAATAAATCCTTGGAAAATAAGGTATCAACTGATTTTTTCTAAGCCAATAAAAGGGATAAGGTTTTTGTTGTTTAGTAAAATCAGGCCATAATAAGGAGGTATCTTGATGGTTGTTTGACAATATTTTTCAGATCTTCTAGATCCTTATTGATTTTCTATATACTTTTTCTATCCATTACTAAGAGTGAAGTGTTAAACTTTCAAGTTAATCATGGATTTTTAAATTTCTTTTTCTGTTTCAGTTTTTGCTTTATGTATTTAGAAATCCTCTCATTAGGTACATACACATTTAAGATTGTTTGGTCTTTTGAATTATCCTCTTCATCATTATGTCTCTATTCCTGATACTATTCCTTGTTTTGAAGTATATTTGATCTGATATTAATAGTCACTTCAGATTTTCTTTGAGTATTTGTATGGTATATTATTTTCCATTATTTTAAAAATCTCTTTTGTTATCTAAGTGGATTTCGTATAAGTAGCATATAATTGGATCCTAAATTTTTAATCAGATCTAAATATTCACTTTTTAATTGAGAAGTAATTATATCATGTAATTATTAATATTATTGGTTTTAAATTAATAATGTATTTGCTTTCTTTTTATGTTACCTACTTTTATTTTATTTTCCTCCATTTCCTTTCTTCTTTTGGATTATTTTAAAATTCCATTTGTCTTTTCTGTAAGGTTATTAGTTATATCCATTTTTTTGAGGAGATGCTTGCTCTATCATTTATGATATATAACTTTAACTTACAATGGTCTTCCTTGAAATCACATTATACTGCTTCAGAGTATAAGACTCTTAAAATTGCATACTTTCAATTCCTCCCTTACACTGATTGTGTTATTTTTTTCACACAATTTACTCCTATACAGATTATTAACTCCAGAATACATTCTTACTATTTTTATTTTTGATGAGCAAATGTCTATTAAAAACATTAATGGTAAGAAAAGGTTTCAAATTTACCCCCATTTTCACTATTTATGACTCTCTTCAGTTATTTATGTAGGTCCACATTTGCATCTGGTATCAAATTCCTTCTGCCTAAACAACCTCCCTTAATGTTTCATTTTCATATCATCTAGAAATGAATTCTATCAGATTTTAGTTATCTCAAGGAGTTTCTATTTTACTTTCATTATAAAGGATTGAAGAATATTTTCAGTAGCCATAGATCAATATCTATGTCTATATTTATATCCATATCTGTGTGTGTGTGAGAGAGAGAGAGAAAGAAGGGGAGAGAGAGAAAAAAAAAAGAGAGGGAGAAAGCAAGTGTTCCCAGAGATATTTGAATCTTTAAAAAATTTTTCTTTCATTAATTTTGGAAAATTCTTAGCCATCATTACATCAAATATTTCTTTTGTCTGCTCCCCATCTTTGCTTTCTAGGGCTCACATCACACACACACACACACACACACACACACACACACTCACACTCACTCTCTCTCTCTCTTTCGTGCACGCGCATTTGAATACTGTTTCATTTTTTTCATATCTATGTGTTTCAGTTTGAAGAATTTCTATTAGCCTTTCTCCAAGTTTAATGTTTTCCCTTACTTATAATCTAGCCTATCAAAAGGGTTCTTCATCTCTCTTATTATTTTTTCTCTAGTATTTCCATTTTACTCTTAAATTTCTCATCTGTTTATGAACTTTGTCCATTTCTGCCCCTATAGTCTTTAGAGTATTAATTATAATTATTTTAAAATCTCTGTCTAATAGTTATAACTTTATGATAATGAATAAACTATTGCCTGCAACTCAATATCAAAGAAAAACATTGTTGCCTTGGTTTATACATGAGTTTCTACTTCAGAACACCAGTGAATTGAGTTGGAGCATATGGCATATGCTAGACAAGGCCTAAGGGCCTCTTCTCATTCTGTAACTGAAAGCTGAATAATACCACCAGTTACAATATGTATCCAACAGCAAAGAGAGGAAAGTAGTTCTGCCTATGGTTCTGGCAATGTGGATGGAAGATGAAGATGAATAGAGAACCGTGTGCTGCATGACTCTATAATTGCGGTGAAAATGTGAGCAAATCAATATCCTGCTATCCCTAGAGGAGGGAAGGAGGTTGTGTTAGAAGGGAGGACCTGGGGAAGAGCCCTCCTTAGATGCCTGCACTTAAGATAAAGGTAAATTATTTTTTGTATGGAATTTAAAAATTTATACTATGTTAGTTTCTCAAATATCTGGATAAGGCTTACTCCATTCAGACTGAGATTAACAGTTTTAAGTTTTATTTAATAAAGGGGCTCTACAGCTAAAAATATGAATAAGTGAAAAATTAGTTCTTTAGAAAGCATTTGGATAAAATAACAACATAAGTGTGAAAGAAAAGACAAAGTTATAAGAAATAAGGAGAATTGAAAGGTATCTGTATAGATAAATTATACTATTTAAGAAATTTACACAGACCATTTCTTTTTCATAAATAAATATATTCAGAAGTTGTCCTCATAGTGTACATGACAACATCCATCAAATGTAATTTTGACTAGATTCCTGGCTCCTTCATAGTCAGAGAGTTTAATCTCTATACGTTTATAAGCATGATACCAAGAAGTACTTCTTGACAAAAAGCATGCTTTGTACAGTTTAGTAAAAATCATGTACCATTATGAATGGACTATATCCCTAGGGAAGAAAGGAGAGTGTTGAGGCAGAGGAGGGTAGCCAGCAGCTTAAGTGAAATCACTATAAATGCAAAGTACCCAGTTAAAAGGGTATTTTAGCCATTTTTGATTCAACATTATTACCTGTAACATTCTACATATCATGTATCTACACTGTGATTTAATTTTATATTAAAGTAATAACATACACATAAAACTAGCCATTAAGTATAAAACAGTAAAGTCATTTGCAAATTTTCCTTCAGCATAATAAATTAAGCATGGAGAACACTAGGAATGCAATTTACAGTCATTTATAATGCAGTGTTTTATGTTAATAATTCAAAATCACATGCTATTTGGAGACACTTCTAATTAATGTATTTATGAAATTGTCAACTGTGACTGTTTTGGTTCCATTTAGCTAAACATTTCAACAGAATTTGCTTGTTGTTATTTAGTGTTTGCCTGATGGTTTCAGCAACATCAAATGTAGGAAAAATGAAAGATGTTTGTGCAGGTTATTTTTTCCCATTGTTAAAACCCTTTTCTGATCACATCTCCAAACAACTCAAGTCAATGACTGCTTTTTCCTTTAGTACCAAACCAAAATGCTTCAGAAACTTTGTTTAAAAGTTTTAAATGAAAGTGTCTGGGTCAATAATTAATTGAAGAGGGAATTTCATACCTTGTTAAAGAGTCTTTTAAATATTAAATACATTCATATCTCAAATCCACTAACAATGATATTTCTTAAGAGTTGATAATCATGCTTGTTAGGTGCCATTTCTTTATATTATCATCTTTATTTGGATACTTTTGAACATGAGGAGAAGACTAAATATTCATAAGTTGGCTTGTTGAAGTTTTATGATAATTAGAATTCATCCAAGCAAAGTTTAATCCCCCTGAGAGTATTTCAGTAAAACTAAAGAACAAAACAATCTTAAAACCAAGAGTAGTTGAAGTAGCTATAGTAGCACTCTGTCTAGTAGTAATAAGGAAAACACTACAGGCTTTCTTTCTTGTTCTATATCTCAATGAGTCAAATATTAATTTCCGAGTCTTAGTGAATTCTGTGAGATTTTGAATGATCCAAATAGATATGGGTACTATTTTTTTCTCACCAAGAAAAAAGGCATTTTTCATTCCTCTGAGTCTCCTTCAGATCGCACATTATTGTCACTAACTTGACAACAGTGGAGGCGGTGATTGGACAATGCTCAACTTAATGCCTGTTGCCTAAAATTGTCATACATGAAAAGAAGATGGAGAGGAGACTGCAAAATGGCTTCGTAGGTTTGGGAACATTCTCAGTTGGCCTTCGTGTTATATTCACTTTTGAAATTCTATCAAAGATATTATTTTTGTACCTAAAAATCTTCTTATTATACAGTGGTACTGGAATGCTGAATAATGTGACATTGGAAAAAAACTATAATATACTGATGGTTGTGGAAATATTCAAAATATTTGATAACCCTTAAAGGTATGTTGTGGTTTCTGAAGGGAAAACAAATTATGTTATAAGTACACATGGGTAGCATTTTTAACCACAAAATGTTCTTTTAAAATTATGAATTTAAGGTCATTCTATTGCCAAATGAAGGAACTCATAAAATATATAAAAATGTAACAGGGGCAATGAAATAATTATATTTCTGCCGAAATTTATGATAAAGCCCTCATTTAGAAAAATATGAAAAAATATAAATACATTTTTATGCCTTAAAATTAGGCATCTCCAAAGTTATTGTGCAACATTTTAATGGAAATACATACAAACTTGAAAATCCCTGGCTTTTACAATTCTTATTTCTTTTTCTCTTTTGTAAAATAAAATAACTTCAAAGAACAAAAAGTTTTTTTGTGTGTGTCCTCATATTTAAAAAAATTTTTACCTGGGACCTGAAACTAGAATGAAATATTAAAAATGTGAAATTTGTTTAGGATAGAAACTTGTCTCCATCACTGGCAACTGGATCAGGTGCTCCAGGGCCTTCTTTATAACAGTGAGTAGAACTCATTCCAGATTCTGAGTCTCTTCTGTTTTCAGTTTTGTACAGTTGGGTCTGTGTGCTTGTAGGTATCAAACCACTATTTCTCAAAACCCTTAAGTTGAATGTAAGAAGCCAGGCACCAAATAGTATATATTGTGTGATCCCATTCATATGAAGTTTAGTTATCAGGCAAAATTAACTTATGTGACAGAAGTTATATGACTGTGAAAGAGAGTGAGTAGTGACAGGGAAATTTGTGCTAATTGGCTTAATGTGTTATATATTTCTTCCAAAACATGTAAATCTAAATATCACTATAGGAAGTAGTTTGGATACTAGAGATGTGCTAAGTTTTACAAATAAGCTCAGGAAAAATTTTATACAGTTGTGAAAAGATGAGAATCGAGTGTTCTGAGTGAAAAGCAGAACCAAAACAAGGATGTCAATTATATGTTGGGAATTTCCCATGTTCCTATGGAAACTATACTGAGCCTGAAAGGCTTAGATTTGATGCTAGCAGACCCTTGTATTCTTTAAAAAAAATAAATTGAGGTACATTCAGTAAAACATACAAATCTTGAGTTCTTAGCTCCACAAAATTTTACACAGGTATGCATCCATGTAACTATCACCCATATTAAGGCATTGGATATTTCTGTCCTCCAAGAAAGTTTACTTATGCCCTTTCTCTATCAATGATTCTGCTCTCTCTGACTGTTTGGAATAACCTTTTAGATCAATATTATCTGTTCTTCAAGTTCATATGGAATCAAACAGAATTTACTCTGTTGTCTGTCTGACTTTGTTTTCAGAAGCATACCTCAACGACAATCTTTTCTACACTAATATCACAGGGTTCAGAGTTCTCTGGCTCAAGTTTTTCAGAGGTTATGCTTTTCCTCCAATGTAGGGTAGAGTTTTTTGCCCTCTGCACTGAGTGAGGATGGGAACCCAGAGGTTCAATTGCTCTTTATAGACTTTGATATAATTCCTTGTTTTAAGCTCTCTCTCTGCCATGGGAACAGATGGCTCCATTTTCTGTCTTTCTGGAGCAATCCTGGTTGAATTGGTCTGCTTCTTATCACTAATAAAATATCTATTTCTTTTCAGTCATATCTCCATGACAATTTTTCCACAAATTTATTTTATATTAAGTATGATAGAGAAGAAAGAGTTCTGTACTACAAATTGGACAATTGAGGTATTAGTCTGGTTCTACTGCTAACTAGGCCAGTGACCTAAGGCAAATCGTGCATAATTTGTAGTTTGTAAAATAAAGGAATTGAGGTATGTACAAGGTATGGGAAAAATATGTAAACAGTATCTATATTGGATAGTGCTAACAGGAAAAGTAACTTGTAACTTATTCAAGGTAACATTGCTACTAAGTGGCAAAGAACCTAAGTTTTTCTGAGTGTACATAGGATGATAGTGAAATTCAAGATATTTTTATTTTTTCTCTTCTTAACGATAATTAGAATTTATTTGTTTATTGTATTTATATGATACTTCTTGTATTTTCTTATCATGGTAAAATTCATATAACATAAAATGTATGATATTAACATTGTAAGAGTACAGTTGTTATATTAAGTGCATTGGTATTGTTGTGCAACCATCACCACAGTCCATTTTCAGAACCCCTTTAATCTTGTAAAACTGAAATTCTGTGCTCATTAAACAATAACTCCTCATGATCCTCTCATCCCAGCTCCAGGCAACTACCATTTTACTTTTCTTTAATTTTTTTTAATCTTTCATTTTCTCCTACACCTCAGCCTCTGGTAACCGAATATCTTTCTCTCTGTTATTATGAGTTTGACTTTTCTTTCTCTTTTAAAAATTCAACATATGAGTGAGGTCATATAATATTTTTTTTTTTCTGTTTTTGGCTTATTTCAGTTAGCACAGTGTTCTCTAGGTTAATCCATTTTGTTACAAATGATGTCTTTTCTTTTTAAGGCTGAATAATATATATGTATCTACCACATTTTCTTTATTCATACATTAATGAACATTTAGGTTGTTTTCCATATCTTGGTTATTGTGAATAATGTTGCAGCAAACACAGAAGTGCAGATATCTCTTCAAGATAATTATTTTATTTCCATTGGAAAGTAAGATTGCTGGATCACATAGTAGTTCTATTTTAAATATTTTGAGGATCTTCCATGCTATTTTACACAGTTGCTGTACCCATTCCCATCAACATTGCACAAGAAAGTTTCTTTTTCTCCTCATCTTCACCAGTTCTTGTTATCTTTTGACTTTTTGACACTAGTTATCCTAACTGCAATGAGGTAGTATCTCATTGTAGTTTTGATCTACATTTCCCTGATCAATGATGTAAAGTATCTTTTCATATACCTGGTAGCTATTTGTTTTTCTTCTCTGGAAAAATATCTATTCAATTCTTTTTCCAATTTTTAAATTGGATTATTATTTTTTATTTCATTTTGCTATTGAATAGTAAATGTTCTTTATATATTTTGGATATTAACTCCTTATCAGATAGATGATTTACAGATATTTTCTCCCATTCTGTAGGTTGCCCTTTCATTTTGTTGATTGTTTCCTTTGTTGTGCAGAAAACTTTAATTTGATGTTATCCCACTTGTTTATTTTTGCTTTTATTACTTATGCTTTTGGTGTCAGGTAAAAAAAAAATCATCACCAAGACCAATGTCAGGAGATTTCCCACTATGTTTTCTTCTAGGATTTTTATGGTTAGGGTCTTACATGTAAGGCTTAATCCTTTCTGAGTTGATTTTTGTGTATGGTGTAAGATAATGGTCTATTCTTACTCTTTTGCATGTAGATATTCATTTTCCCCAACATCATTTATGGAAGAGACTATCCTTTGTCTATTGTGTATTCTTTGTACTTTTGATGATAATTAGTTGACCTGTATATATGTGTGGATTTATTTTTGGGCTCTCTATTTTATTCCAATGATCTGTGCCATTACTATACTGTTTTGATTACTATAGCTTTGTAATATAGTTTAAAATCAGGAATTGTGGTGTCTCCAGCTGTGCCCTTTATCCCTCAAAATTGTTTTAGATATTTGGGATATTTTGTGTTTCTATAAACATTTTAGAATTTTCTTTTCTATTGCTATGAAAAATGACATAGAAATTTTTATAGGTATCACATCAAATCTGTAGATATGGGGTAGTATGGACATCTTAATAAGATTAACTTTTCTGATCCACAAACATGAGATATCTTTTTATTTATTAATATCTTCATTGCCTTTTCTTTTTTCTTCTTTGATTGGTTCAATTCCACTGTCCTTTCTTCTAGATTACTTATCTTTTTTCCATTTATTCTATTTTATTGTTGAACCTCTCCATTGATTTTTTTTTCATTCTTAAGCTCATTTCTGTTTGGTACTTTAATAATCTTTATCTCTATTGAAATTAATTTGTTCATGCATTGCTTTCTTGACCTCAGGGAACATCTTTATGACTATTATTTCAAATTCTTTGTTGGATAACTTACTGAATCTCCATTTCATGAAGTCTGATTTCTGGAGATTTATGTTGTTCTTTTGTTTGGAACATATTCCCTCATTTCTTTATTATCTTTGACTCAGTCTGTTTCTTAGTATTAGATAAAGCAACCACCTCTCTTTGACTTTACATACTGGCCTCATGTAGAAGATGAAACTTTTTAATCAGCTTGGATTTGAGAATCGTGGTATCTGTCAAACCTTTGTGCTTGTCAAAACTACCATCTTTGTTCTTAATGGATGTGAGAAAATTAGGGTGTGCCAAGCCTTGTCTGTGTTCCATAGGTGTAGTAAATGCTCACATGTCCATTTAGGCTCATAGAGGACTACTGATTGCCTGACTCATCAACACCTTGATATAGGCTAATTGGAAGAGCTGTCTTAAAGCAGCAGCTGGGAAACTCTGAATGTTAGAAAAAAAGCCTAGCTTCTATCAGGGAGAAACTGGGAGCTGGATAGTTTTCCTCATTCATTCTGTACTGAACCAAGGAGAATAGCCTCCAGGAGTTTGTGTTCCCATATAGAACCTCTTCTTTGTACTTTGTGAGTCTCATGTATGATGAGCCCCATCAACTCCAAGTATGAGGTGATGTGAGAGTCAGTCTCTCTTGTGGCAGTAGTTGGGATGCTACATGTGTGGACAAAGTCATTTCAGGGAAAAATTGGAAAAGTTTGTTTTATTGCTGGGGAGAACAGTGAAGGAAATACACAAGAAGTTCCCAAACACTCATGTTCTCAAACACTCATTGAGGCTTCTGGAGGACTACTATGTGCCATGTCAGTTCCCAGGAGCAGGATAATTTGAAGCCCAACTTTTGGGAAGCAGCTGGGAAAGTATGTAGTCAAAACCCTTTTATGAAAAACTTGGAGCTTTGTGTTTTTGCCCTCTCTATACTGAGTCAGGGTAGATAGCTGTGGGAAGTACTCATAATTATTTATAAAACTGCATCTTAGTTTAATGTAGTTCTGGGGCACATGTGAATGCCAAACTCAATCCACTTCCAAAACTAGTGATTTGCGAGCACATGCCTTTCGTAGTGGCCGGCCATAAATGTTTGAGTCCTATATTTGTGGACAAGCTCCTTTCAAGGAGAGGCTAGAGACTTGATTTTATTGTTTTGATGAGCCAGGGGGACAAGCCAGTGGAAGTGCCCACAAGCTTTTTCACCTTCGGGAGGAGCTCAGTCAGCTTCTGGATGCAGTCTGATTTAAAGCCTGATCATTGGGAAACAGCTGGGAAAACACAGTGAAAACCCTTCCAGAGAGAAATTGGTACCTGGGCATTTTTTGCTTCTGCACTGATTCCAGGGGGATATCCATGGGAAATACTCACGTGCTTACTTAAAAACTACTTTTTTTTTTTGTTTTCTATGGTCCTGGGAAAAATCACAAATGCAGATGCCTATTAGTCCTCTGAGCTAAGTAATTTGTATCCATTACCTTGGGTGGCAGCCATAAAAGTTGGTGCACTACATGTGTGGTCCAAATCCTTGACTGCTCAGGGTGAAATTTGAAGTTCGAGGTTCTCTCCAGAAGTACTGTGCTGTACCTGTGTTGGGGTTTGTGGCATCAGTGTGTCTCAGTCTTATTGTCAGTTTTTTTCTTAGTCACTTGATATATGTTACTCAACTCATTTCTGTATTTCTGTCAGAGGAAATTGTTCCTTGTGAAGCTGTATATTTGGTGCATCTACAGGAGGAGGAAAAGTCAAGAGCTTTCTGTTCTACCATTTTGCTGATGTCACACATCTTTTGAATTTTTCTCTTGTTGCTAATGTATTTGCTGTGCAATAAATAAAACATATTATTTTGAAAAGAATAATATTAGAATGAGGAAATTAGATTAGTACATTTTTAAGAATTTTTCCATTACATAAGCCTTAATTTTATTAGAATCATATAATTTTCTTTCCTTCATCACCACATGGCCAGTTCACATGTCCTTAAATTTTATACCTCCAATTGTAAACCATTTTGCTTGCTCCACTGAAGCCCAGTCAATTTGTTTGTAATCTTTCATAACAGGTACATTTTTACATTCTGCAAGTACTTCTAAAGAGTTATCTTTTTTTTTTTTGCCAATTCTTGTCTTGACATTTTATTTCTTATCTCTAAATTCTTGCAAGAAGTGTGCCCCTGATCGACTTCCTTAATTATGTTCTTATCTTAATTTTACTCTGTGTCCATTCAATACAAATGAATTCAGTCCATATAGTTCCTTTCATGTGTTAAAATGTTTTTTTTTCAATTAAGGCTATGGATTTTCTGTAGGTTCCTAAATGGCAAGTATCTTATATACATATTGAGAAGAATGTCTCATCCACAAAGATATCATCTGTGTTGGGAGTCTCCAAGATCATCCTCAGGATCAAAGATTCATTAGAAAGACTCACAAGACTCAGAAGTTGTTGTACTCACAGCTACAGCTTATTACAGTAAATGGGTGCAGAATAAAATCAGCAAAGGGGAAAGGACATGAGATGTAAGCTTCCAAGTGTTTCCTCCCTGTGCAGTCTCATGGGGCTTGCTAATTTCTCCCAAAACAGTATGTGACAACATGAGCAAACTTGTCATCTAAGGAAAATAACTAAAGCTTGAGTGTCCAGGTTTTTATTGTGGGTCAGTCACATAGGTGCGCAGTGCCTGAATGACTGACTTCAGTTATTCAAGCTTCAGACTCCCAAAGAAAAAACAGATGTTAAAAATCACATTATTAATATAAACTATTTGGATAAACTGATACAGTGTGGCCTGAGGTTTCAAGCATGCAAAAATACTTCTTAGAAGACAGAACATTCCAAGAGCTCAGTTCCCAAAAGCTAGCCAAGGGCCAGTCCTAAAAATGGCCTTTATTGGGAATATGCATGGTTTGTACAATTCAAGCCTGCTGAGTTAACTCTTTTCTACACACATTCCTTAAAATCTTGACAATGGCCATTTAGAGTGTGCTTGAAATATTCTAGTGTTCAGGAACTGACTACTAGATTGTACATCCCTGTCGTAGGCAGTGCTAAAATCCTTATTCTATGTCTACTTATAAATTTTTTTAAAAAATAATTTTACATTTTTAAATTATGGGTGACATAAAATATATTAGGTTCAGGTATACAACATAGTGATTAGACATATATATATATAACTTACAAAATGATCACTCTAATAAATCTAGTATTCATCTGATACCATACATAATTATTAAAATATTATTGACTATATTTTCTGTGCTACAGTTTACATCCCTGTGACTATTTTGTAACTATCAATTTGTACTTCTTAATCCCATCTCTTTTTTCACTCAGCCTCCCCAAACCCCTCCCACCTGGCAACCATCAAAATATTTTCTGTATCTATGAGTTTGTTTTGTATCTATGAGGATGTTTTATTTGTTTATTTACTTTTTTAGATTCCACATATAAGTGAAATCATATAATATTTGTCTTTGACTTATTTCACTTAGCATAATATCCTCTAGGTCTATCCATGTTGCTGTAGATGACATAATTTCATTCATTTTTGTGGCTGAATAATATTTCACTGTATGTACCACAACTGCTTTATCCATTCATCTATTAATGGACACTTGGGTTGCTTGCATAACTTGGCTATTGTAAATAATGTTACAGTGAACATATGAATGCATATGTCTTTTTTAACTAGCATTTGAGATTTCTTCAGATAAATACCCAGAAGTGGAATTACTGATTCTTTCTTTGTCTCTTAATATAGGCTTTGTTTTAAAATCTATTTTATTTGTTGTAAGTATTGCTACTCCAGCCTTTATTTGTTTGTTAGTTTCCGTTTTCTTAAATATCTTTCTCCATCCCTTTACTTTCAGTCTCTGTATGTATTTTGAACTGAAGTGAGTCTCTTGCAGGAAGCATATGTAAGGGTCTTATTTTCTTACCCATTTAAACACTCTAAGTCTTTTGATCGGAGCAGTTAATTCATTTATATTTAAATAAATTATTGATAGCTAAGTAGTTATTGCCATTTTATTGTTTGTCTTTTTCTTCTTTATTTTTAAAACAAGTAGCCTTAACATTTCTTGTCATCCTAGTTTGGTGGTAATAAGCTCCTTTAGCTTTTTCTTGTCTGCAAAGCTCTATATCTGTCTTTTTATTCTAAATGATAGCTTTGCTAGGTAGAGTTGTCTTGATTATAGGTCCTTTCTTTTCATCATTATGAATATTTCATGCCAATCCCTTAAGCCCAAAAGTTTCTCTTGAGAAATAACCTGCCAGTCTTATGGGAGCTCCATTGTGGGTAACTAACTGCTTTTCTCTTGCCACTTTTAGGATTCCCTCTTTGTCTTTAACCTTTGGCTTTTTAATTATGATGTGTCTTGGTGTGGGCCTCTTTGGGTTCATCTCATTGGGACTCTGTGCTTCCTGGGCTTGTATGTCTATTTTCTTCACAATATTAGGCAAGTTTTTCATTATCATTTCTTCAAGTAGGTTTTTCTCCCTTCTCTCTGGTGCCCTTCTGACATGAATGTTGTTATGCTAGATGTTGGCCCAGAAACCACTTAAACTAACCTCATTTTTTGGGATTTCTTTTTTTCTTGTTGCTGTTCTGATTGTTTTCTGCTATCTTATCTTTTAAATCACTCATTTAATCCTCTGCTTCATCTAATTTACTGTTGATTCCCTCTACTGTGTTCTTACTTCAGTTATTGTATTTTTCATTTTTGACTAGTTCTTTTTTATGTTTTCTATCATCATTTTGTATGTTTCCTATCTCTTTGCTGAAGTTATCACTGAGATCAATGAGTATCTTTATAACCAATGTTTTGAACTCTGCATCCAGTAGATTGCTTGTCTCTATTTTATTTAGTTATTTTTCTGAAGCTTTGTTCTCATCTTGCATTTGGAACATATTTTTTTGTCTCTTCATTTGGCTGCCTCCCTATGTTTGTTTCTATATATTAGGTAGAACTGCTATGTCCCCCAGTCTTTGTAGAGTTGGACTTATGTAGTACGTGTCCTGTGGGGTCCAGTGGTACACTCTCCCTGGCCATCGGAGCTGGGTGCTCCACATGTGTGTCCCTTGTGTGGGTTGTGTGTGCCCTCCTGTAATAATTGAACTTTGATTGCTATTGGCATATCAGTGGGAGGGATTGACTTTCTAATTGATTGGTTGTGAAGACTGTCTGTGACTACAGCAGATGAACTCTTGTGCAGGGAATGGCCTATGGAGCAGGATTTACTTTAGTGGGGTTCTGGTGCCTGCCCAGTCTGCCTGCCTCCCACAGGGTGGGTTTTTTTGTGTAGGTGTTTGGGTTGTGCTTTGATGTGTTCTGAAGCTGGTCAACAGGTGTGTAGGTTCTGGGGCCTCTTTGGAGGGATCTGCTGCAGACCAAGATCAGCTGCTGCTTGTGCCCTGCCCAAGCTAGTTGGTGTGAGCTATAAAGTCATGACAGATGGTTGCTAGTTGGGTTGGGCTTAGAGGTGCCTGGGAGAGGCTACACTGTGAACTGAGGCTGGCTGCTGCTAGTGCTGAGCATGCTGAGGCCAGATGCTGCTTGCTTGCATTTTGTAAAACTTTGAGAGATTTTAGAAAAATTTGCAGCATGAGCCAAAACAGACATTTTGTATAAGGCCATTAAAAGCAGTTTGGGTGTCCTGAAAGGTGGATGATGCTGGATCTCAGGGAATTAGCAAGGCAGGGCAAACAGTGTTAGCCAGATTGATGGAGACCCAGATATAGTACCCACCTGCGTATGCAGGTTGGATTGGGGGAAGGATCAACAAAGGTATGATGGTTTCTACCAACACATTTATCTGAGAGAAAACTGCCCCTCCAGCCCTTTCCCTGAAGCCAGACATTCAGCTTCTTCCTGTGTGCTTCTGGTGCCTTTTAAGCTGCAATTCTGGTGCTGGAGCTGAGACTGAGTGAGTCCGTCAGCAAGTAAGTCCATGCACAGGCCCTTTAAAAGGAACTCCTGAGACTCCAGTAACCCTTTGTCTCACTCAGACACAATGTGCAGTAATTTTCACAGCCAGAAATTAGGGAGACTTCTCTTTCTGGCACTGGAAACTTTTGCTGGGAAGTCTAGTGTGAGCCTAAAATCCCTCACTCCTCAGAGTGGACCTTCTCAACAGAGATATTCCTCCCAATTTTTAATCACCTCACAAGAGTGATTACCCTGTCCCATGTCTCTGCCACCCCTAACAGTCTTTAGATGGTTTCTTCTTTATGTTCTTAGTTGTAAGACTTCTGTTTAGTTAGACTTTAGGCAATTCTCAGTGAAGGTCATTCTGTAGTTTAGTTGTAATTTTGATATGATGTGGGAGGACATATGTGATAGCATTTATCTCCTCCACCATCTTAACTGGAAGCCTACTCATAACTTTCTAGTCTATTATTTATAGCAGTCAAGATAAGAAACAAAAAGTATTTTTAATGGCCTAAATCAGAGAAGGAAAAGAATTGTCTTAGGAAAATATTCTATAAAGCAATTTCGATGTGGAATTCAGTGAGAAAGAACAGGAAAGAGGAGAGGGAGAGACTGCTAAACAATAAGTAGAAGTCCAATGCTATCCATTGAGCTATGGAGTGCTAAGCAATAATTAGTGGGAAGCTTGTATCTAGTGATTTGGATTAGCAGTGGAAGACCCAGTGATCAACAATGACACTTTATGGAAGCCGCCAGAGCACTAGTAAAACAGCAGATTAGATTGCTGTTTTTATTTCTGTAGCACTTGGACGCATAACCAAGCCTTTGAGATAAATTTAGTAAGCATGGGTTTTGAAATTCTTTTGTGGGGGTAAGATGCTAGGAAAGAGTAGACTTTAAGATAAATACATTAGATTTCCTGTTTTTTTTTTTTTAGAAAAATAAGAGATATGATTTTCTTGTATCTTTGTTGGTGAAACCAGCCATACTTATAACATATTCACTTAATATATTTTCCATTGCTGAAGCACTTTTACCTATAACATGTTATTTTGTTCTTGTTCTTGTCAAGATATATTTAGATTTGTCATTGCATGCCAAGATTGGGTGATGTTTGATTAACAACATGCAGATATCACTTCCCCTGCTCTGAACATGTACTTCTAGCTCTCCCCTTATCCCACCTCAGTTGACTGCCTATCCTTTTATATATATATTTTTGTATATATGGTTTTTAAATGTTTCATTTTTTTGTTTTTACAATTTTCTTCAATTCTCTGTTCTTTTTATATTTTCTTAATAAAAATGATTTTAAATTATTTAATGAGTAGTTCTGTGACTTGGAAGAAATTCTTTAACTGTTTATATTTATTTCTTCTTCTACAAAATGAGGATATATACTGTCTGATAGAAAAACAACATGAGCTACGAATATGAGTTACATGTGTCATTTAAAATTTTTTAATAGCCACACTAAAAAAATTAAAAGAGAAAAAGATAAAATTAATTTTATAATACAGTCATGCTCTGCTTAACAATGAAGATACACTGAGAAATGCATCATTGAGTGGTTTTGTCATTGTGCAAACATCATAGAGTGCACTTATACAAATCTAAATGGTATAGCCTACTATGCACCTAGTCTACACACCTATTGCTCTTAGACTACACTCCTGTACAGTGTGTTACTGTACAAAACAACACAAGATTAAGTCATGCATAAGAGAAAATGATGCAATCAACAGATGTGGTAAACACAAGATGTATGAAGCTACTGCTGGTGTAACATGGCTTACTCTTTTATGGCAAACTTTTTTTTTGTAAGTAGAAAGAGTACACTCTAAAATAATGATACAAAGTATAGTATAGTAAATACGTATAGTAAAAACCAGTAAAATAATTGTTTCCTATCATTATCAAGTCCATAATTGTATGCACTATATAAACATACCTTGGAGATATCACAGGTTCAATTCCAAACCACTACAGTAAAGTGAATATTGCAGTAAAGTTAGTCATACAAATTTTTTGGTTTATCAGGGCATATAAAAGTTATATTTACACTATACTGTAGTCATTAATTATGCAATAGCAGTATATCTAAAAGAGCAATGTGCATACCTTAATTAAAAATACTTTATTGCTAAAAATGCTAACCATCATCTGAGCCTTCAGTGAGTTGTAGTCTTTGCTAGTGGAGGGTCTTATCTTCAACTTGTGAAAAATGCAATATCTGTGAAGCATAGTAAAGTGATGTACTTTTATACAATTGGCAGCACAGTAGGTTTATTTACACCAGCATCACCATAAACAAGTGAGTAATGTGCTGCTCTAAGATATTATAATGACTACAAAGTCACTAGGTGATAGGAATTTTTCAGCTCCATTATAATCTTATGAGACCACTGTTATATATACAGTCATTGTTGACAAAAATGTAGTTCTGCAGTGCATGACTGTATGTTGTTAGCCCGAAGTATCTAAAATATTATTTCAATATATAGGTTAACAATATAAAATATAAAACTTATTAATTAGAGATATTATGTTCTTTATTTTATAGTAAGTCTTTGTACTAAATGTACTTTATACCTCCAGTGGATCTCAATTTGAATTAGCCACATTTCAAGTGCTTAAAATCCACAATTAGCTGATAGTGTCTTGCCCAGTACAGTTCTAAACAACTTATCCCTGAAGAAAATTAAGATTATTGTTGAACATTTTTAATCTAATAAAAACCAACAAAGTCAATGCAGTGCTTTATGAACTATTATTGTCCCTCTTCATACTTCTAACACCCTCACTTAAGAGTATCTTCATCTTTCTTGGGTTCTTAAGAGTTTCTTCCTCTTTTTCTCCTGGTCTTACTTATAGTCATGCAGTCAAAACTGCATATATTGGAACCTCCCTTTACACATAATACATATTCTACTTCAAGGTCTCCTATTCATGGTATTTTATTTTTTTCCTCTACCTTGAAATCAGCCTTCCTAAATTCTAGGTTGCATGTCTGTCATTTTCATATTCATGATTTCATTCTTCCTTGTTCATCTGTATCTTGTTCATATTGCCCCTTTTGCTTCCTTCATCTTCTGAAAGCTAAAATTGTCAGCAAGACAACCATTTATCAGATGCTCTACTTTTAGGAGAATGAGCCTCTGGTAGATACTCTGATTGTAGAAGTCCCCTATTGATTCTTTATCTTGGTTCTGTGCCAGTTTTGTAATTTCTAACATAAAAGTGTTATCTTATTGACTCTATTTGTCTGGGTTAGAGGTGGAAATCTCTCACAACAGTATGACATTAATTTTTTCCTTCTGTGTGTGCAGTTGATAAATTGAAATATGAATTTATGTACATATATTCTTTCCTCTTTTTCCCTTCAGATTTGTGACTGTTGAATTTGACACATCACTTTCATTAAAGACATAAGTCCCAGGCCATTAAATATTAACATCAAATCCCAAATTTTAGTGCTGTGAGAGGCCATAAGCATTCTATCAATTAAATCCCTTGTTTTGTAAGATTAAGAATCTAGAGTCTACAAAGACAACTTCATGTTTATATACCTGACATCATTGAGGCTGATCTAATAACCCTTTACTAAAAATCAAGTTCACTGTTAACTTTATCATTTCATCAGTTGATAGACACTGAGGCTAAACTTTTGTCTTTCATCAGTATATATAACTTCCGTTTGAAAATTACTTTCATTTTGCTAATTCTTACTCTATACATAGTATGCATTTGAATAAAGGAAAAATGATTGTCACATCTATTGACTTCTATAATATTCAGTTTTACATGTGTATTTTTTCTATCTTACAGTGGCCCACAAAGTGCTAAGTCATCCAATCTCTGATCTTTTCTACTGCCACTTCCCTCCCTGCCCCAGCCATGCTGGCCTCCTTGTTGTTCTTTACACACACCAAGGTCATTTTTGCTTCAGGATATTTTTACTTTAGAGTTGCCTTGGCCTGAAATATTATTCTGAGAGATATCTAAATAGCCACTCGGCTCTCTTCCTCACATCTTCATTTCGGGCCTCTAACCCATGCTATTAAACTAGAAAACATCTGCAAGCAACCCGCCTTGCTTGCAGATATTCCTTTCCTCCCTAACTCTGCTTCTGTCAAACATCAAACCCCTCAAGACCTGTTTTGTCAGCTTCTGGCCCATGCCACTCTAATCGCTAGAAATGAGATCTCAGTTAAGAAGCTTCCAGGTCAATGTATCCCTGTCCTCATCTCCTCAACACTGCATGCAATCCCATCTACTCCATAGAATATTTTTAATTTTCTCACCTCAATATCAAAGCAGAGTTTTGGCTACTTGGTGGTGACAAGTTTATTTGAAAATACTAGTTTCAACACAGGACCTTTTCTTTATATTTTATGAGTAAAAGATCCAGTGGGAAGGCTTTCTCAGAATGAATTGAAGTCTGCTCAAATTAGTTATTCAAATGTAAAGGGGATAAACTATTAAAATATATGCAGGTATAACCTTTTCTTTTACTTAATTTTAAAAAGAAGATTCTTAATTTTTATTTTTTTGGGCAGCCTCCTGAACCTTTCTTAAGCTGAGCAGATAATGGGTAGGAATTCAGAAAGCCAGGGGGCCCAGTTTCTATGAGAAAACAAGTGACAGCCAGAAAGCTGAGAAATGAGGAATTTGGGGGGTTTTAGATAAATATGAACACAGAAGGAGTGGACCTTTAGGAAAAAGGAGAGGTCCAAAAAAGATATTTAGAATTCTTTTAAAGTGTGTTTGTGTGATATAAAGTCTTATTTTGCCTTCTCTGAAGAAACTTATGGTAAACATCTGTGATATGTTAGGAATCCTCTTAGCCCAGACAAGCTGGACTGACTGGTAACTGTTTAATTAATTTAAAAAAATATATATGGTTATCGTGGCCATTAAAAACATGTTTACTATAAGAGTTTTATTTTAAATTGAGAGAAAGCATATATTTTGAGGTAGAGCCAAGGGATATTAAGTGAATTTGAGTCAACAGATAAAATAACTGAATTATTTTATTTGCATAAATGCTACCCATAATTAGTCAATTTAAAATTTTATTTTCTTTAAGGTGGAGTGAACCCTATGAAGCAATTTAAGTATTTTTTACATAATTCCTAATATTTATCAGTTGTCTCACTCATACCTAACTCAACAGTAGTATTTTAAATAATATTTATGTAAATAAACATTTCCTTTAGTTTTCAGACTTTTCATTTCATTGGTTTATATAATAATAATAATATATTAAATTATATAATCATTGTAACAAGTGCAATTGGTATACACAGGTTTGGGGACAGACACTACTGACTCTAGTTGAGCAGAGAATTTAACTGGTGACAGCAGAAATACATCTGTATCAGAGAGTGGCATAGCATACTATCTGCAAGTGTTCAATATGCCATGGTTATCATGCAATTTGACAGAGAGAGTGAACATCAACGCTAGTTCAGTGCTTCTTGGAGTCTGACTTGTGTTTCTTTTGGAAAGAATTGGCTTCAAGTTCATCCAGTGTAATTAGAATTATACAAGTCTTTTACTTTTATAACAAAGATGATTGAATAAGGCTTTAGAAGTCTATAATTTCTAGCTTTTTTACTTGCTATGCAGGTTTCAAATATCTTACGACCAAGTTTTACAAAACACAAATTAACATTACATTTCGTTTTACCACTAGTAGTCTCCATAAGAAGGGATGTGATGGTGATTAAAGAACTGTTTCCTCTTATGCTTCTAACTTCAGGCATAATTGTCTTTTCTATGTTTCACTTTGATCTCTGTATAAATTACAAGTCTTTCTTAGTGCTTCCTGTAAATGGTTTTTGAAATGGCTTGTTTTACCATACTAATTCTGGGGAACGTAGCATGGGATGATGGATTGAGTAAGTTTTCTTGGTTAGGCAGACATAAATTTGGATTTATGGAATAAAAGCCCTTTGATTTGGGGCAGTTTAAGTAATCTTTGTTATCCTCACCATCAAAATAGGAATTAATATAATCTAGATTATAGAGTTGTGGGAATTAAATGATGTATGTAAAAGGCCTAGCACAGTGGCTGGCACAAAGTAGGCATTCAGTCATGCCAACTATTATTAGTACCCATCTTCTGTCTTCAATTTATCCTAGTGATGATATAACACTCTATGTGTGTTAGGTATTAATGCCTGCTTAGTAAGTCAGTGTTGGAAAATTACATTGGCAATATACTTAGCAGTCATATGGGGCTGGGAGAATAATGGACAAGATTAAAGCTAAGACCCACCTTCTACATCTGACTTATTCAGTCGTTTGCAAAAACATTTTGATGACTGTTTTAAAAGTAATAGTGAAGTGATACCTACATTCATATTCTTATATGATTTATATTTTTGTTTTGATTTTTTACTTTTTATAGTTTAAGTCACTTTTCCTTCCAATTGATTCCATTTGAAAAGATGGTTTATTTTAAAAAAAAGTGCTTGGGTTATTTCAAAGGTCTGCAGTACATCAAACATATCTCCAAGGCTAAGGTAGTGTGTTCTTCATGTACATTAAGTAAAGCTTCAAACAGGCTGCATTACTGAGCTCGCTCAGCTTGCTCTCCACAGCCAGTTTCAATTTCACTAAAAGAAAAACTGGTAATTAATTATCTAGGCCATGTAATGAGTTTCCATTACTTGGAATTCAATAAAGCTCTTTCATTGTGACCAGGCTGATCAATAGCACAGAAGGGCTAATAGAAACCATAGATATAGTGAGGATAATAGAATGGCTATAGGAAATTAGGCTGGGTCCCTGGAGCACTCTTTCTTCTCTCTAGGGAATGGAAGCTGCTCAGTAGCTCCTTTTTTTAGAACACTCTGTGAGGCGTTGTGAAATTAGTAGGCTATTGTGTTACTGCACAAGTTAATGGAAATTACCTTTACAAAATCCATATACACTTGGAGCTGGAATGCCTTTGGAGATTATTTAGTCATATTACTCATGGATCCCCATGCCTTCTAGATGGCCTTTTTTCTTTTTCTTTTCTTTCTTTTCTTTTCTTTTTTTTTTTTTTGCTACCAAATGATATCATTTTTTTCTTTAATACTTACCACCTCGTCCTCGAACAGCCACTGCTGTTTAGATAGTATTACTGACAAAAAAGCAGCCAATCCTTGAAGGAGCAAGAGCCTTATGCAGTTGCTTACAGTAAAAATATGTGAAAGACTAAAGGGGTGGAGGAGGGGGCAATTGATTTTCTGTGGAATTTTAATCTGGAACTAGGAGTGGATGTAATTGTTTAACTGGATAGGATTGGGGGGTGGTTAAAACTGATAGACCCTACAGAGTGTAAACCTGTGAGAAAGGGACAAGAGATGATTATATAAGATTTATAAGGAAACCATTTGTCCAAGAAAAAAATAACAAGTTCCAACATTCCAAAAGAGGCCAAGTATATGGCCATGCCACCCTGAACAAGACCGATTCCGTTTGATCTTGGAAGCTAAGCAGGGTCAGAACTGGTTAGTACTTGGAATGGAAGATCACCTAGGAAGATCAGGCCAGTAGGCATAAAAAAATAAATAAATAAATAAAAGGGATTGTAAGCTAACAAGTTCCTTGCAATCTGTGAGGTCAACCAAGGATTGCCTCGCCAAAAAAGAAAAAAAAAAAAAAAACACTGGCCAGGAGACATAGCTGGTTCCTGAGGATTTTACTTGCTTTAGTGGCAATCTGTTTTGTTTTCCTACAGGAATTCTATTTTTCTTAAGATGTCTTGACTCTTCGTTTTTGCAATCAAAAAATTTTAAGTAAAACCCTTACTGATACCAATGTCTGTTTTTTGTTTGTTTGGTTTTTTTTTTTCCAGCAAAGAGACCAATTGAAGGGAGAAGAATTTACTTGGGAGCGTTATAAAAGGTTTATGGAAATTGTGCCAGGATGAGAACCTGAATGTGGTAGACTGTATTTTCCAAAGACAACTGCAAAAATATCTCCTATCCTACATACTTTTCTGCAATGTGAACTTGCCAGTCCTCTGTCAAGAGGTGGAATATATTTCTCTTCTCTCTTGAATCTGGGCAGGCTATCTGACTACTTTGAGCAACAGAGTACAGCCCAAGTGAAACTGTGCTAGTCCTGGCATAGCTCTTAACTGGCCTTACAGTTTCTGCTTTCTCCCTCTTAGAACCCAGCATCATGCAAGAAGTATGACTTCCTTGGGTCAATAGTGCTTTGAGAAGCCCAAGCCACATGGAGAATCCATGGATTAGATGCTGCATGTAAAGACTGACTGAGAGAGAGGAAACAGAGAGAACAGTGGGTACTGAGATGTCAGTCACAGTAAAAATAAGCCATCTTGAAGTGAATCTTCTAACGTTAGTCACTTCAGTTGATGACACATGAATTAGAGACAGAAGTCTCAGCCAAACCCTTTCCAGATCCCTCACCCACAAAATCATGAGTAAAATGGAATAGTTATTTTAAACTACTAAGCTTTGAGTTAGCTTGTTATGCAGTAATAGACACTGGGTCACTTGGCTTTCATATTGTTAGGTAGTTAGTCATACATGAGTGACAGAAGAACAAAGGATTGGATGCCCAGCCCAAAGACCGACCAAAGAACACCCCATTGATGGTTAAAGAATCCCTCCTACATCCCAGGAGACAAAGGATAGGAGGACCGTAAACCTATAGCTGGTTTAATCCAGCCACAGAGGCTTTTACAGAAGGTACAACGCTAACTTGCCCACAACCTCAGTCTCATTAAACTATCATTATAATACCATGTTTATGTTCAGAATTTCATGAATCTAATTACAACAGACTGAATTCTGAGCAAGCACTTGCATACGAGGCAGTGTTATATAGCAGCCAAATGTCAATTGAAATGACCTCATGTGCCAATAATTTAAGAATGCCTTTGTAACCACCCATCATGGCCCTAATATAATACAGCCTTTTCACTCGTAAGGTAACAGTATGAGTTTTCTGCCCATAGGACATCAATTTTATTGTAATAAAACAATAATTTTAGAAACACATCCAAACACCTTTTCACACTTTTTATTTGTTTATTTAGGTAACTAGAAAAGCATGTGAATGTCACCTTAAATTCACAGGAAACATTTCAGAAACAGACTCTGTGTGATACATGCCATTTCATTAATCTTTATAACAACACCATGAAGGAAGGAATCATTATGTCATCGTGAAATTGGAGAAGATGTACAATTTAGTAGCTGGAGATACTTATGACAGTGCTTTTAGATGCCATTCTATAAAGTTGGTAATTTGTCAGGTTTTATTTGTGTTGTCAACTTTTGGTCAATATCCTACTGGTTAGAAGAAACAAGCTTCCAATTTTTTCATATCCACAACAAAAGTTGTGGCTATAGCCAAAAAGAGACAGTGTCTCAATCTCAGTGGATGTGAAATCATATCTCATTGTGATTTTGATTTTCCCTTCTCTAATGACTAATAATGTTGATCATTTTTGTGTGTTTATTAGCTATTTGTATCTTCTTTGAAGAAATGTCTATTCAAATTTTTTGCTTATTTTAATTGGGTTGTTTATTTAATTGGGTTATTTTCTTATTCTTGAATTGCAGAGTCCTTTATATAGTGTGCACACTAGACCCTTATCAAATATATTATTTGTAAACATTTTATTCTGTAAGAGACTAATTCTTAACCTTTTTTTGTATCATATGCAGCATTTAAGAACCTGATAAAGCCATGGACTCTTTTCCAGCAAAATGTTCACTCTCATGAAATTTAACACACATTTTTAGGGATTTCACAAAACATCCAGAAACCACTCCATGGAAATTATAAGAGTTTGTGTCTTCCCCTCTTCCATGGGTTTTCTCTTCTCTAGAATCATGCAGTTTCAATCTGACAATCAGAAATACATTGCAATGAAATGAAGAAAATGATTCTTTTGGCGAATGGTATAAAGATTCCATTTGGTGACAGAATACTCTTGTTGAGAAATTGCCTTGAAAACCCTCTTAGGATGAGCAATTCTCTATAGGGCTGAGAATGCTGAGTCTTTAGAGAAGACAGGAAAACTGCGTGAGGCAAGGAGAGATTTTTTTTGCCTTTTTTTTTCTGAATGGCAGAGAACATATATAGAGAAGAGAGAGACAGAACTTAAGCCAACTGAGCAACTGAGGGGGTTGGAGAAGAGAATTCCCAGGTCATATCCTGATGAATGAGAAGTAAATGGATGTTGTTCTAGGCCTAATCAACAGCTCTTGCTAGTTGCCTTTGTCATGTCTGCTTCTCAACCTGAGAGTAAGAGAGGAAGTCGAACAGTGAGAACTATTTAAATAGACAACCGAAAGCCAAAGGCTAGGGAACATTTAGACCTTTCTATTTTTCTAAAGCCTGTTGCTGGAGGAAAAAAATCATGAACCTGAATACTAATTTTTTGGACATACAAAGATACCATTTAAGACAAACTCAGTCCCTCATGGCAAATTTCCTCCCATCTGTCTAATGTCATTATGTTCGCTTTTCAAGAATAATTAGAAAAATTGTGTTCATCATTTCAGAATCTATCAGAAATTTCAATACATCACAGAAACTTAGCATTTAAAGAGGTCTAGAATTTAAGCATTATACTTAATTTACTTTTCATGATGCCTGGCAAAGGTTATTTAGTTTTGCTCTCAATGATGGGGAAGTCAACACCTCATAATAAGCAACCCAGTTGATTTGATCTTTGGGCAGTTCTAACTCTTAGAAAATTCCTTCTTAGAGAGCTGAAATGAGCCTCCTTATATTTCCACTATCATCATTAGTTATGCCATTTGGATCCAAAAGGATGAAAACTATAGATACTCTATATTTAGCATATCTCTAAGCCACACTTATGTGGTAGGTATTTTATATTATTATTCCCCTATAATTAACCAATTCAATTTAGGAAGGTAGGTGTATCTTTTGCATTTAATAGGTAAGACTTGAGAATTGAATTTATGGCTGAAAGTAAATAACTGAGAGATTGAGATTTTAACCTTGGTCTATTTCATCCCCAAGTCTAAGTGATTTCCACCATTAACACTGTCTCTCTAAGAATGACTAATTATTTTTTACATGAAAGTTTTAAATAATGAAGATAATGCTATCTCACTGTTTCTCTTCCCCCTTCAGCAAGCAAATAGCCTCAGATTCTTGTAGAAACATATACTAAATATTTATTTCTTGTTGCAAAGCTCTATGCCAAATACTCTAAACAACATTGTTTTGACAGAATTAAAGAATTAACTCTTAATGAATTAACTCAAAACTCAAGAGCCACAAGAGAAAGTAATACTGTAAAGGACTATACTAGTGGGAAGAAGTACAGAGAAAGATAAAGAAGTACATAAAGATAAATAACTAAGTCTATTGTGTGCTTTGCCTTTGCAATTATTTTGGTAGTTCATACTTAATTTTTCTTCTCTCTATTTACAAATCAAGGTGAGTCTTTACTTTCTTGATGTACTTTCCTGCTGGAAAAAAATATTAGATATCTAGTTGCTATCTTGACAAATGGTAACATCTTTATTTTTATTTGTTTTGGTGGTCAACTAGATTTAAGTACAGACAAGCAAGCTGGAAAATTTCAATTTCTCAGTTGGGTTTGACTTGCATCAAGGCAGGTGCTCCTAAAGATATAGAAATAAAATTGAAAAAGTCTTCGTTTGTGATGAATAAAGTCTGTGGAGACAACGGATCAATGAGGTCTCACTTTTTAACCACAGATTGTTTAAGTCTTAAAAATTAGTTTACTCATATTAATAGTACAGAACAGTCTCTTGAATAATAAATGCTGCATAACTGTAACTGGATGCCTTGAAGATTTCTACAATGACCAGGCACAGGATTTTAAACAGAACACTCTCTAGATTCTACATTTTGTGATGTATAATGGGATCTTCATACTAGATAAGAGATATTACAAGTGAGTCCTATAGTACCTTTATGAAAATAAGAGAGTACATTGATTTTACACACACACACACACACACACACACACACACACACACACAGAATTGAAGACTAGGAACCTTCTAAGTATGTGGCACAGACAGTGGATGCAGGCTGACTCTGAGTTTGTTCTGGATTCTTTAGTGGCAATGTAGGTACAGTAGACAGGCCCCACTGACTGCTAGGAAGACATGAAGAAGCAGAATACTTTAATGGGCAGCTAGGGGTGAAAAGGAAAGGAAGGAAAAGGCACGTGATAAAATCATTTTAAAATTTTGTTTAAAAATTTATTTAAGATGGTTTAAAAATATTTTGTTTTGGCCTTTTGGAAGAGAACATTGTAATGATTCCTGGGGCTGGTCAAGCTCCCTTAGAGATGTTCTTTGTAAATGATCATTTTTTTCATTAGTTATTATTAATTTATTTATTCTGCCAATATTTACTGAGTGCTAGACGCTGTCCTAAGTCTGGGGTTCTAGTGATGATCAAGATTGGCACATTTCCTATCTTTATGGAAATGCTATGACTAACAGAAGAGTGTAATATTTTATTTTACAAAGAAGTAACCAAATTTCAAATGAAAAGACTTTTTTTTTGTTGAAATAAAACTTTCCTTAAAAAAGATACCATGCAATGCCATAATATCATAGAGTTTTAGGATTGAAAGGCTCATTTATTTGTGTAGTAAATATTTATGAACAGCTATTTTTACTGAGCAATGTTAGAATCTTGGCTAATATGTTTAAAATGGTCAAGACACACTGGTCTGCTGCCTGCCCTCTCTCCTGAAGGATGGGACTATATACCTGCACACTGCTTAAGTATGTGCTGACTTTGTACTTTAATCTCTGAGAGTTGCATGCCTCGCTGTAATTCTGTATTCTGGAGAAAACCTTAATATAAACTCCAGGTATTCACAATAGTTTATTGCATCTGGCATGAAGGTTTGGGGTGGAGGAATAGCTAATGGGGGAGGGTAGAGAACAGAAGGAAGTCTTAAAGTTTATTTATCTTTTTCTTTCACTTTGTAAACACGTTACCAAAGCTCCAGAGAGCAGAGGGCACACAGAGAGTGACAGAAGCAGGGTGTTCAATTCCCAGTTGAGTCAGTGTTCTATCTCACCCTTCTTGTGTGTGAGCCATTATAATATTTCTTTGGAATGGAAAGTGTCTACCACGATAAAAGGAAAATCTTTGTTTCTTTCATTCACCACTGCATCTTCAGTGCCAGAATAGTGCCTGATGTGTAGTGAGTCTCAAAGGTGGAGAAATTAATAAATGAATGAAAAAAAAGACTATGACAATTAAGTACAGCTTACAGGATATCATGAAAAGTCAATTGATCCAGCCTTGCCAATAACATACAAAACCAAAAGCCATTTAGAGTTTGAATTTTTCATTGGCTTTACTGATCTTTAGTATTAGTGTCTTCCTAGTTGTCTGAACCTCTTTCTGTTGCTTGTATCTCTAGGATCACAGTGCAGCTCCATACCACCAGAAAACATTCTTTCAACCAACAAGCAGTTGGCTGTACAACGGCATAACAGGGGAATTTCCCACAAATAGATTCTTATTAAAAAACAATCACATGTGTTGGAGTGGTGATCCGAGGGATGGTTTAATTTATGTCTAGTACCCTGGCCCACATCCACTTTTCACAGCTGGACCAACACAGCATTAAGTAAATGAAATCCCAGACTGACGAAGGCTGCCTATGAAAAGAAGACCTGTTGTCTAGCAAGAGAACACAATTGACAAATAGGGCAGAGAGTTGAGAAAGGAGAGATGACTCAGTTTCCTTAGGACACCTACGCTGGCACTTAAAGAATCCTTGTTTTAATTTTGTTTCTCTTATTCTGTGATTCCAAATGAAGTATTTTTTTGGCATATGTGCTTAAGAGAAAGGTTCCAGCATGTCTCATTTACCACAGAATATTCTAGGTTTATTTTAGCACCATTTATAGCAGCCAAAGAATGTTTGGGGTTATGAACAGAGATAGTTAAAGAATGGCCTATTATTTCTGCACCAGAGGTAGCTGAAAGTAGACACTATAAAATGCATTTTAGAAAAGAAATATATTTTCTCTATCAAAGTTATATAATCAAGTAAAATTATACCCAAAGGCAACTGGATTTGATTTTCATAAGTAATAACTTAGCATGTACCCAAACATCTTTCAAGAGACTCAAGCAATTTAGACTCAAGGCAAGACAGCTGTCTAGATAAATGAGTAATGTACATTCTGATTCTAGGCAAATCACTAACTGGTTTGAAAAACTTCATACTCCTTTGATAGAATAAGCCTAGTTGAAGTATTAGAAGACAGGAACTCCTGTGTCCATTGTGCTAGTAACATTCTTTATGACCTGAAGTACCTGTCTTAGTTTCTTTATCTAGAAAATGGAAATACTAACAACACCAAGGATACCTATTATGGGCTGAATTATAATTTTCAAAAGGTCATATTAAAGCCTTAATCTCTGAAACTGTGAATATTTCCTTTTTTTTTTAGAACTAAGGTATTTGAAGATGTTATTAAGATGAGGTCATTAGGTGGACTTTAATTCAATTTGCTTTCCTTATAAGAAGAGGAAAATTTAGATACAGAGACACACAGAGAGATGACCATGTAACTACAAAGGCAGAGATTGGAGTGGTGCAGTTGCACACCAAGGAATGACAAAGATTGAAGGCCACCACTAGAAACAAGGAAGACAAAAGAAGGATTTTACACAGAGTCTCAGAAGTAGCATGACCCTGAGAAAAACTTGATTTTGGATTTCTAGGCTCCAAAATCATGAGCATATCAATTTCTGTTGTTTTAAGCCACCCTGTATGTGGTAATTTGCAATAGCAGTCCTAGGAAAATAATATACTACATAAACTACATAATATTAAAAAGTTGAAAAATTATATCTGAAAAATGTTCTGATATCAATTTATCAGGATAAATTGCTATAGGAATATAAAGATTACTTTGACTTTTGAAACCTCAAGATATATTTAAAATAAACTCTAAATCGGTGTACAGAAAAAGTTAAATTTAAAACTCTGTTAGAAATGCTTTTTTTAATTATGAAAAATAGTTCAAAACAAAATTTCAGTCTTAAAAGTTATCTCTAGTAGAACTTTGAAAATTTAGCAGTTCATAAACATTTTTGAACAGTTCATTTTATGCTTTCTTTCATTTTTATGTGTTAAAATAATTTCTTTGCCTTTGTACAAGAGTATTTTTTTTTTTCAAGGAAGCTTCAATGTCTTATTCATTACACTTAGAGTGTCAGCTTTTCCACAGCTTACACAATAACTAGAAATGAAAATATAGCAAAACTTAATTATTTAAATGACACGTAACCACAAAAAATCCCTTAATGGGTCTGAGGCTTCATTCCCACCCCAAACAACCAGAGAAGTGAAATTGTAATCAAATTGTAATCATTTTGCAGTTATCTCTATTACATTATTTCTGTTAATATAAAGAGTGGTTAGTCTAAAATGGCACATTCATCATGTCAAAAATTATTGTAGGCTTTAGAGACTATTGTATTGTGGTACATTACCTATTTATATATGCACATGAAAGGAATGGCTCATACACTATATATCTAATATATCTATATCTAACTATCTAATCTATCTATCTATTATCTAACTATCTATCATCTGTCATCTATCTATCTATCATCTATCTATCAACTATAAAATAGATAATTATTACTAGTTTCTCTTAATTTTCAAGATTTCTTTGAACTTAAATTTATCTGAACATGAGACAAGAGAGAGTTAAATGTATCAGACTGAAAACTCAGAATCTTTAGTGGTGACCTGGTTTAAATCTTCTCATTTTACAGATAAGGGAAGCAGAACATAGCTGTTCAGTGACCCATTGAAGGTTGCATAGGGATTTGGTGACAGAATAGAATTCCATTCGCCTGATTTCCAGTCTTATGTTCTTTCTTCTCTAAAACCATAGTGGTCATACTGACTTGGTATTAGTTATTGGATCTCTCACTTACTAGCTATGTGACCTTGGACAGTTCTCTCAAATTCTCTTAACATGCCTTTTCTAGTTTGTAAATGGGAATGAATAAAACATGCTGGCAATAGCTGGAAACAGCCAAGAGAGAAATACCTGAGCCACAGAATATTATCTAGGTTGAAAAAAGCTTGGCTTCCTACTCCACATTCCTGTTCCACATTAATTATTACTTGTCCTTTCTGTCTCAGGCATGGTTTTCTGACATTTTGTCTTTGGCCCTCAAAGACTTTCATAGGACTCTTTTTCCTTTACTTTTGGTCCTTGGGGTTGTCCCTGTGTATAAGCACTTCCTTCACTCTACTCCAGTTGCCTGATTATTGGACTATAGATCTTTGATTGCAGGAACTGTTTCACTATTATACCTTAGCAGTTAAGACAGTATGCCATCCCACCCCCACCCCCCAAAAAAAGAGTTGCTCAGTGAATGATCAATGAACGAATTGCTTTGTGCACAGATACTCTGGGGAGATGTTTTTGAGGTACATATTCTCATGGAAGGAATCCCATCTTTTCCACAGCTGCTACTGATATAAAGGTTGGATGAGCTCTCACACATTGTATGAATCATTTTTCCCCAATAACTTTTTTAATCTTCATAATTATATTTTGCTTAGGATATTGATAAAATGAATTTGTTTGTATTACCTGAGTATATACCAAGGGTTGAGGAAGGCTAGGAAACCCAGAGCAACTATGATTTCACCAGACACAATTCAGTTTAGAACCATGTCTTTACTGAGCATAAATCACAGTGTACTAAATCATTGGTAAATAAACTAAATTTCCAAAGTGTGAGAGGCAGTTGTAGAAGAGTTGGAAGAACTCCACGATTATCAAATTTCCTGGGTCTGAGTCCATGCTTGAGTGTTCTTTTTCATAATGCAGGGTACAGTATCCATTTCATAGAATTTTTGTGAAGAACCAGAAGGAACATGTTCATGAACACACTTGGTAAATGGTGGAGTACTACATGATATAAGGATCTATGAGATTGATTACTAAACTGGAGGATGACCACTGATTCCTCTGTTTGCTTTAGTATCCAGGAACAGAAAATAGAGGAGCCGGTCATTTAATCTTATTAGAAACTGTGAAGCTGTTGAGAGTGTGCTAGGGTTTCCTCAGCCACTGCTGGAATGTTGCATTTGGAGCTCAAGATGCAGAAGGATCTGAAAGAGACCAGGAAACACAGGACAGGGATAAGTAGTAATTGCTGGAACATCTAATGCTCAAAATGGAGATATGAATGAATAGCAGAGCTCTTCCTCTAATCCTAGAACTCTGTCCTAACATGCTGTGCAAAAGATAAAAGTTTGAAATTCTCAAATTATTTTTTTCCAAAGGGTCTCTTATCTGAACGGTTCCTGAACTGTGAGTCTGAGTCCACCCGCCAATACACATAGTTGAAGGAGATATTACCAATCACACTTGCTTGAGAAATTCAATTTCACTCTAGTGTTGTATACAGAGCTCTCTCTAGGGTACCATAAATCGAGCTAAGGTCCCTTTACTTTTTAGAAGCAACACATATTTTCAGTTATTGATTAAAACATATTTGGAGAATAATACTATTTAGTCAATTTTACATCCTTACAACCTCACACAAAAACAGAATTTCTTCTATCTTTTACACCCCTCTTCCAAGGATTCTCTTAAACTGTTTTCCCTTCTAGTATTTTTAAATTTAACCCACTGCAGTAAGGCAGATGGTTTATAGATTGAAGAGACAGCCATTGCCATGCTTGATATAAAATGTTAAGGATACTCGGCTTATTTAGGCATGGATATAGAACTTCCTGTCAGTGAGGAGACTGTGCAGTGCAGGATTGAATGCAGTTTAGCCTTCTACAAAGGAGTTTCCTTGTCTCTGCATTCCTTAGTTGCTGACACATGCTCAGTAGGTAAAATTCCATCAGGATTGAGAAAGGAGATAAAGTCTTGCTATGTTTTTGACCTTTTATATTAAGGCTTTTATTTCCAATATCTACCTTGTTGAAGAACTTACATTAATAATCTGTCTTCCATTTAAAGGAAGATTTACAAACAGGATGCTCTCTCCTCTGATCCTTGAAACAAATGCATCATCAGCAAGCCTACATCATCGTTGAGGTAGCATGAGCAGAGTTAGTGTCCCTCTGAATAAACATGTACACCTTCAGCTGCCCAGTGTCCTAGAAAGCTTATGTCCTTGTACCTGTTGAGAAATATTTATTGGGTGCAAGTTGTAAGAATAAGGTGGGAAGCATAGAGAATAATTTACCCATCAGTAGAATTATAGGGGTGACTGTGGTTATTTTACTCTCTGCAGAATGACACCTTGGAGAAGGTTCAAAATTCCATTCCTCAGCAGTAATTGTAGCTCCCAGCTATGGACATAGAAAATGGAAGATGCTGTGAAATGTGAAGGATTCATTCTACTGAGAAGTCTGAGGCTGACACTTGCTTTTGGTTAACAAGGTCACCAGGGAGGATTTTCTTTATTGTTTTACTAATCTCTCTTTCATTCTTTAGAGAACATGAAATTTCAGGGAAAGTTTCTATTAAATTAAAACTAATGTTTTTAGTTTTTATTTTTTTATGGAAGGCTCACAGAATATTTTAGAACTGAAAGAGAACCTATCAATTGTTTCATCTCTTTGTTTTACACTTTTTTAGAAAACCAGGTAGGTTTCAATATTGAGACTTTAAAAATTTTCTCTCTTGTATATTTGGCCAACCATTATATAAATAAATTTTTCTTTTAAAGTTACATTCAATCCATTACTGATTTCAGCAATTTTTTTGAATGTTGCATGTGATTTAATGATTTCAGTTATGACTTAATATTTGAGTAATGTCATTACTCTCCAAATCTTCCATAATTACAATTTAACTTGTCAGACTTTACTTAATAGCCATGTGCCTAAGCATAAGGGAAACACTTGGTCTGTTTAGCAAACCTTCTGTCAGAGCAGAAATACAAGAAGATTATAGCTGCTGATTACTGTTTCAGTGTGGGTAGGATATGCCATATGATGCAAGGTGGCTCCTGACAACTAAGTCAGCTAAAGATTTTATTCTGCAGCATTCTGTTTAATAAGAAAGAGTTTTGATAAATAGTCTTGTCTTGGATGGATTAAACTATTGATTTACCAATAATTTCTATCTCAACCCAAGGGGACTTTGTTGATGCCACTTAGAATATTACAAACTCTCTGCCATATGCATGTTGTCTAGCTCATGCTTCAACCTTATCACCTTTCAGCAGATTGCTTTAGACAAGAGATCTCATGGGCAAGGAATCTGCAATGCATATAAGCTTACTTGCTGATTTAATACAAGGGAGTCCTAGACATTGACCTTGTCTTGAGTTCTTCTAACTTGGCAGGGCTGTAACACTGCAAAGACCTGCAAATCCCTTTTTAACAAGGCTACCTGAACCAAATGGCCCCAGTCCAAATGCATGAAAATTTAAAGATGTCCAAGAAATCAGTGACTTATAGTATTAAAGAGTAAGAAGACTGACACTGCACTTAACTCAGGTCTACTTATTTATCCAGTCAAGGATTCTGTCACCAAGCATAATAGCTGCTCTCTTATCACTTTATAAATTGCTGTGCATATTATTTCAGTAATAAACTAGGAGGAGGCATTCTGTTTGAAAATGTTAAATGTACCAAATGTCCCACTAAAATCCCTAGATGTTCAATTATTTGAAAGAGATTATTTCTCTTCTAAGCAGGTTGTATTTTTAATTTTTCCAAAAACAGCAGGTAGGATGTCCATAGAGCCCATTGTTCTTGAAGTACCCATAGGTATTGCAGGCCAACCAAAGCAGTTCTCAAGGCAAGAGGCAGGCCAAGAATGAGATGCAGGTGCTCACAATTCTGCTTATGTGTCTTTTCTTTCATCAGGAAAAAAAATCCTATAATTTTCCAGGGTAAGAAAGAAATTGGCAATACCTATTAACTTGGCACTAAGTAGTCTAATTTGGCAAGATTTATTGTGTACCCAGTGCAGAAATGATCATATGTGCACATCAGTTACCATACCTAATATGGCAGCTTAATGCACTCTTTGTTACTCTAATGATGGTGTATTGTGCACAAGTGTTCTGTGAGTTTTGCATGGAGAATTTTCCTTTGGCAAACACATCTTCTATATTATGATGTGTTAAAAATATCAGTTGATCAAACCATGGGAAAGGAAGCCTACAAATCATACACTCACATACACACACACACACACATATAAACATATACATATACATATACATATACATATACATATACATATACATATACATATACATATACATATATAAACATATGTATATATTTATGTGTTTCTGGATCAAGCATGTAGAAACACTCTATATTGTATATAGTTTTCTTCCATCATGGTCTAGGCTGAACACTCCTGGCAAGAAGTAAAGACAATTATTTTAATGGGTGCAATTAAAGTACTAGAAAAAGGGAGAAGCAAGTTGATTAGAATAGAAAACCTGAGGCCTGGGTCCTGGTGGTAAGTACCTGTTGTACATATGCTGGCATATATATTTCTTTAGCTGAACTTCAGTTTACTCATTGTAACATGATCATATTGGAGTAGGTGATTTCTTAGTGTGTGCGTAGCCTAATTTCTATAAGTATGGTTAAAGCAGAACAAATATATAGAGAACATTTACCTTTACAATTCTAAACTCACATATTGTTCATCTATTTGATCTATCGGAGTTCTTACATTTAAACATGGCCATATTATACAGACAGAATAAAGACAGGTAATTGTGGTTTTCTAAAGGAGTTTTTCTATGCAAAGGTGTTTGGAGAAGTACTGGTTGAATACAAATGAAGGAGAGAATGTGCTTTCATTTTGTATTGGCAGGCAAACCACAAAAAATGAAATAGAAGTGTAATTGGTTCACTGAATAATCTGGACTCTATAGATACAAGCATAAAACAAACATTTTCCTTCAATTGTGTCTTTAGTTCCTTCAAGCACTCTCTATGTTTTAGTTCTTTTTCTGTTCCTGGACGAACCCCTAGGCAGGTTTTACCTTTCAGATGATAAACAAATGGTTCCTTGTCTGGGGATTAAAACTTCAGTCTGATCTAATAATCACACAACTCCTTATTAATCAAGACTTCAAATGTGTATCCAGGTAAATCTTCTTCCTTCCCCCGCCTTGGACCTGACCCAGGCATGGGATCCTAGAGTTCAGGGAAAGGTCAGGGTCAGTTCTCAACATTGCCTAGCTTTGGTTTTTGATCCCTCTGGCTTTGGAGGGAATAATGAGGGAATTAATAAGGAAGGCCAGAGTCTTATCTAGACCTATGATATGCCATTGGTGCCACCTAGACATGGCAGATGTCCAAAAGTAAGACTATCTTTTGGTCAGTTTATGGATTTCTAGGGGATCCACTGCCTTTCTTTCAACTGGACAAAAATTTTTTCTCAGTTCCTGTGCTTCTTCAATTTGTCTGCCTGCAGGAATAGAAACTAGGTTTGTCGATTGTAGGAGGTGGAGCAAGGTTTAGAACTAGGGTTGGGGTTAGGCAAGAGTGAAGAGGCTGAATGAACGTGTCCATGACTCCATCGTCAATTTCTCAGTCCTAAGGAGGCTAAGCAAAGCTAAGAGAGGGAACATTTTTTTTTTTTAATTATTGTGGTAAGACATTACCCTGAGATCAACCCGCTTAACAAATTTTTAAGTTCATAATGCAGTATTGTTAACTATGAACACTGTGTTGTATGGAAGATTCATAGAATGTATTTATTTTGCATAACTAAAACTTTTATATTTGTTGAGTTCATAGTTTTGATTATTTTCATGAGTGATACCAAAATACTTTGAACAATTTTTTAATGCCCAAAGAGACAAATTGTATATTATCTAGAAGTACTTGGTAAACATTGTATCTTCTTTCACATTTTGCTTTGAGTCAAAAGGAAGAATTACATTTTATACAATATCTCAACTGTAAAATTATTAGACCACATAGTTCAGATTGGGTTCTTAAGATACACCTTAAAGTTTGAACACCTTCTTTCTCATCTCCTTAGTTAAATACCATCCTCAATGACGCTGTCACTATTTTTGCAGAGTAAACAGTTTTTATACTTTCTACTAGATAAGATTACTTATCTGTGAATCCCTAATGGTCACTGAGGAAGGACATAAGGAATCCCAAGAGTTATAAATTTGTAAAAATATTTTGAAAAGAGATCAGGCCCATCAGGGGCCTGGTACTACAGCTTCTTTTTTTGTATGTCATCTGATACAATGATTTGAAAATGAGTAGCTGCAATCACACAGTACAGTGTTTGAATGCCTTGGAAAAGGGGCATTTGTAGTACTAACTCTAGGACTAATGACTTTCACATTAATTAATGAAAGTAATAATAGTTGAGTATTATTCAAATAACATGAATGCAAATAAAAACATGCCCGTGCTTGCCTATCACACCGCTGCACTGAATGGTACAGTTTGTTAAATAGCTGGGCATCGGCCAAAATAATACCTGAAGTACTTCATTGGTAATGAAACCCAATAGTTCACCAGTCAGTTTCTGAATAAATGAGAAATATTTTTTTTATGGCTTTAAGCACAGGAAGTGAAGTGACGTACAAGCTAGATGTCTATACTTGTGAAAGAAAAGTGTCTTCTATACTTTCCACATAACTATTAAACTTTCATTGTTGAGTGTTTTTCCTAACATTTAACTGATGCTGGGTCCCAAGATATTTATCAGGCCAATAAGTTCCTTCCAGACTGATCTCAGAAAGCAGGGGTAGGTCTGCAAATAGAAAACTGTTGTAAAACTCTGAGAATCTGACTTCTGTAATCTTGTATGGATACTTGGGCTTTGCTTAGACATGGCATGCTGGTATATTAACAGTGCAAATGACCTGTATAGTTGCCAGTTTATATATGCCAACTTTTGCAAAATTCTTTCAACAATTGAGTGAGACTCAATAGGCAGGATGATAGCATCTAATTATACTTTGTTCCTTTCTAGTATATATTTCATCAACCTGCAGCATTTTTACTCTGCATTGTCAGAGAATTTTATGGATCTCACCAACTTAAGGTGTCTTAGAGCAGAGTTTCTCAGCCTCATTACTGACATTTTGGGCAGGATAATTCTTGCTTTGGGAGAGACTGTCCTATGCATCGCAGGGTGTTTTGTATCATCCCTGTATTCTATCCACTAGATATCCATAGCAAGTCCAGTCCTGACAACCAATATGTCTCCAGACTTGGAAGATTGGCCCCAGGATGGGGGGTGCAAAATCACTTTCTATCCTCCCATTTAGGACCACTGCCTTAGAAAGAGGGTCTTTCTCACATTCAAGACCCCTACAAAGAACTTTAATGAAACATCTGTGATTCACATATGATAGTAAACCAGGAAATGACCTAATAGGCACTTGCTAGAGTCAAATTATAAACTGTTAAATATTACCATTTTCAGAAAGATGTGATTTAACAGTTTCACTGAGATGGGAGATATGGTTTCAATCTATAAATAGGCAATGACAGTTTTGAAAGAACTGGTGTATTTTAATAATATGCTTCCATTTTCAAATAATAACTACTAATAATGATATTATTACTAATATTTTAATAATTCAGATATCAATATTTGTAAAATTACCTAGTAAGATGCATGAGTGTAAATCAATCTTTTTATTACAATAAATGTGAAAAAACACATAGAGTAAAATGAAACTACTTGATGTTTTGTTCAAGGGTGTAAAACAAATTTAACAGTTACAGGAATAGAGTTAGATGATAGGCAGAGAAAGAAAATAAAAGAACAAAAGTGACAAAATAAATAGATTCAAGAGAAAATAGTCTAATAAAATGGTTTTATTTTTCTCAGAGCTTCAGTTAAGAACCATGACACCCAGGTTAGTCTTGGGGAGTTAATAGTTGAGAATGTAGTTTTAAACCCTCTATTTGAGGAAAGAACATTTTATGAATGTCTGTAAGTACATTACCTATGCTATTCCAATTCATTAATCCTTCCCACAAGACTAGAACATTCAGAGTTGCTTTTATTTCTCAGGATAATGGTTGATGAAGAAACTGGCATGCCTATGTCCAGAAATCCTACGGTTAACGCCAAAATGAATAAAATTGAAAATACATCAACTGGTAAAAATATTCTGATTACTTCCCTGTCTTACCCTCAAAAACAGTGTGAATCTGCCCAGGCTTCACAGTGATCATACAACCACTACAGAGTTTTTAAAAATGATTGTTTGTAGGAAATACCACTAATATTTTTAGAAATAAGGAATATATTTAACATTAAAAAAACCTCTGTTTCCTTTATTGACAAAAGAAGCTGCTTCTTTTTAAGACAGGAAATGAAGTTTCAATGCCAAAAGCATGTTTACAGGTTGATATTTTTCTTTTCCTCTGAAGCATTTCTGAAAATATCTTTTTTCTCCTGATAGCTAACTAACTTGAATGCATTTTTAGCAGGACTCTGTCTTGGTCCCTGTTTAAATTCTTAGAGGGCTCTCTGCTTAGTATCCACAAAATTAATCAGACCCTCACAAAGTTATTAGGGCTGAGAGAATTGCTTATGCAATATGAATTAAAATACTTTATGGGACGAGATTATAAATCAGTGTTCTCCAACTCACCAATTAAAAATGATTCAAGAGGATAGTATTTTATTTTCACATGAAAATTTCATTCAGATACATTCCAGTGCTATAGGACTAGGACCCTGAAAATCCTGAAACTCAATTTCAAGTAAGGAGTGTGGTTTAATGGGAAAAGGCATGACATTTATCATGGATCAAGGAACATGAATACAAGTGCCATCTCTCCCGTTTGTTTGCTGAGTGTGGTAGAAAGGGGAATGCCATAAGACTACCACTAAGTCTTATTTTCCCCATTTCAGTTTTTACAAAAGATCTGCCCTGTGAAGTACTTGAGTTAACTGTTCATTCTCTGAGACTTTGTATCAAGCTAGTTCCTCCAGGCTTCCCTCAGATTCTTGACACAGAATATAGTCTCAGTTTTAACTGCATTATTTAATTTTTTTAAACTTTTAAATAATAAAGTAATTACAAACTTATAGAAAAGTTGCAAGCATAGTACAAAACACTCTCATATATATCTCACTTCAGATATCCCAATTATTGACATTTTATCACATTTGCTTTGTCATCTTTTTCTTCCTCTTTCTCCCCCTATTCTCATGTGTGTATACACACACATAAATACAAACATATACACTTTTTTTTCTAAACAATTTGAGAGTAAGTTTCAAATGTGATGCTCATTACCACCAAATATCTTAGTGTATATTAGCTAAGAAAGAAACATATTTCCTGACATAACCATGATAAATTATGAAAAACATAAATTAACATTATAAAGTAGTAATATCTAATTTATAGATTTTATTCAAATTTTAATCATTGTCTCATTTAATCCCTTTATAGAAAAAAAATTGTGGCCAGGATTTAATCATGAGTTGCATTTAGTTACTCTGTGTTGTCTACATTACTCTGGAACAGTTTCTTGGTTTTTCTTGTTTTTCATAACCTTGACATATTTTAAGAGTACAACTCTCAATTTGTGTTTTTCTGATATTTCTTTATTATTATATTTAGATTATGTATTTTTGGTAAATTGTTATGTAAATGATACTGTTCTCAGCATACTGTAATAGGAGGCACAGGATGTCATTTTGAACTGTTACTGGTGATGATAATTTTAATCACTTGGTTAAGATGGTGCCTAACAGGTTCCTTCACTTTAAAATTACTATTTTTTCTGTGTAATAAGTACTTTGTTGGAAGACATTTTAAAGCTATGTAAGTATCCTATTCCTCATCAAATTTTTGTCCATTGGTTTCAGCATTCATTTATGATTCTTGTCTGAATCAGTTATTACTATAATGGTTACCAAATCATGATTTTCTAATTCTATAATTCCATCTTCATTTATTGAACTGAATGCTGTTTTTTAGTAACAGGAGCTTGGATCCTTGAAGAATGGCCAATTCCAGTGTTGGGGCTGGGAAAATGCAAGATAAGCTTGGATTATCTCGTGAAACAAGAAAGCATTGGAGGTGCTCTAAAAATGGTGGGGGATATTTCAAAATAATACCAAAGCTGACCTGAAGAGGTTCCTTTGGCTAAATCTTGAACAATTAGAGCACCAAAATCTAACATAATGGGTTATAACCCACTGAACAAAATACAAATAATGTAAGCATTCATGAGTCCTTATTGAATGAATGAATAAATGAATGAATGAAATAGTTGTAAATAGAAAGCTCTTTCTTAGAGTAGAATACTAAATTTCCTTTTAAAGAGCCATTGTTTGAAGGCGGCATGTTATTATTAAAACTCTAGTTGGTAAGCCAGGACTTCATTATCTCTTCAAAAGAGATCTCAACATAGAGACATCTAGGGCACTGCTGCTAGAGAGCTATGAGGCTCTCCAGAGGTGTCTGTGCTATAAGACAAAGAGAAATACTAACCCTACCACTATCAGTTTCTGGGAGCATGGATACTTTAGGAGTCTTGATGACCAGACGAAGACTTCTAGTCATGTTCCTACAATAAGAGCTACTGATAAGTAAGTTTTATAAAATTCCAAGCTGTAATTCAAAAAGGCCTCATAGTACATGCTTCCTTACTGGGAACAGGTTAAAGAGGTCACCATTAGTCAGAACCCTAACCATGACTTGGTATTTGCTGCTGACAGGTCTGTCTTGAACATTTTGGAGCCTGGAGTAGGAGGTCCTCTCATTACATATTTAAATATTTAAAAAATTTTATGTATGTAATTTACTAAGTGAGATATGCTCTATCCTACTACCCTGGAAAATGCATCATCAGAATTAAAAATAAAGGTGTCAATGTATGGCTTTAATGTGACTAGAAATTTGCAAAAAAGCAAAGCTGGCTGAATTTTATTATATTGCACATACCCCAGTGTTTTCTTGATTGTACGGTGATGTTTCCCCACAAAGCAGACCCTGAAGAAAGGACTTTGGTGCAGGTAACTTATTTACGATATTATCCCAGGAAGCACAAGAGAGAGAATAGAGAAATTGAGACAGGAAAGGGAGAAAAGCCAAAAAGTTGGTGTTAGTGAGCAGTTTGCCTGTGTGGACAGCTGGGCCTCAGTATCCCTGGGAGGAGGAGTTCCTTTAAAGAACAACAACAACAACAACAACAACAATAAAATACTTTTTGCCTTTGCATATGTCCATGATAAAGTTATTTCTCTTTAATATGTAGATCAATTAATTATAGGAAATTAATTTTCTAGGCCAAAAGCATGATTGCAGGTTGATTAGTTTATTTTCCTCTGAAGCATTTCTGAAACTATTTCCCCTTGCTAATAATAGCTGGTTAACCTGAATGCATTTTCATTTGTGCTCCTCATTAGTGCAGTCTACATTTAAGAATTGTTATGCAGTGAGACAGGAAAGCTGGGGGAATTTATTCATTGACTGATGATTGTTTCTGAGAGTATTGAATTCACTCTACGTTGGGGCTGTTCTGCGGACTGTCTGAGCAAGATCTCATGGCACAGGGGAAAGAGTTTAGGAAGAGAATTAGTAAGTTGCAAGTCCTTGAGGTGACAATTGTTATCCAAAAAATTACTTTGCTTGCCTTATAATCAAGATTTTATATAAAATCATATCCAGAGTAATACACTATGCTTTTTAAGTCTCCCCAACTCATATTTTCATCAAAGAAAAACTCCCAGGTATGTATAAAATTAAAAATATTATTCTCTCATGTTTTTAAATTAAAAATTTAAATGACAGGGCACATCACAAATTATACTAAATTAACATCAAAATGTTAAACACATTTATGTACAATAAATTGTTTAGTTTCTTATTTTTAAAACTAAATCTTTTGATATTTTATAATGAACTTTTAATTTTAGAATAATTTTGAGCTTACAGAAAAGTTGCAAAAAGAATCAGAGAATTCTTGAACCCCCCCACCCTATCTCTCCTAATGTTAATATTTTATATTAACATGACATATTTGTCACAATTAATAAGCCCACATTGGTACATTACAATGAACTGAACTTCGTAATTCAGATTTCACCAACCTTCCCACTACTTTCTTTTTCTATTTCAGGATTCAGTCCAAATACCACATTGCATTTAGTCTTTACGTGTTCTTAGTCTCCTCTGTTCTGTGGTAGTTTCACAATCTTTCTCTGGTTTTCATGACTTTGGAAGTTTTGAGGAGTACTGGTCCTGTGTTTTGTAGTCTGCCTTTTAGATGAGGTTTGTCTGCTTTTTTTCTCATGATTAGATAGTGGTTATAGTTTTTTGGGGAAGAATAGAGCAAAATGAAGTGCCTTTCTCAACACATTATGTCAGGGGACATGTTATCCACATGACAAGCTGGTGGTTGCTGTTTTTTTCCATTATAATTTTTTTTAAATTAAATTTTGGGGGGCGACATTGGTTAATAAAATTATATAGGTTTTGAATGTACAGTGCTATAGTACATCATCTGTATACTCACTGTATGTTCACCACCCAAAGTCAAATCACCCTTCATCACCATATAATTGACTCCCTTTACCCTTTTTGGCTGCCCCTTCACCTCTTCCTCTCTGGTAACCACTATACTATTGTCTGTATCTTTGAGTTTTTTGTTTGTTTGTCTTGTTTGTTTTTTGCTTTCAATTTTATATCCCACATATGACTGAAATCATATGGTTCTCAACTTTTTCCTTCTGATTTATTTCACTTAGTAATACATTTGCAAGATCCATCTATGTTGTTGCAAATAGCAATATTTCATCTTTTCTTATTACCGAGTAACATTCCATTGTGTATATGTACCACAACTTCTTTATGCAATCATCTGTCGAAGGACATGTCAGTTGTTTCCATGTCTTGGCCACTGTGAATAGTGCTGCAATGAACATAAGGGTTCATATATCTTTATGAATAAATGTTTCAAAATTTTCAGGTAGATACCCAGAAAAAGAATTGCTGGGTCTTATGGTAATTCTATTCTTAGTTTTTTGAGGAAACTCCATACTGTTTTCCATAGTGTCTGTACCAATTTATATTCTTACCAGCAGTGTATAAGGGTTCCTTTTCCCCCACAACCTCTCCAGCACTTGTTATTACTTGTTTTGTTGAAAATAGCCATTCTAGCAGGTGTAAGGTGGTATCTCATTGTGGTTTTGATTTGCATTTCCATAGTAGCTAGTGAAGTTGAGTATCTTTTCATTTATCTGTTGGCTGTTTGTATGTGTTCGTGAGAGAAATGTCTGTTCAGGTCTTCTGCACATTTTTTAATTGGATTGTTTGTTTTGTTCTTGTTGGGTTGTATGGGTTCTTTATATATTTTCAATATTATCCCCTCATTTGAGGCATGGTTTACAAATATCTTTTCCAATTTGAATGAAATATATGTATGTATACTAATTCATGTTTACACATATATTTCTTCATCTATCATCTCTATAGTAAACTAATCATGAGTTAATGTCTCTTACTCTAATTTAATTCAGTACCACATGGTTTATTTTAGATCTCTTTCTTCTTGATTATCTGTAACTTCCCACTTTGATAGTGAGAAACCTGGTTCTCACCATCTACCATCCATTTACTTACCTGTTTGACTCTTGGATATATGTAAGGAAATTTCAGATTTGTTAACTCATTTCATCCTGAAAAATTTACCAGAGTATAGTGTTTAGGTTCAGTTCTTTATATCTGTATTTAGCCGTACAGTTTCTAGTCAAAATACTGTTTTCAAAGATGTTTGGTTAGCCTTTTCCTCCCACCATCCCTCCAATGAAGTTATTTATACATTTGTAATATAGATTTATTTGTCATGCTCTGTATTCCATCCTGGGTGCCCTCAAACATCCTGTTTGATTTTGTTTTTACTGTGCATGTATTAATGTTACTCTTTATGATGTAGATTTCTTTGGATTTTTGGCAAATGCATAGAGTCCACCACTCCAGGAACATAAAAATTTGCTCAGTACAGTTCCATTACCATAAAAATTTTCATGTACCTTTTTTTTTTTTACTTATCCTTTTTCATCTCCCTAACTCCTGGAAACCATTGATCTCTTTTGATCCCTATAGTGTTTTGTCTTTTTTTGATGAAGTCATTTAATATGTATCTTTTGGAGTCTGACTTTCTTATTTACGAAAATCATGTAAGAGTCATCTATGTCGTGAGAATCAATAGCTTGATGTTTTTATCATTAAATAATATTCACTTGTATTGATGTAACAGTTTGTTCATCCATTTATCAGTTGGAGGGTATGTTTATTGCATCTAGTTTATTTGACAACAACATATTTGTCTTTTTTATGATAAAGTGTCCATTTAGATCTTTTGCCTATTTATTTAATTTTTGAGTTTAATAATCATTTATATATTCTGGATACAAGTTATTAATCAGATATGTAATTAGAAAATATTTTTCTTATTCTGTGGCTTGCTTTTTCTTTTTTAATTAGTGTTCTTTACAGAGCAGAAATTTGAAATGTTAATAGTCTAATTTATCCATTTTTAATTTCAAAAGTTAGACTTATCTGTTACATTAAAAACATCTTTTAAGTCATGCAGATTTTTCCTACACTTTTTTATTTTTTAGAATTTTTATTGTTTTACATTTTATATTCAAGGCTATGATCCATATTGAATTAGTTTTTTTGTATAAGGTATGTGTTAAAGGTCGTGTTTTTATCTATGGACACCCAATTGTTCCAGTAGTATTCAGTAGTATTTGTTGAAAAGACTATAATCTATACATTCTTTATTGCACTGCCTTTGTATCTTCATAAAAAATTACTTGACCATATTTGTGGTTGCCTATTTATGGACTCTGTGTTCTGTTCCATTGATTCATTTGCCTATATTTTAACCATATAACAACATTTTAGTTACTGTGGCTTGATAGTAAGCCTTAAAATGAGGTAAAGTGAGTCTTTTGACTTTATTTTCTCTTTTTTTGCGATTGTTTTGTCAATTTTAGTTCCTTTGGCTTTCCTTCTGGTTACAGTTATAATTCTGTTATTTCAAATCTTTCTTATGACCTAAGAACTAGAACCAACACAACTGTGTATAAACAACACAACTACTACCATGCTATGATGGTATTGTTCTCACATTTACAAATTGCCTAAGGCAATTGGTGTTATAAAAACATATGCTGTACTCAATAAACATTATTTATTATTATTATTAAGATGTTATATAGGATAATTGTCAAAAAATAATTTAGTTATAATGTGTGAAGCTGCTTTGTAAACTCGAAAGTGATATGTGAATATACATTACTCTTGATTTTAAACTATATGATACCATATTTTATGTTCTTCATCTCCTGTGAGTAAATGGATTATTGATCAGAAAGGTTTATATACTTTTAGATATCAAGGCTGTCTGGAAAAGTAGACTGACAAAATCTAGTAATGTTCCAGTCAGGCAAGCCACTTTCTATTATTCCTTTCATACTGAGTCAGGTACTTCCTAGAAAATTATTTTAAAAATATTTTCATAACGTTATATATCTTTTAAGAAGTGGCGGAGATCAATGGGCACCAAAATGATGATGCTTTGATTATAGCAAAGGAATTGGGCTTAGAGTAGGAGCATTTTCTTTTTTTTATTAAAACGACTGTGGGCTAGTTTTACATTCAATTGATGTAATTTTCCCTACCCAATATAGTGAAGACTTCATAATACTAGTGATGATAAAAATGGAATGTGTATTTTCTTGATTTTATATTCAGCAAAACAATGTACGGCAATCTTTAAAAGCTACTCTATGTTTGTGGATGAAATATGTGGACCAGATTTATAAGTCTTTTATAAGTCAGGTCTGAGCAAAATTTCTTCTCAAATATTCAATAAAATTTATTTATTGATATACATTAAATTAAATTATAATGGCGTGAAACAATTGCCATCTAGTTTCAATTAAAAATTCTTTTCAGCTTATGTCCGGAAAGAAAGGAAAAATGAAGCATGTTTTATTTAGAAGTAAAGTAAATATATGTCGAATATGAGTAATAAATCTATTGGAAGGTGTTTGAGCTTCTACATGGAAAATTAGAAAACATTATTGGTAAATATTGAAAAATATCTAAATAAATCAAGGAACATACAATGCTCATAGATTAGGAGACTCAGTAATAAAGTATATTAAATTTCTATACAGTGATCTCTAGAGTTAATGCAACACAGTCAAAATCCCAGCAAGATCTTGTGGAAATTCAAAAGCTAATCTTAAAATTTATACAGAAATGCAAGAAACAAAGAATAACCAAAATGTCTTGAATAAAAATATCATAGTTTGAAGAATTCTACCACTAGCTGTCAAATCTATTATAAAACTACTAGTTTTGAGAATTTCATATTGAAGTAAAGAAAGAAAAATAAACCAATAGAAGTCAACATAATCTAGATTAAAATCTAGGAAAGACAGTCTATTTATGTGGAAAAATTAATTTTCTCTTTAGACCATACACAAAAATTAATTTTGGGTAGATTGCAGATCTGTATGATAAAACAGAAGAATGTCTTTAAGATTTTAGAATAAGCAAAATTCTATTAAATAGCACAAAAAAGTTTTAACCATAAAAGAAATATCAATAAATGATTACACTAGAATTAAGAACTTTTGTTCATTAAAGTCATCATTAAGAGTGAAAAAGCAAAAACAGAATGTGAGACTATATTTGTATCCACCTATTCCACAGAGAATTTACATCCAGAATGTATAAAAACTTCTGTAAATCATTAAGAAAAATATAGACTACACTATATAAAAAAGTGGGCAAAATTCAAACAAGCACTTTGTAAAAGATATACAAATGGCCTTACAGCATAACAGAAGTTGCTTGATACTGTTATTAGGGGGAAATAAAAATAAAGTCACAGAGTATACTATTATATACTATCAGATGGCAAAACTTAAAAAATACTGATAATATCAACTATTGAAAGAATATAGGGCAATTGGAGTTCACATACATGGTTGGAAAGAGTGTAATTTGGTACAAACATATTAGAAAGCCTTAGTACCTACTTAAGCCAAATATAGTAATGTCCTATGACCAAAACATTCTGTCCTTATTTCTATAGTCTCAAAATGCATTTATTTTTTCACCAAGAAGAAATGTATAAGAATCATAGCAGCCTTACCAGCAATACCTCAAAACTTGAAACTAAAATAAAGATTCAATAAATAGAGGGTGGAAATTAGAGGCTTTCACGTGATTTTATGTGGAGAATATAAAAGATGAAGAGTTCACGATGAATGTCTTATTGCTATCTTGGCAACTGAGTGACATTTATTTAAAGAACACAGAAAGGGAAGCTGGCTTGAGGCAGAGATTGAGCTCTGTTTTAGAGCTATGGACTGTGAGATGAGTGGGACATCAGGCAAATGTAGGTATTTAGTAGACAGAAGGGGATAAATCCCAGGAGAGGAATCAAAACTGTAGGTGTTTTTTAGAGGTACGAACTTGTAGGTAGTAATTAAAGTGAATGAGATTTCCCATAGAGATTGTACAGATTGAGATGTTGAAAAGACATATGACAGAACTGAACTGACATTTCAGGAAAGCACAGGAATGAAAATTCACAAAATTCAATGAATCATTCGAAATTCAAAAAATACTTGAGCACCTAATATATGCCAGGCACTGTTTCAGGCAATAGAGATACCATAGCATACCAAACATACAAAAATACTTACCTTTATGTAGTTTACCTTCTAGTGGGGAGAGGCAGATAATAAACAAAATATGTAAGTAAAATACATATTAGTTGGCAATAAATCCTATGAAAAAAATAAAGCAAGGAAGGGAAATAGAGAAGTAGTTGAGGAAATCTATAATTTATCAGTTTTTAATTGTAAAATATATGTAACGTACAATTTACCATCTTAACCATTTTAAGTATACAGTTCAATACTGTTAGTTAATTCACATTGTTGTACAACCAATCTCCAGACTCATTTTATCTTGAAAAACTAAAACTCTATACCCATTAAAAAACAATTTTCCATTTCACCTTCCCTCCAGCCCTTGGCAATCACCATTTTACTACCTGTCTCTATGAGTGTAATTACTCTAGGTACCTCATACAAGAGGAATCACTCAGCATTTATCTTTTTTTTTTTTTTTTTTGGTGACTGTCTTATTTTGCATAATGTCCTCAGGGTTTATTTATGTTGTAGCATATGTTAGAATTTCCTTCCTTTTAAGGTATGCCATTGTATGTATATACCATGTTTTGTTTGCCAGTTTATTCATCAGTAGACACGAGTTGCTTTCTACTTTTTGGTTATTATAAATAATGCTTCTATGAATGTGAGTATAAAAATATTTATTCAGGTTCCTGCTTTCAATATACCCAGAGGTGGAATTGCTGGATCATATGGCAATTCTAGTTTTTAATTTTTTGATGACCATTCATACTGTTTTTCATAATGACTACATCATTTTACTTTCCTACAAATAGTGTAGAAGGGTTCTGATTTCTTCACATTATCATCAACACTTGTTATTTTTTGTTTAAAATTTGCAATTTTAAATAGGGTGATGAAGGAACACTTTATTAAATAGGTAAAATTTTAGTAAAAACCTTAAGAAAGTGAGGAGATATGCCATATGGATGTTTGTGGAAGAATAGATAAATGACTAGAGGAGAGAGAAAGGAGGAGGAACAAAAATGAAGAGTCACACAAGACCAGAAAAGAGGAGAAAAAGGTAATGATCAACAGAGAAATAAAATCAATATTAACAATTATCTGTTAATTTATCAATGCGGAAATCATCGGTGACCTTGACAATATCCATTTGGTGGAGTAACAGCGCAAACTCTATTAAAGTGGATTGATCTATGAGATGTGCTTACATAGAAAGTGTTGACAATATTTTAAAATATAGTTTGGTTGTAAAAGGGAAAACAGTGATAGTGAGATTGCTGGGGAGAATGACAACTGAAGAAATATTTTTAAAGTTAACAGTGCCTTGAGTATGTATAAATGTGATGAGAAGAAGCCAATGGAGAGAGAGAGGTAGTGGAAAAAGATAGAGGAATGAGAAAATAATCAATGGAGTGAAGAGGTTTCTGGGAATTGAGAGAGACTGAGATCCAGGTAATGAACTGATCTTTGATGGAAGGTGCAAGGAGGAGACATTGGTTGTGGTCAAAGAAAAATCTACACAGCAGGCATTTAATGGCCTTTTAATGACCATGTCTATTTCACCATGAGGTACAGTGAGCTCATCTGCTCAAACTAACAGTGATGATGGGATTGGATATTTAAGATGAGGGGACAAAAAGTCTGTGAGCTTCTGTGAAGGACCTAACTAGAAAAAAATGAAAGGATTTGTGTGCAGCATTGAGAGTACATTTAAAAACAGAGACCATAAATAAATGTTTTTAATGCAAAATTATGTTTTATAGAAAAATTATGCTTTAATGAATAATTTATACACACTTAATCACACCCAAAGAAAGCCTACGTTGGTTCATGCATTTCTAACTTAAGTTGGAGGCCTGTTTTGTGATGACAGCTACTTGAATCGGAGAAACAATGCTTGAGAGGAAAGAATCTGATTCAGTAGGCTTAATCTTGTAAGCCTTTATAAGAAAGTGATGGGAACAGCACATGCGTGAACTTAAAAAACAGAGGAGTACTATGATTTATAATAAACCTTTAAAACTTAAATGAATATTTACCGATTTAGAAACTACACTTTGGAAATACTTCAGTTATCTTTGCTGCCAGAAGAATTTCTTGGAGAGAGACTAAATCAGCAATTACAAACTTTACAGATGAGAAATGCTCATGTCCCCTGCCTGGTATCTGTTGCAATTGCCCTTTATTCAATCACCCACAGCTGGAGTAATTGGATCTTTAGGTACAGGTTAATGGGATAATTAGGCAAACACGATCAAACTTGTACACTATGAAGAAATGGATGACTGCTGTCTCCCAGCCTCCTGTTGTACATAGTCTTCATGCAACCTGTTCTTCATTTCTATGGGCAATAAAATAAGAGATGGATTAGCTGCAAGTGATTTCGTCTGTCTGTAAGGGAAGTGTGGTTTGATTTAAATGATTTTTAAAAGAGTCAGCTACTGGGATAACTAGTTAGAGATGAAATGGATGAGGTATGTCTGCTTCATAAAGCCAGTGTAATTTGGCTCTGGTATTTCATAGTCTTTTAAATGCCATTTCTCCCTAGTATATTAATATGATGCTCATCCATGAGACTGTTTTTGTTACAGGCCTTATAGAGGAACTAGAAAATGTCATGATTCAATGGAAGAACACAATGGGAAGTATACACCCAACAATGATCTCCTAAATAGAGTAAAGCCAATGAAATAAGAAAGGTTATGACACTTTCTTCTGAAGACTGATATAATTTGATATTTCTCACAGTTATTTTTATGAATTCTGACTGGCTAGTCTTCTGTATTATGAGAAATCTTAGGAAATCTGGTGACTGACTTCCTATTGCCTTTCCAGAAAGGTAGAGCTACTTTGGGCACACAACTCTACTACATAAGGAAACAGAGACCTAGCATTGCCTATCTTAATATGCATCTGCTGCCAAACCTCACCCTTCTAAAAGACCACAGTTGTTGTGTTGCTGTGTTAACTGGCAGTTACTCTTTTACTTTTTACTATTACTATATATTTGCTTATCAGGTTAACTAGCTGAGTGCTAGTGTATGAGATTGTAGTATGGGATGGAAAGGAGAGTCTGATAACTGGCAACAACAAGCTCTGTCAGGTAAGCATGATGAGAGATGGATATCAAGCTTTGACTATGCTCTGGAGTAAGTACTGGGTGGTCAGTTTGGTACTGCATACAGCTTCCATATATTTGGTTCTGCCTATGGCCAACCTTTTGCAAGTGTGTAGTATATTCGAATGAGGATATTTTGTTATTTTTTAAAATGATCTTTTTATTTTGCAACAGGTTTAGGTTTACAGAATCATTGTGAAGATAGTATAGTGAATTCCCATACACCTTATATTCAATTTTCCTTTTAACATCTTGCATGGGTATATTTAACTTGTTACAAATAATAAAACAATACCAGTACATTAAGATTAACTAAAATCTAAAATTCATTCAAATTTCTTCAGTTTTTTCCTAATGTTCTTTTTCTGGTCCAGGATCCCATTCAAGTTATCACTCTGCATTTAGTTGTCATGTCTCCTTAGGCTCTTCTTGGTTGTGAGTTTCTCAGACTTTTCTTGTTTTAAATTGACTTTTACAATTTTGAGAAGTGGACAGGTACTTTCTAGGATATTCCTCATTTGGGAGTTGTCTGATGTTCTCATGATTAGACTGGGGTTATGGATTTGAGAGATAAAATCCAGAGAGATTCAGTACTATTCTTATCACATTGTGTCAAGGGCACACTATCAATATAACTTGTCACTATTGATGTTGTCTTTGTTACCTGGCTTGAGGTAGTGTTTTTCAAATTTTCCATGATAAAGTTTTTTTTTCTTTGTCTTCCTCTTTTATAATATACTCTTGGGAAGAAAATCATCATGCATAGCTCATACTTAAGAAGTGGGGAGTTATGTTCTATCTCCTTAAGTACGGAAGAGCTATAGAAATTATTCAGAATTCTTCTGCACAGGAATATTGTCTATTTTCCCCATTTATTGTTTATTCAGTCATTTATGTACATCAATTTGAACTCACTGATATTTGTTTTATACCTTGAGTTATAAAACAGTACTATTTTATTTATTTTGTGGCTCAAATTATTTCAGCCTTGACTGTTGTGAGGTCTTTCAGTCTCATAATCCCATAACCCCAGTCTAATCATGAGAACATCAGACAACTCCCAAATGAGGGATATCCTAGAAAGTACCTGTCCAGTTCTCAAAATTGTAAAAGTCAATTTAAAACAAGAAAAGTCTGAGAAACTCACAACCAAGAAGAGCCTAAGGAGACATGACAACTAAATGCAGAGTGATAACTTGAATGGGTTCCTATGTTTCTTTGACACACTTCCTTTATTATATAGTGTTTGTTTGTGCATTTCCTTCCCTAGTCTTAGAATCTGTGATTTCTCCAATGAGCCTTTTATTGGAGAATTGTACTAGAAACTGAGGTTTGAGCCCTAAGTTTACTTGTTACTACTAAGATGTAATTGTTTCTAGGTCCTCTCAAATGACAAACAGGAAATACACACACTTTATATCTATATCTATATCTATATCTATATCTATATCTATATCTATATCTATATCTCTATCTCTATCTCTATCTCTATCTCTATCTCTATCTCTATCTCTATATCTATATCTATATCTATATCTATATATAAAATGTATGTATGTACACACACATATACATACATATGTATGTTTACACTCATGTACTTACATACACATATACAGATATGTACATACATAATTAGGTATACATATATACATATATATATACACATTTCTATAAATATTTCTATATGACACCATCTGTATCTGATTATCATGCAGATGTCTCCAACTCTAATCCATTACTGCATGGATCTCTAGTCTCCTTCCTTTGCTTATGTGCAGCTTTTCACTCCAACAGTGAGAAACCTGGCTCCCACCATACTCCATCTATTTATTTGGTTGTTCAATTTCAGCATACACGTACAACAGTATCAGAATTGTTAATCTGCACTTCTTCGAGAAAAATGTCATCAATTAGAGTGCTTGTGTACATTTCCTTTGCCTTAATTCTTACAGACTCATTTATTTCTAACGTTATTTAGATTAGCACCTTATTTTCTACCCTTTTTAATTTCTATTTAACACTGAATGTCAGAGTAATAAATACTGTATAAGGAGATTGTTCTTATCTTAGTATGTAAAGTTTTCAGAAGTTGCCCTCCTTGAGTTAGACCCTTCCTTACCTTCCATCATGATTACTCTGTTGTAGATTAGACAGCCCTCATCTTTGCTTTCTGACTATTCAGTAGCCAATAAGACCTGGAAATAGCTGGAGAGGGAATTTGTTTCTATTTCACCTTAGGTTTTCCTCATCATCACATAGGATTTGGACCATCCTATAAAATGGCAGATCTCAAGTCAGAGGGAAAGAATACATTTCAAAATGAGTAAGGAAAGAACTACAGTTACCTTGTCTAGAGTCTTTGCTGGTTTTTCAGTTTTGTTTTCTTTACTTTCTAGACCTAATCTTGTAAATTCACTAATGTCTTGTTTTTGACAACCTAGGAATACTAAAAGCATAAACATTTGAGAGAAGTGTGAATTAAATAAAAATGTCTAGTTCAAAAGTTTTTAAGTAACTTCTCAGAGATCTAATATCCACAGTGATGTGAGAAACCAAAGATCAAACCATGAGAACACCTAGGATAAGACTTTTAGGTCAGTCACTGAGAAATGTAAGAAGGAAGGTAATAAAGATGATTTGAGAGGATGATACTGAACCAACACTGACAGGGATACTTCACATTAGAGCCTTGGAATTTTACTCCTTTAATTTCTGTTTTAGCCAAACCGGAGCAACAATATGCTTACTCATAATCCATTCATAAAAATATACAAATGTAGCTATCATGAACTCTTTCTAAAAGTCATTTTGGAATATTGAGATGCATAAATTGGACTAAAAAATTTCATGGTTATCTGAAATTCTTTTTTTAGAAAACCATTTTCTTCCAAGTTCTTTGCTAGAGAAATTTTTTTTTTGTTTTTTTAGCAGTGGATTTCTATTGTGAATGTCTAACTGCAGGTGGAGGCAGTGTTCTATTACAGAAGTTGCTATATTATTTTGCAGTTTTGAAGATATGGGTAAAGCCAAGAGCTGCTTGGAATGCTGACATTACAATAGTTCATTTAAAAAAACCCTTCTAATCCTGAGGTCTTTTACAAAGAAAGCTTGAAATGAGTAGCATCTTGAATATGCTGTTCCACTTCCAAGTTTATTATTGCTGCTGTCACTCTGACCAAAAAAAAAGTCAATGCTAGATTAGCCAAAAATGGTGTCAAAGGTATTTTGATTGAACAGAACAGAAGATGGAGTTATAGTTCAGAATGAGCTGATTTAAAGTTTTAATCAGCTTTCTATTTTCTATTTTTGTACTAAAAAGTACAAAAATAGAAAATAGGAAGCTGGTTAAATTTTATCAGCTTTCTTAATGCTTACTGCACAGAGAGAAGGTGTGATGGAGGATACTTGTGGAAGGCTGATTGTTAAGTCACAAAGAGGACTGGAGCATGTAGAATGAGAAAGGGCCAAGAAAAATGTTAGAAGAGCCAGACAGCCCATTCTCCCTGCTCACCAAAATCTTAATATTTATACAGAGGAAAGAGGTATGTAGATGTGGGTATTTAGCCATCACAGAAGTGCTAAGTAGTCCATGCCATCAATGGGAGAAAGGATTAAAAGTAGTAAAATTATGAGAGGGGTTGCTTGAGGGGAACCTCCTTGAATAGGTAAGTGCCTTATTTTCCTTTTTCTGTCTGTTTTACACAGATTCATGGAATAATTAAAAGGAGACTGACACCTGGGCAAAAATGTGAGTATAATCCTTGCAGAGATGAAAGTTTTGTTTTATGTGTCTAATGCAGGGTTTCTCAACCTTGGTTACACTATTGATGGTTGAGGCCAGATAATTCTCTGTCACAGGAGACTGTCCTGAGTGTTATATGATGTTTAGCAGCATTCCTGGCCTCTACCCACTAGATGCCACTAGTATCCCACCAGTTGTGAGAACCAAAAATGTCTCCAGAGGTTGTCAAATATTCCCTAGGGGACAAAATTGTTCCTAAGTGAGAACTACTGGTTTTAAGGCTTCTGAGCAAAACTTTATTTTGGACTGTGAGCTTTTTAAGTGTGTAACTGATTCTCTCTCTCTCTCTCTCTCTCTCTCTCTCTCTCTCTCTATATATATATATATATATATATATATATATATATATTCCCACAAGCAGTTCAACATCCTCTTTTAATACTTGGATACTTGGTATGGTCAACAATTTTAATTTTAGCCATTATAATGTGATGTAGTGATATTTCATGTGGTTTGAATTTGCATTTTCCTAATAACTGCTGATGTTGCTAATATTCTGGGGCCATATGTATGTTTTCAAGTGTCTGTTCAGATACTTCCCCCATTTTTTGTTGTGTTATTTGCCTTCTTATTATGGGTTGGAAGAGATGTTTTTAAATTGTGGTAAAATACACATAACATAAAAGTTACCATCTTAACTATTTTGAAGGTTACAGTTGGGAGTATGAAGTATATTCACATTGTTGTGCAATCAATCTCCAGAACTCTTTCTATCCTGCAAAACACATTAAATAGCTGCTCTTCACTTTCCATTCCCCAACAGCTCCTGAGAACTCTATATATTTGACAACTCCACCAGACAATAATATAATTAACTTTAAATGTTTTATATAATTTTTAAAACTAAGGAGTTAAATATTGTCTTCTATATTTACTTAAATGTTTTTTTATTTTTGATTCAGGTTCTCCCTGAATCTTCAGTCTGAGGACATTGTGTCATTCTTTATAAAGCGGATTAGATGGTGAGAAATTCTCTTAGTTTTACTTTGTCTGAAAATGTCTTTCATTTATTTCATTACTAAGGATACTTCATATAGGTATATACATTTTTTGACTTTTTACTTACAGCCCTTTAAAGTTGTGCTTCATAGTCTTCTGATGAGAAATTTGCAATTATTTGAATCACTGTTGTAGTATTTTGTATTTTGTATTTTGTATTTTGTAGTATTTTGTATTTTTCTAGCTGTTTTTCATACTTTATCTTTGATATTTAATAGTTTGATTATGATGTACTAGTCATTATTTTCTTTGAAATTATCCTGTTTAGATTTGCCGAGCTTCTTGAATTGTAAAATGTATCTTTCGACAAATTTGGGTCATTTTCCATCATTATTTCTACAAATATTATTTCCCAATTTTGTCCTAATGGGATTCAGATTATATGTATTTATTGCTTTTGATATTTTCTCAAAGGTCCTTGAGGTTTAGTTCATTTTTAACCAATATTTTGGTAAACTTCTATATTTTATACTCTAAGTGATTTTTCATTGTGCAGTTTAATCACAAATATTTTACATTCTGTATTTGGTAACTCCTATATCTCTATTTCTTTGATTATTTTTTTGCATATTTTTTTCTTTTGATTTTTGGTTACCTGTTTTTGTCTTGGTAATTTTTTCTTAAATACTCAAGAATAACGTTATTTTCCTTCAAATATGCTTCAAGTTTTTTTTCTTCTGGGAAGTGGTTATGATACAAAAACCACTTTTTTTAGTGATGGAGTTGATTTGAAGCTAGGAGTTAGTCTCTGTAAAGGATAGCCTGTTTATGGTTAACCACTACCTTTTTGAAGTTATTTTTGAGAATCTCAACCAAACATCTGTTAAAATTATCAGACTCCTTCTCTTTGGTAGATTCTGACCCAGCATTTATTTTGCTAGAATCTCTGCTAAGTTTCTCACTCCCACCAGTTCTTGATCAGCTTCTCAGTATATCAGCCACTGCTTGTGAATCAGTAAAATTCCAATCAATAAGAAAAGTAACTGTGACTATTGGAGTTATACTTCTGTATTTCCTTTTCTACATGTTTGGCCCCACATGTCTTTGCTATGTTGGTAGTTCTCCAATGTAATCAAGCAGATGTTTTTTACATTTTTTCCTAGGTTTTATGGTTGCTCTCAGTAGGAGAAATTATTTGTAAGAGACAAATCTAATGTCTACCATTGAAAGTAGAAGTCTCTTGCTGCTTCCTGGCTTCCAGTCAAGAAGGTAGAGTAGGTCAACTGTAATAGAAAAATTTTTTTAAATTACTAAAAAAAATAGAAATCTCTCAATGGTGAATTTTTATCCACAAATAAATCTTTATGTTTATAATCTATTGATTCAGTGCTTAAAAGTAGAAAAGATGTGATTAACATTTTAAAATATTAAATATTAGTTATTTTAACACCATTATCTTTATCAACACCATTCATTCTCATCATTTTAGGCAGAATGGACTGTATGAGAAAAATCTAAACAAATAAATCTCCCCCCAATACAAAGCAATTTAATATGATTTAGGCACAATATAAGGACAGGACTCATGAAAAAAGCAACTGGAATCAGATCATAGCATCATGTAGCAGGGGGAAAATTTGAACCTTATCTTCTGAAGCATGTAGAGCCTTTGAAAGGTATAAAGCGTGTTCTCAATGGTGGCCATATGACTCTTAGGAGAGCAATTTTTAGATTTCATATTATCTAAGGGGCACTACTGACATTTAGTGGGAGGGTGCCAGAGATTGTACTTTCCTGCAGTGTGTGGTACTATTCCACATAATAAAAAATTTTTCATCTTTTTATGCAACTTTGAAATGTCCTGTTGGACATTTGATTATATTAAAGCTGAATTATAACAATCTGAACCTGCACCTTAAATCTATTTTATACTTGTGTGCTTACTATTTGCTATAAAATACATTAAATATCCCAGGAATACAACTACAATGTAAATTCAAGAGAGATTTTTCATTACATTGATGGCAACTTTATCAAAAGTTTTATATTTTTTTTAAGGAAGTTATGTCATCAATGACAGTCCTGCACATGTTATTTGTGTCACCAACCCAAATATCTGCACTGGTTTATTTATCATTTGAGATTCTACACATAGATATAAGCAGTGGTCTACTTTATCATGACCTTTAGTATATTTGTGCCTGAATATTTACACAGTGAAATGTGTATTATTTTATCACAGGTTACCTTTATTTCATTTCTTCCTTATTATTTTATATTATTTTACTATATATTTGAAATTAAATGTGTTGATTTTTCTGTAAATTTTATTTCAGAACAGCAAAAATGTATTACAGAATTAATTTCATAAAAAGGAGCTGTTATGGTCTGTAGTACCACTGGTCAGAAACATTGTTATAACATATATTTTCATTCCATAAAAATGATTCTGATAGCTATTCAGCAAATACAACTGCCAGGAATAAAACTGAAGGAGGGATGACAAGTCGAGTAACTGTTATAGGAGACCAGACAACACAAAGCTCTGAACAAGTCAGTGGGTGTGGAAATGAAGAGAAAGAAATGTGATAGAGATATAGTTAGGAAGTACAAATATAAAGTAAGTAGGAGTTGGGAGCAAATCCAGGTTGGGAAAATGGCTTGCCCTATATGGACCTCAAGCATATATATATTTTTTTAACCCAAAAGGTTACGTTGCTTAGTCCCAGAAATGTAAATATCCAAGGCAGCTTTTATTCCTGGCTTAGTATAAACCCTTGTCATTGCACCTAGATATTACCCATAGACTCCAAAATTAGACTCCAACAGAACTCAATATCTTCTCACTAGAACATTCATCTTTGTAATTTTCTGTCACAATTGATGGTAGATGATATCATCAGCTATTTAGTTATTCAAATAGAAAATTTCAGAGTTTTTTTTTTTCTCATAACCATGATTCTTTCATCAAGTTCTTTAAAAGCAACCACTATATCTCTCATTGGTCTCTTTGTTGTCCTCTCTCTCAAGGTTAGGTCCTCATCATCTTTTGCATAGCCTCTTGCAACTGCCTTCCACAGAGTTTACCTGCCAACAAGAACCTATTTTGTATATTGCTATGGAGTTGTTTAAAACTCCAATCCAGTCAGGTTTTTCTGTTTAACATAAATTAATTGGGGTAGCCTTCCTGACTTTCTTTTATTTAGATTAAACATATATGGCTTTTTATGCTTTAAAATTGTTTTGACAATTTTATATTCTACTCTCTAGCTATTCCCTCTCCTTGTCCAGACCTTGACTCTCATTTTAGTGAATTCCTAAGCACATTCTAGGCAATCTCATTTCTATACCTTTCTTTTCTTCATTCGTTTTAGAAGACTAATGCTGGATTTATTTTCCTTTGTCAAGTGGAGATTAAATAAGATACTTATGATTATTTTAATAAAACATACTGGATGCCATGCTATTGGTAAGGAATGTAATCGCCTATTACATCACTTTATTTCCACGTGGAAATAAAATTTAACTTGTACCTATTGACCTCCTGCCCTATCCTAGAATAAAATTTTCTTAAGAGTGAGAACTGTCTATTTCACCAAAAATCAGTCAAAAGTAGTAAATTATTCCTGCCTAACAGATTGTGATTCTCAACAAAGCACATAAATGTGTTTAGCTTAATCAACTATTATTGGAAATGAGAATCATTTTCAAATCATTCCAAAGGAAAACAAACCAACAAACTTGTAAACATGCACTTGGCACAGAAATTTAGCTTAATTGAACTAAATTTTTAAAGAGGGAGTGTGAAAGGGAGCTGGAGTGAGAAGCATGTTTGATGAAGACTGGAAAATCTACATGTCAGCAATAATAAACTTGTTATTTAATAATGTTAATAATAGATAAAGTCCCTTAAAGATGAATTGTTATCACAGTTGACGACCGTTTTATTAAAATGTTAATGGCCTGAGGCAAAAGCAAACTGTTCTCTTAATCTGCCAGAAGAACTGCTTTTTTCAGAAATTATCATACCCCACAGCACATGGGATTTGAGCAAGCCATAATAAGCATATTTGAAAACTGGACTAGACACAGCTCCTGAGATCTTAACTCAACTTGACTAAACTACAGATGCATTTTACATACTCATGCATGGTCAAACTTTCTTCTCAGTAGCCAAATATATGACACTGAATTTTGCATATGGAAATCTAGTGAAAGAAGTTTCTATAGATTAATTTTGTTTTTCTTTTCAAGGTTGAAGGAAATAACTAGTGAATTTTTTTTTCTTTTCCTTACCTCAATGCACATAATAAGCAAGCCAAGGGCATTTTCTAGTAAATGTGATTGCCTGCACTGTACAATACACCTTTTCTGTAGCGGTGGGAATAAAAATAAAAGTATTCAGCAGCACCTTCAAGGACAATCAAGTGAGTCAACCCAGTGCTAACTGCCTGTGTATAAATATGATGGGTTACATTGTGATTTGTTTGGACCCATAATCAGAACCCCAAAAGACCTCTATGAGATAATGCTGTATTTCTACCAATGTAATATTAACCCAGATCACAAAAGAAACAGAGTTCAAATTCAATTCTTTCTTATCAACATTTTTCACAGACTTTTTTTTAACATAGCTAAACAAATATGTGTTGTATGTCAGTAAAAAATATTGCAAATCATAAATACACAATAACATCGACTATTATATTGTATCTGTGAAAGTGGAGCAATAAGAAACATTCAGTATCTTTTAAATTATAAGTGATTATAAGGAGGCTGGTGGTGGGAAGGAGTTGGAATTGGCAGCTATGAAAAACTGTCATACTAAAGTAAGTGTGATATAGATTCAGGACAGAAAAGGACCCGAAATCTACCTAATTCACAGAGAGCTGTTGAATGCCTAAAGTCTATACAAGCCAGAGTTTAAACACAGACATTCTCTAAAAAAGAGAAGCAAAAACTGTCATAAGTCCAAATATGAAGAAAATATTGAAAACCCAAAAAACTGCCAGACTCAGGGAGAAGCAAGTAGTCTATAATAGTACTAGCAAAATGCATTGTGTATTCAATCCTGTTTTATGCTCCAAATGGTTAGGAGTTAAGAGTTGGGTAGGGAATTTTGAACCTCTAGGTGTTAATCTGTATTTTTATTTAATTTTCTGACTATTAAGCTAATATATCATTTTATTTTAAACTATTAGTAGTTTACTGGCATGATTTTCTCATCAAATAATATTTTGTAAATATATTTTCATGTTAATAAACATGTCATTGCATACTGGGTTAAAAAGAAAAATACAGCTGTGGTATTTTTCAGCTTCTCCCATCAAAAGGCAAAACTAACTTCCTTTTTTCCTCCTTACCCTCTTTTCCTCCCCCGCTGCCTCCCTCCTATCTCCCTTTTTCTGTCTTTTTTTTTTTTCCTGTGGGAATTATAAAGATTTTGTTTAATCACCCATATTTTTATTTATTTATTTTGCTTGCTGTTTGGAAGCTATAAATATATATTTTATTTGCAGTTTTTAAGGCTTACTAAAAATTATTTGCAGTTTTAAATACAAAGTCTTTTATGAAAAACACCACAAATGCTCACATACCCATTAACCAATGTAAGTAATACAAACAACTAATAGAGCTACAAATCCTTTACCAATACAATCTCCTTTGTGTATTATCTGCTCAATAAGTATACTACAATTCATTCATCCATTCTGCTTTATTTTTTATTTTTTTGATATTTAGCTTATACCCACTTTTTGGCTATCATTTATATTACTGCTGGAAACTCTTTTGCTTGTCTTTTGTTACACACACACACACACACACACACAGATACACACACACATACACACACATCTCTGATGGGCATATATACCTAGAAGAATATTATTGGTCATAGAATGTGAAAAAGTTCAGCTTCAATAGATCCTCTCTTTTTCTGAAGTGTTTGAAACTATTTGTGCTCCATCCAGCACAGAATTATAGTTCCACTTATTTAAAAATCCTTGACAAAATTTGAAATTGTCAGTCTTCTTAACAATCTTCTTAATCTTCTTAACTTAATTCAGATTGCTTCATGTGTATTTTCTTGAAATTTTTAAAATTGAATTTATTGGGATGACATTGGTTAATAAAATTGTATAGGTTTCAAGTATACAGTTCAATAATATATCATCTGTATTTTGCATTGTGTGTTCACCATCCAAAATCAACTCTTCTGTCACCATATATTTGACCCTCTTTAACCCTTATCTACCTACCCCTACCCCCACTTTCTCTCTTGTAACCACTAAACTGTTATCTGTGTCTATAAGTTTTTGTTTGTTTATCTTATTCATTTGTTGCTTTTAGTTTCATATCCCACATATGAGTGAAATCATATGGTTCTCAATTTTTTCTAACTTATTTCACTTAGCATGATAATCTCAAGATTCATTCATGTTGTCTCAAATGACAGTATTTCATCGTATGACTGAGTAGTATTCCATTGTATATATATATACCACAGCTTTATTCAATCACCTATCAAAGGACACATGGTTGTTTCCATGTCTTTTGTGTTCCTCTTATAAATAATGATATTGTGAGCATATTCTTGTTTATTTTTATTTTTTTGGTTTTACAATTTCAACATTTTGTTTGTGTAATTTGATAAAAAAATATTGAGTAGCCTAATTTTAAACATTTATTTGAAGACTTCTTGATATATTATGAAGCAAACAAAATTTTTTGTTTTATCCATTAAATTTTATAAATTTTCCTATTAATGCCAATTATTTGTCTATAAGTTCTTGAATATTTTCTATATGTTTTATTTTATTCTTCCTTTTTTTCTTTATTTTTTCTACTAGCTATGACCTCTAATAAAATAGATGTAGTGATCTAGATCTGAGAGGGAAATTTCTATATTTCACCATTAAACATGGTATTTGTATCATTTAGTATTTAGTGCTTATAATATTTAGATATCTTTAATCAGGTTAAGGGAGTTTCCTTCCCCTCTCATCTGTTAAGAGTTTATCAAGAGTGGGCAAGGATTTTTAATTAGCATGATATCAAAATACAACATATATACATGAAAGTGTACAAATTATAAGGATACAACTTAAGTGTACAAATAAATCCACATTATAACTAAGAATTGCTGTTCTGGTATTTTCATTTTGATATTCTAGAAAGTATGAAGTAATTATAACACATCTTAGTTTAATTTGCATTTTCTATTGGATAATGAAGTCAAATGCATCTTTTCTATGCTTATTGACTATTTAGATATCCTCCTTGGCAAAGTGATAAAGTTTACCCATTTTTCTATTTGGTTTTCTGACATTTCTTATTGATTAGTAGGGTTTTTAAAAATATATATATTCTGATATGAGTCATTTATCAGATACAGTGCAGAAATTTTTTTCTCCACTCTGTGGCTTGCCTGAATACTTTCGTTAGTGATACTTTTTGAGTAACAACTATATTTTATTTTATAGTAATCTAATTTAAAATTTCTTTTATTTGTGGTTATTGATTCTGTTTTGTTGTTCTTTTAATACCAACATTATGAAGATTTTCTCCTAAGTTAAATGTAAAAGCCCTATTTAAATTTCTAAAATTATCTTTTAGATGAAGTCTTCCTGCTTTGTTCATCTTTTTCAATGTTGCCTCAATACTTTGTTTCTCTTATCAGTTTCAGAATATAATTGTCAATTTAACCAAAAATTCTGTTGAAATTTTGAATGGACTAATTTGATCTATAATCTATGTGGGTAGAACTGATGACTTTAGTATACCAGGATATAAACCAAAAATTTACAAAAAGCAAGAGAAAATATAGTTGGTAGAAACAAGTACACAGGAGATCAAGATATTGGTGTGTTCACTGTGGACTTAAAATTAACTAAAATTAGTATGTTCAGGAAAATAGAGCACAAGGTGAAGAATTTTAGCAGAAAACTAGAAGCCCTAATATTAAATAAAAAAGGTATTACATTAAAAAGAAATAATAAAGTTTTAAAATCTCAATAATTGAAAATAAAATATCAATATCCATAAAGAAGCCCTGTAGGGGTGTGGGTGGGGTCCAAACTGAAGCTCTGAAAAAAGTATGAGACACATAGGACACATGTATACAAAACAATAATAATTGGTATCCAAAAAAGAGAACTAAAATATTTAAAAAGCAAATACCTTAAAAATTTCAAGATTGACAAAAGACATCAAGCTATAGATTTAAAAGTTCTATGTTCCTCATGTACAACAAATTAAAAGGAAACAGTATCTAGGTATATCGTAACTAAATTGTGATTCACATTTCTGAACATAGATGCAGAAAGTCTAAAGCAAAATATTAGCATTTCAAATTTATATATAAAAAGATAACATATCATCACAAATTTATTTTTATTTTAGGAGTACAAGGTTAATTTAATGTTGTAAAGATCAATAAATTAATCAATTATAAAAAATCATATGATCACCTAAAGATACAGAAAAAGCATTTGATTAAATCTAATATCTGGTCATCATAAAACATTTAGCAAACTAAAGATGAAGGGTAACATTTTTAATTTGGCAATGTTAAAAATCAGCAGAAAACATTATACTTAATGGTGAAATATTAAAATGTTTCCCTCTACAATTTGTTATGAGAAACGATACTGCAAGTATAATTTTCATTCTTTATAGTTTTGGAAGTCCTAGTCAGTACAATAAGGCAAAGGGAAAATGATACAAGGATATAAGTAAATTGTATTGATAGACAACATAATTGTGAATTTAGGTAACTTCAAACAATTTACAGTTAAAATATTTGAGCTAATACGTTAATTTAGCAAGTTGTTTGGTACAAAGTCAATATAAATATCAAATGAAGTTCTACATTCTACCAACTACCAAATAATACCACTTCTTTGTATTGAATTACATGTATTCATACATTTATAAAAAGGCATAAGAAAATGTCTGCAAGTGATATCATTAGTTATTTATACAGACAGACTTTGATTACTAGATGGTTATGTGATTCATTAAACATTTCTTCACTCAGATTTCCAGTCTTTCTCTCATTCCTAGCATGAATGAGCATCATATATCCCCCTCCACTGAAATTAGCCATGACCATGTGATGTACTTTGTATAGTAGAATAAGAATAGAAGTAAAATATTTTCTTTTTTTTTGACATAATTTTCCCTGCTTTGGTGATTATGGATCAAGTGCTGATATAAAGTAGTCTGAAGAGGTAAGCAACCAGGATATTGAGAAGAGGATAACTACCTTGGATAGTTGCTCAGACCCAGAATGACAAATTTGAGTTAAACCACTGAAATTTTGAAATTGTTTATCAGTGTAGCATGATATAGCCTATCATGAATGGTACACACAAAGGGGGACTTGAACTTATCAATATTGCTTGATAATGGGATTATTTTATATACTACTTCTTTTATTAAAAATGTTTGTAAATAATTAAATTTTTAAAGATGGATACATTGCCTCGGATACAGGTTTAGCTACTTACATATTACAAAAAAAAGTAGGGAGACTAGAATTATCCAGCCTTTTGAGATCCATTTTGGCCTTTTTATTGAGCATATGTATAATTTAGAGAGCAGCCTTTGTCTTTACCAATTCTCCGAGTTACTCAAAAACAAATTAAATTAAAATAGATGTAATAACCAAAAGTTTACATTCACAGTTGTTTTAAATCTTAGATATCATATCATGTCTGTATATGAGTTTTTCTTTCTCCCCTGTATCTATGAATACCCTCATTCTACTCATCTTTCAAGAGTAGCTCACACCCCATGTCTTCAATGACCCGTTTTTCAGACTTACACAGGAACCTCCATTTTCTCTTCTTTAAGAACACTAAGTTTATTTTATAAAATTTATCAACTAAGATTATTTATTATTAAAATGTTCTCTATTTTCTATGTGAGAATCTAAAGACTTAGATAGAAACTGAATCTGGGGTGAGGCAATGCCGCACTGTCTGAGGGGTGGAGGTGTGAGGTGTAGATGAGGACTAGAGTTTGCATGATGGGTGTGCTGTGAACCAGATTCTTTATGGACAGGTCTGTAATTCAGAGCCTCTGGTATCCCAGGCACCCATGTGTTTCTCATTCCAGGGCTTTCCTGTTGCCATCTTAGAACTGCAGAAATCCTGAGAGATCAAGCTTCCTCTGGAAGAGTGGTCCCAGCTGCAGTGCTTTGGGCCTGATTCCTCTGAACCACCTTGACTTCCCAGACCATTCTCTTCCTGTCCCTCGATCAGGACCTGAACTTACTTCCTCCACACCCTGGAAACCACCTAGCATACCTTTCAAGCTCCAACTACACCCTGTTTAGAAAAGAAAATAAATTTCATGTTTTTTAAATCTACTGTGATTTAAATATTCAGTATAGTGCAGATAGTAGAGTAGCCACTAAATAAATGTATTATAAATGAATAAATGAATAATGAGCGATTAATACTGACTTTATAGCACTTACATAAAAAAATTGGTTATCACAACGATTTTCTCTACTTCTTATAAAGGTTTTTTTTCCCTCTATTATCTAAAAGGTTGGATTTCTTGTGTTAATCTAATTTTCTGTTATCAAGATTAAGATGGTCTGCTATAGGAAACTAGAGTACCCATTAAAATGTCACTATTGTAATAGTAATTCTGAGTTTAAAAAGTTAGTGGGGGAGATTACATGTGCAGGTTAAGAGACTCTGAGTTAGTTTACTTAGGCAGCCTATTACCTTTGGAAAGGTCACAAGGAATACTAATTGAAAACTCTGGACTCTAGATCCTGTACTAATTAATTTTCTTCATATATATTAACTATCTTTAACCTCTTAACGACCCTATAACATATATTACTATACACTTTCTACAAAGAAAGAATGTAATGTTTAAAGAAATTTGAAAACTTGTCTAAAATCAAAAATCATGAAGCTTGAATCTGAGATCTGTTTGTGGGCTGGATAAAGTCTAGGCTCATTTCTTTATCCTTAAACTTCTTACATTCTCATGTATATCTGAACTCTCAAGAGCTCTTATTGAAAATGAAAATTCTGAATTAGGAAGAGTGAAATGTAAAACACTGCATAGTCAAAAGCTATCAAGAGATACCAATGCTGCAAGTCCAAGGCCTTCTCTAGGAGCATCAAAGCAGTTTACAATATACTGTAGGAAATTTGGATCAACAAAATATTTGACACACTAAATAGCATTTCTAACAGAACCCTAAAAAATAACTATATAAAGTATATAAAGTAAATCTGTTAAGAATATACAGTTGTTATATTTTAAAACTCAGGTGTTTTCACAGAATTCTTGAATTGTCTTATGAACCTAGGTTTTAACTGCTCTAAAAATTGGTGTCACTGAGAGTCATAGATATGTATTATTTTCTTGTTCTGGTGCATCAATAGAGATTTACTTTTTAATTTTCCATAATTGACTTAAATAGGAATGTTCATTTGCTAAAATGAAAGTAAAAAGGAATACCAAGAAAAGGAATTATTATAATATGAACTATAGGGGAACGGAATGTATTCCCTCAAAAGAAATATTTTACCTTGAATTCATACAAGTTGTTGTTACATATTACCTAGAGATCCCTTTTGAGTTGAGAAAGTAGTATTTTTATATATAGTAACACAAGACTCACCCTGACCCCTATTCCTTACAGCTAAATAAACTGCAATGCATGCAGTCTTTGGTGTTCTGCCGGCAGGAGCACTGAGATAAGAATTCCCACTATGAACACTGTGTTATCCTTTTGCCATTATCTACTGATTAAACCTCAGAGGCCCTTTCAAACTGTCAGGGAAAGCACACACAAGGTGTTCTATGTGGATATGTATGGCAGGCAAGGACAGGGAGTTCTTGAATTCTACATTTTGTGAATACCTGACTTTCATCCTTAAAGCATGTTATGTTTCTGCTTTTTGATATAGGACAGGATTATGTTGCTAGGAAAGCTTCTGGTAATAAAGGAAACACCAGGTGCATGCTGTAACTAGAACTCAAGGGAAATTATTAGACTCTAGCATATGAGGCAGTTGAGGGTCAAGTCCAGGGCTAAATAGACAAGAGCTTCGTGTTGATTAGCAAACAAACAACTTAAACCTATTGGGTCACAGGTGGCAGGAAGCTTAGATTATCAGCAAAGGGAAAATATGTATCACATGGGGAGCACTCAGAAGTGGAGCATGTGATACTATTTCATCAGTTTGATAAGGGCAGTGTAGGGAGGTTAGAATTGAAAAAAATATGTTTCATTTAGATGCATAGATGAACACGTTAACTCCAAATCTTGAACAGACTCACAAAAGTGCCTATGGATTGGAAAACGAGTAATGTCATTTAGAAACCTAAGGCATTTAATACTTTAAGCTAGATTTCGTGTGATAGTGGTGACCTGGGAAAGTGATTCTCGGTTCTTGGAGGGAATAATAGTTTGCTGGGTATCTTCCTGATGGACATTTTCCTGAATGCTCATTTATCTAAAGATGATTCTCATTTTTAAAGGTATCTTTGCTTTAGGGTCTCAACTAGTTTGGTGTGATTTCTAGAAGGGGCTACTGGGAAAGAAGGAGAAAGATTGTATTGTATCAGGGAGCAGTCTGACATTCTCTCACTAACAAGGCCCTGGTGGCCTCCCTGCTGGTTATTCCACCTGCCCATAGCTGTTGGGTCCTTCCTTACCCACGGGCTTTGAAACAAGTATGAGATTGTTTATTGTAGTGCTTTTATTCTTCTAGACTTTATAAAGCAATAAGTCTGCTGGCATTGCTTATAATGCTTTATATCACTTTATGCAGAGATGTCAGAGAAGGAGATTTCTACTCTTTTCCTTACTAGAGGTCAAGCTACATATTTTCAGATAGGGAGAAAAATCACTGGTTATGAAAATTTTTATATGAAAGCAGCTATATCCAACACAAGCCATTCTGATAACATGGTCTTCCTAAAACTGGCTTAGGGTTTTTCACTTGATTGCTACTGTCTCCACTGACAGCAATATTGTACATAAAAGTTAAAGATTTTAGATATTATCTATTTTAGTAATGGTAAATGGGGTTCAGATTGCATGCTAACACTGATCAATAGACTGTAGTTTTCTAGAGCCCTGGACTGAGGATCCTGTGCAGTTATATCTCAGACAAATCAAAAAAAAAATCCTGATCAATTAGTAATATTTCCCATGGAAGAAAAGGTAATACACGTTCTTGATCTGGAACAACTCTAGTAACTTATATTTGAGATAACCTCAGATTACATAGTATAAATGACTTCCCAGAAAGTAAGAGAGAAAATTAGAACTACAGAAGCCTTACTCCAATATATGTGTTCTTTTCATTATGCAATCCTACCAATACCATTTACTATAAGACTATAAAAAATGAGATAATAAAAAATTAACCATAATTTATTTATTAATTATTATACACTATTGGGAAGAAACTATGGGGTCATCTCACATATACTTATCTCCCATTCATTCATCCATGCACTTTCTTGATGAAGACATATTATATTGTTTGGGGAGTATTGTTAAGTACAGAACATGATCTGGAGATAACAATTTGATATTTGAGTAAAACAGATTATTTTTGTAACATTTTAGAAGGTGAGAGTAAACTCTAGCTTTTGGGACCGACTAATTAGAGGTTCGTTTCATGAGTACATATAGGTATCAATGAGAAAGCAGAGTAGTGTAGTAGAAAAAAACACTAATTCAAACAAATTTGAGTTCAAACCTCATATCTGTCATTTAGTTGCCTACAGAGCTTTAGGAAAATCATTAAATTTCTCTGGGCTTTGGATTCCTTATCTGGAAAAATTGGAAAAATGCATGCCTTTATAATTATTGTAAATGTTGGAATAATATGTTTAAAGCTCATGACAGTGTGACTGATAAAAACCAACTATTTAATAAATATTAATTTTGCCATAAAAATTTTATATAAAATTAAATAAAAACTAAAATCCCAATGACTAGAGAGCTACATTTTTTTTTTAAAAAAAACACCTTTTTGATGCTGGGACATAATAGCCACTCCTAAATTCATTTAAAATAATGTTTCTAGGTCGTTATGGGAACCCACTGCATTACTACCTGATAATCTTGTTAAAAATAAAGATATCTAGGTGTTGTCCCATCTTAGAACAACTAAATCAAAGTGTCTGGGGGTGAGATTAATTGCTACATTGTTTATAAACTCTATTCTTGTTGGGAACCTCAAAGGCCCTATTCAGTTCCTGAGTTATAAATCAATTGAGAAACATGAAAAAGGATTCAACACATTACTTTGATTACTTATAAGAGTTAGGTTGGAAGAGGTAGTTTATATATGTGAGTGAGCTTCTTTTCTAATTCTGAGCCCCCAAATTAGAAAAGCATCCTCTCAGTGACAGGCTCTGCTGGACCAGGAAGGCATCACCATAAAGCTGCTGAATGATAGAATGGGGAAAGAGTGAATGCAAGCTCTCGAAAGACATCTGGATCCCATGAGGAAGTGGCATAATCACTTGGGCTAATGTGCCATATTTCTCCTTTCAAAAATCACTAGGGAGCTACGTCATTTCCTACTGATAAACAAAAAGTAGGGATACAGGCCAGGTATACCACTCTAATTTATACCCTTCCACATGAAAAGAAACTTCATTGTGAGAAAAGACACTTATATACATCCTGAGCAATTCTTATGCACATACTTTTAAGACTCACTGATTTTTTAAATCATTTTTTATTTTTCAATTGCACTTAACATATAATATTAAATTAGTTTCAGGTACACAATATAGTGATTAGACATTTAAATAACTTACAATACAATCATCCTGATAAGTCTAGTACCCACTTGGCTCCATACATAGTTATCACAACATTATTGACTATATTCCCTATGCTGTACTTTACATCCCCATGACTATTTTGTAACTGCCCATTTGTACTTCTCAAACCCTTCCCCCTTTCCACCTCAACCCCCACTACCATCTGTCAGCCATCAAAATGTTCCCTGTATTCGTGAGTTTGTTTCTGTTTTGTTCATTCACTTATTTTTTTTTTTAGACTCCACATGTAAGTGAAATTATATGATATTTGTCTTTTTCTGTCTGACTTACTCCACTCAGCACAACACCACCTAGTTCTATCCATGTGGTTGCAGAAAGATTCACTGGTCTTGATTTACATTTATGTTTAGTTACTCTCCATACAGAGTCCCCAGTTTAACCCTAACATAGACTAAATAACATTGTAAGCCTGAAATGTTTACAGGGGTTGAGTGTTCAAGTAAAGGTGGAGCCAATGCAACACTGCTGCTGATTATGTGCAATAATCTCTCTTATTGCTGGGACACCTGTGACTGCTCTATCCTTCTCCCAGAATTGTGAGGGGCCATGGCAAATGAGGGCTTGACATGCCCTTGTCACTTGGCTAAAATCTTAAAGAATAATAAAAATAAGAATAGAAAAAAAGGAACATGTACATGAAATAATAGATGTGAAAGAAATAATTATTAAGAAATTACATGGAAAAATCCAGATAATCATTCTTTATCACCTAAAAGCCATAATATACCAAAGATGTATTATAGTTTTTCATTTATGGAACTCTTCTTATATATAATGTTTGTAATAAAGTGCATATTATGACTACCATTACCACTGCTTTTATCAATATTACTAATGATATTAGTTAGCCAGAAAGGTTCTTTTCTTTTTGAAAAATAAAACACAGAAATGGGAGCATTTTCAATTGTCTGGAAAAGACAAGGAAATGAGGGAGCTACATATTTGTTACTTCCAACATCATCTACTCCACTGACTAGGATTCCTTCAATAGTAGACAATTATGAATTATTTAAAATAGAGTTTGGCTGAGTACTCAGTTCCAAGAAGATATTTGGACTATCTCTAATAAAAGATTAATCTAAAACATGTAATAAATAGTTATAAAATATACAACAGAAAGAAAATCCTATAAATGGGCAAATTAAATAATTAGCTTATAAATAATTAGTTTATAATTAGAAATAATTAAAGAAAATTGAATGGCTAATATGTACATATATATTTATTGATAAAGAAATAAATGAAAATAAAGATAAAATATCAGCTTGTATGTATGTAATTGGAAAAAATTAATTTGGACAATATCAAGTGGTGGTAAGCATTTGGAGAAAATTTTATGCTCAATCTCATTGCTAATTGTCATGAGGGCTGGAGAGCAATTTTGGAGAGAAATTTAGTAGTGAAATTAAGTTTAAAATGTCCTGTGCTTCAACAATTTTCTTATGTATTTTTCCAAAGGGTAGATTTGTACAAATACCTTTCTGCAAGCCAAACTGTACAAAGTTGAAGTACTTTGCTGAAGTGTTATAGATGGTAGCAAAGAGTTGAAGACAATTTAGATGACCATTTTATAAGGAATAAAGAAGTAAATATGGAATATGCACACAGAAAAATAGTACATAGGAAAATAAACTAAATTTAGGTGTAGAAATGTGGGCAGATTTCAAAACATGGTGCTGCAATGATAAAAGATAAATAAGAAATTAGCAGCAAAATAAAATTTATATACATTTTAAAATACACAGACTGTAATGTTATATATTTTCATAGATATACATATAAGAAATAAGGGCCTCCTGAATAGACACGCCTTAAATACATGAATACGCTGTCTTAGTGGAGAAAAATAAAATTGGATAAAAGAGATGCAGAAAAAAGAAAGAACAGAAATGGAAGGAAGGAAGGAAAGAAGGAAGGGAGGGAGAGAAAGAAGGAGGGAGGGAGAAAAGGAGGGGAGAGTCGTGTCAACTAATGATGACTTGTGCAAAGAATACAAATGTGATTGATGTAATCTGCATCTGTGGATCACAATACATAATTACACATTATAAATTATATAAAACTATAAATAAAATAGAGATCAACTTGCATTTCTTGATATATTACCTCCCAATTTTCCACTAAAATACCAATGTGAGCAAAGAAAAAAATAATACAGAAAACTATTGCCAGAATCTGGAATGAATTTCTATTAACTCTTAGGCCAAAGAAGGTGGAATATGCCTATATTATGGGCTGTTCATGTTTAACTTTATAAGACAGAGCATTTTCGTTCACCTGAAAGAGGTTGTAAAGGTTATTTTTTTAAATTTAATTTTATTATTAGTTTCAGGTATATAGTACATTGGTTAGACATTTATATAATTTATGAAATGATCCCCCTGATTGCTCTTTCTCTCCTCTGGCCATTACATTAATGCTAACTGTATTTCCTATACCATGCTCTCCATCCCCATGACCATCTTCTAATTACTAATTTGTACTTCTTTAACCCATCACCCCATTCTCTCAGCCCCAAATCCCTCACACCTCTGGCTGTCACCAGAGTGTCCTCTATATTTGTATGTCTGTTTTTGTTTAGTTTGTTCTTTTTGTTCCTTAGATTCTGCACATAAGTGAAATAATATGGTATTTATCTTTGTACGACTTACTTATTTCACTCAGTATAATAACCTCTAGGTCCATCCATGTCATTGCAAATGGTAGAATTTCATTTTTTTAGTGGCTGAGTAATATTCCATTGTATATATGAACCATAATGTTTTTATCCAGTTGTCTGTTGATGGACATTTAGGTTGCTTCCATATCTTGGCTATTGTAAATTATGCTGCCATGAACACAGGGGTGCATAGATCCTTACAAATTATTGTTTGGTTCTCTTTGGGTAAATACCCAGAAGTGCAATAGCTGAGTCAAAAGGTATACCAATTATTAATTTTTTGAGAAACCTCCACACTGTTTTTCATAGTGGCTGTACCAATTTGCAATCCTACAAACAGTGTGTGACAGTTCTTTTTTCTCCACAGCCTCTCCAACACTTTTTTTATTTTTTGGTTTATTGATGATAGCCATTCTGACAGGTGTGAGAATGGTTTTAATTTGTGGTTTTAATTTGCGTTTTTCTGATGACTAGTGACCTTGGACATCTTTTCATATTTCTATTAGCCGTCTGTATTTCCTCTTTGGAGAAATATTTTTTCAGGTCTTCTGCCCATTTTTTAATTGGTTTGTTTTTGTTGTTGTTGAGTTGTATGAGTTCTCTATATATTTTGGATATTAACTGCTTATCAGATGTATCATAAGCGAATATCTTCTTTCATTCAGTTGGTTGTCTTTTTGTTTCCTTGATGGTTTCCTTTGCTGTACAAAAAATTTTTAGTCTGATGTATCCCATTTGTTTATTTTGTTTGTTTGTTTGTTTCCCTTGCCTGAGGAGATATATCTGAAAGGAAATTACTGTTAGCAATATCAGAGAGTTTACTGTCTATGTTTTCTTTTAAAAATTTTATTGTTTCTGGTCTTACATTTAAATCTTTAATCCACTTTGAGTCTATTCTTGTATACTGCATAAAAAGGTGGTCCAGTTTATTTTTTTCTTTTGCATGTGGAAAGGTGTTTTGACTTGCCTGCAAACCTTGTTTCCCACCCCTGGCTTCTACTTGAATGAGCAGGAAGCATATCAAGCAGAAAATTGGGCCTTTCTCCCTTGATCACAAAGGAACTGATAGAAATGATTAGAAAGTCATCTCCAATTCTACATTCTATATCAGAGGCAATCAAGAAGTGAATAAGAAATTATCAGTCAAGTGTATTTGCTGCAGCATTATTTGTAATAGTGGAAAACTGAAAGTTATCTAAAGACTCAATAGTCAAGGGATGGTAAGATAAATTACATCAGAGCCATAGAGTAGCATATTATATACTCATTATAATCATGTTTTTGAAGAATACTAAGAATATAATAAAATATTTATAATATTAAGTGAAAAGTATAAAAACCAAAAATTATAAATTATGGCACAGTTTTTATTTTAAAAAATTAAAAATGTCTGTGTATATACCCAGTATTGGTAAATTGGTAAATATACCAAGATATTGACAGTAGATCTCTTTAGATGTTAGGAATAAGCATGGTTTTTATTGTCTGCTTTTCTCTATTTCTTGAATTTTTAAATAATGAATAGCAAAATAAAAATACAAATAAAAAATAAAATAAAATAAAAATAAAAAAACAATAGTAACTAATACTAATTGCTTGTTCTGTGCCGGGCACAGCTCTAAGTATTTCATATGTATAAACTATTTCTACCCTCACAACAGATCTATGAAGCAGGTACTGTAAGTGCATCTATTTACTTTGTTCTTAGAGTTCCCTGAGACAGAAGGTGAGCAAATTACTGCATGGCCTTTTGGCTCTGGAGTCTGAGTACTACCACTATACATACTGTCTCTTCAGTTTCCTTGTTGTATACCTAGAGATAAAGGTTAACGCAACTTAATAATGTGAGATAATGGTTTCTTAATAAAAACTTTGTGACCGGGTAAGGAAATAATGAAGTGAAGAGCCTAAAAGCAGGAAAACCTTTATAAAATATTGCCCTCACTTTTAGAGTTGAGTAACACATACACAGTTGTTATAAGGAGGGAATATAATTAGCTTAGTTTAATTTTGTTTTGTGTGCTTCTTCTGAGAAGTGAGGAGCAAAGAGACATATTATTTCTATGGTTAACCACACAAGAATCTGTATGCTGTATGCTGTATTAGACATTGATAATAGTTTTTGAAGGGAGAACTGGTGGAGGTCTTGCTTTGAAGGAAGCACTGAAGTAGGCACAGCTCTTCACCCTTTGGGTGACTCTCAGACAGCAAATCTTCATCTCCAGTGAGATCTCAGTATTAAGATGGACCACTAAGACTATGGCTCCCAAGCTCCTAGTTCATTTCCTCATATAATAAATCTCTGTTAAGTTGCTCATGTTTTTGGTTCATTTATTTGCAATTTCATGATGTAAATTTCCAGTGTGTTAGGGTTTTCCAGAGAGGCAGAACCAATAAGATATATAGATAGATATAGATGTGAACATAGATATAGGTAGATAAGAGATATAGATAGGGATATAGAAATAGAGATAAAGACAGAGACAGAGATAGAGATAAAGATAGATACATGAGATTTATTATAGGAATTGGCTTACGTAGTTGTAGAAGCCAAGAAGTTCCAAGTTCTGCTGTCTTCAAGTTGGAGAACCAGAAAAACCAGTAATGTAATTCAGTTCTAGTCTGAAGGCCTGAGAATTGGGGGACTGAAAATGTAAGTTCTGATCTGAATCCAAGAGCTTGAGAACCAAGAGTGCTGATGTTAAAGGGTAGGAGAAGATGAATGTCTTAAGCTCAAACAGAGGGAGGGAAAGAGGAAGGGGGGGGGAGAGAGAGAGAGAGAGAGAGAGAGAGAGAGAGAGAGAGAGAGAGAGAAGGAATTTGCCCTTTTGCCTTTTTTTTTTTCTTGGTGTCCTCAGTAGATTGGATAACACCTGCACATTGGTGAGGACAATCTTCATGTTACTCAATCTTCAGATTCAAATGCTATTCTCTTCCTGAAACACCCTCACAGACAACTTAGAAATAATGTTTTCTCAGCTATCTGGATATTTCTCGGATCAGTCAAGTTGACACATAAAATTAACCATTGTACCCAATAAATGTTAGGGTCCTAACAGCTTGCCTTTAGCACCCAAAAAATGATTCATGGTCAGGGTTTAAATTCATATATTATTCCTTAAGCAGTTAGGTGTAACTGAAAAGGTTTCTGTGATCACCATGTATTTGATGCCCTAACTCTGTCAGCTGTGAAATTGCTGTCCCATGTGAAAGTGCTGTCCCATCATCTTTTTCCCTTACAACCCAGACCATTTCTATTTGCTTCGAGTTCTGATGCTGGGTCTTTTACTGCCATAAGAACTTGATTAAACTTAGACATTTCAGTGGGGCTGTAGGCTCTTGTCACACTAACCTGTTATGCTGCCCTTCGAAGTACTTTTTCTCACAGATTGTGGTGAACTGGGGATCTTATTTAGCATTTATTAAATAGTAAATAGCTAATTACTCAAAGTAGCTATTTATGTATTGAATTTATTTTTCTTGGCATCTTTAATGTCTGATTAACATTTTCTTCTTACAGCTGGAAGATAGTTACCAGAATAAAACATTCCCTTATTTAATCTCAAGTGGAATATATGGTAAGTGTGATAATTTTAATTTGTGTCATTTATTAGCAGGAAAGAGGTATCGTACAGGTGCGATGCTCCATCACACGCCAATTAGCAGGTGGCTTAGAGGACAAGAGGGAAAACTCCTTTACCAAGGAGATTATAGATGTCACAGAAGTAGAAGTTCAGCTATGGGAAAAATAGAGGAAATGACATTGGGATGCCTGATTTTGGAGACTGGGGACAGAGCTTAAAGCAGTAATGATAACACACTATACAGATATCCTAAGAGAATACCCAAAATAGAAAGTCTGGCACTCCCTATGTAGAAATCACAGTTTCTTTGTCTAATCATATAAGAACCACAGAAAGAGCTAAAGGAGATCTTACCAATCCAATTAAAGTGTATTGTATAGATGAGGGAACTGAGGCACAGAGAAGTCTTGCCTCAGTGCAGTTTAAATTAGTACCACAGATAGCTGTGAAACCCAAGCTTGCCATCTCCTAATCCATTTCATTTTTTTAAGAATGGTAGCATTTTTTTACCTCCAACATGATGTTCTCATTTGGCCCTCTGATGCACCACATTAGGGTGTTTTACTACATTGCATTTATGTGGGGGAGAGGTCCAAAGTATGTTTTAAAAAGAGGTTGTGACAGTCTTGAGGAGAGGGAGAGGGAGAGGGAGAGCAAGAGAATGAACAGAATAAGGTCCCAAAGTAGTTCATGGTTTAGAATTTAGAAATATCTTTATGAGAAAGTGAAATTAAGGACAGAAGAAAGAAGGTGTTGGTTTTGCTAAGGAACAGGGCTATAGTTCACTGTTCATCTCATTGACCTGTTGAGCTTCTTGCTTCTTTTGTTCTTTAGTTCCTGGCAGCCAATAGTTTTATATTGAAAGGATTTGAATTAGGATTAACACAGAGCTTAGTTTATGGCCTCCCCAAACCATAGCTGTTTATTGTCACCCCTAGCCCAAGTGGAAAACTAAAATATTACAAAGCATATGCTGATGTTGGTATATAATAAGTACTCAATAAATATTTCTTGAATGAATAAATGAATGCAGAGCTTCTTTTTATGATTATGCAAACTGTGTCCTACACAGAAGGCCCAGCCAAGGGGCACAGAAAGGAGTTGAAGCTCATCTTGCCCTCTGGTTGCCAAACCATGTTCCCTGGTTGGTGACTGATTCCACCCTGGAAGAGATGCAGTTTTCTATTTGTTCTCCCATTCTTTTTAGTTAGCACAAAGGCACTGTACACGCTAACTACGGCCTCAAAGGAAAATATGAAACCTATGATGAAAGGAGCCGGGACTGACTGTGAAACTCATACCCTGCTAAGTAGCCTTTCAAAGTGCTGCTATGGCAGCGGTAGCACTAGTAACTGGAAGATTAAGACAGATGTCTGGAAATTGTTCATGATTTCTTCCTGTCCATGTGTTATTTCTCTTCTGTGAACTCATGATGTTCTTAGAGTCAGTACCACATCATTTGACAATTAATAACATCTTCTCTCTTATTTAATATATAACATTCTCTCTTTAAGTTTTTCAAATGAATCTTTTACTATTATGTAATAACTTCACAGGCATCGATGCAATATATCTCTGTCTGAACATATATTAAAAATTCAACAAATAATGGTTTAATCATATAAACAAACTAGATTGAAAGATTCTTGGAAGTAAAAAGTACATCAGTCTCTTTAGTTTCCAGTATTGGGTGCAGAATAAATTTTATAATGCTTTGAGGAAGTATGTTGGACTGACTGACCATCATTGCTCCTGGAGGTTTTTGGAGACTCCAACATTCTTCTCTGGGTTGATGTATTTGAGGCTGATTTTCCTTTGTATCCAGCAGATTTTCTAATGGGGTTCAGCTACTTAGAGGTGAATAGCTGGAATCTCTACCTTCACTTTCCACCCTGCTCTGTGCAATGGGAGGCTGACTCATATGAACAAACAAGCTCCCATGCCCTCTGGCTTCTGCTTGGGCTCAGACAGGAGAGTCCTGGTAGGAGATTGAAGGGAGGAGGTTGAGTTCTGCCTATTTATTCCTCTAGCTTCCTCTCTGAGAGGTTGCTTCAAAGTTGTCTGTGTCTCTCAACCTAAATTTTCAGGGCCTCAGTGTGGCCCTTTAATCACTACTTTCTTCTTCTAAGTACCAATGGCTACTCCCTCATCTCACTCTATTGGCTCCAGGAGTGATAGTGGCTTTACTGTTATTTCTAACAGGTTATTGAGGTATTTCTTATTTTTATTCTACATCCTGCCCACATCTTTGTTAAAAGTTCTTTTTTTAATGCCCTCCTCAAAGTACTTAGTTTGAGTATGCCAGCTGTTTCATCTTGGACCCAATGCCCAACTAATTAACATGATGCTAAAACATAAGTAAAATTTACGAAGCAGCTGGAATGCCCTCCCTTTGTCTTGCTTGGTTGCTCTCTTTAAAAACCCCATAACTTGGTCTTCTGGCTACTCTCATTTTTCATCCCATTTTCAGCCTTTGCATCTTTGCTTACTGGCTTTTTTTATGTTACCCTCAACTTTAAATCTGGTGCAAAGTTATATTCTTCACCTAGCTCAGTCAGGTGTGGAATGATTTTGCCTTCCTTCCATGTGTTCCTGAAGGACATTCCCAGAATTCCTTGGGCCTGCTTCCTTCATGGGACCAACCCCTGAAGATAGCTTTCTGATAAGTAACCACTTTATTAAGAGTGAGCAACTCGTATGTCCTTTTTCTTATTTACAATAGGAAAATTATTGCAAAGAACCCACCCTCTCCCATTTATGAGAAAACCAATCTCTTCTATATAGCATTGGCTGAAACTTCAATCTATTCCTTGCACACAGAGTTGTTATCTTGGCATACATATTTTGCGAAGTTACTGGCCCTTCCTTAGTTTAACAGAGTAATAACCCTGACAGATGAATTCCTTAAGTTTGGGACCTTGGTTTATATAAAATTAAATGAGTTTCCTGATGTTATCAGCTCTAAAAATCAATGTTTTATTGTATTTACATAAAATGAAGGTTCATTAAATTTTATCCTCTTTTTGTTCTATCCCCAAAATGGTATTATAAATTTTCTTCTCTTGAAATTCTTAATGATATAAAATATATTCTTGAAAGAGATCTACTGACAGAATATATAGATTTTTTTTTTCACAAAAGGTCTGGCTGCTGCTGTTTTAGATTTGTCTTGAAATCTGTGCATGTAAAGTAAACACTAAATGCTGAGACATGGTGGATAAAAGTACATATGTCTCTCTGTCTGCATGTCAGGGGAGAGACTTTGCTCAGGAAATATTTATGAGAAAGCAAAAGGCTGTTGGTAAAACAGGGCTCATATACTCCTTAAATGTCAAGTCAAAATCAATAATAGCATGGAGACTTTATCTTATGTGAATAGAATATGAGAATTAGACACTTTATAGCTAATGAATGGAGGAGTAATTGATCAGGACCTATCAATAAAACATATAGGTGGTTTTGAGTTCAATACTAGTAAATGCTAGACATTCATGAGTGGATCTCTGACAGACATGAAGATAAAGAATTTTCTAGAGATCTCCCTGAAGAGAATATGAGTCATAATTGCCCTCTAAGAAGTTATATGATTCAGAAAGCTATCTTCAAATACCTTATTAGATTTTGTTTTCCTCATTAGATGCTAAGTTTCATGAAGGCTGAGACCACAGTGGTCTTCTGCACCATATGATCCCAAATATTTTTTAAATTGAGAATGAATGTATGAAAAGATGGATAGATTGATCTCTTCTACTTAGATCTCCCTCTGATTGTATTTTAGATTCCTTAGATAGTATAGAATCCAGATATCATCTAAAATGAGGGAACATAACTGGTTTTCTTTGTAGGCTTTTGGAAGGACAAGTGCAAAACATACACACACTCTCACAAATATACACAGTGGGGAGGGAGGGGGAGGGAGGGAGAGAGATGTCAGGTACTCAAGGAAAGGTTTGCTTTATTTAATGGAAAAATATATTCTTGGTAAATGAATTGTTACTAAACTAAATGAAGCTACTTAAAATCAAGGGTCATTTGACAGATTCATATAGCATGGTGATTTATTCTAACGTAAGCCCAGGTGTCATCTTATTTGCTTGTTTTCTCAATGTGTGAAAAACACTCAGAGCACTCACAGCATGGCAAATGACAAGGAGTCACCTGGTTGGGGAAAATGTTCACATCCACAAATTGCAGAGCCCTACTTCTTTAATGAAACAAAAATCTACGTTCTTTGATTTACAAATTTGGAACTTTGAAAAATGGATTTTCATGAGGGGCTTATTCATGATTTAAAAAAAAGCTTTTTAAAAGAGTTGATTGAGGTAGAAAGGTTGAAGATAAAATAGATATGAGGACCAAGTAGGGATATACTAACCCCTATAGGTCTTCTGAAGTCATTGTAGAGAACAGTAGCTCCAATGGGCCAAATCAATAATTTTCCAAAAATTTTTATTTAGCTCTGGAACACATGGTTCTTGGAAACAGTCTGTTGTGACATCTTAAGTATTCTCTGTGTGTCAGGGCCTTGCCTTTGAGGAGAGGAGAGTAGGTTCTAAAATGAAAGAAAATTGGAGCTTTATCCTTTAGATGGCTGGGGCATGCCTCCATTTCAGAGGACTGCTCTGTAACAATGCAGAACAACATTGCTGGCAAAAGGCAGCAATAACTTGCCACAGATGCTGCTCTGCATATGGCTGCCTTCTCAACTTTCAAGAAAACAGGTTACTGAAACCCACCTACTTGTCCTTCATCAACTGGTGTGTACAGTACACATAAGCTGTTGAGAGAAAAACAGAATATCCAGAAGGGGAAGTAAATTGATGCTTTGTTCTTTAGGATGTTACATAACTCTCACCTTTGGGATGTTAGAAACATCATGTTTCCCAAATACTTCTCACTTTGAAACATATACCCTGGCCATGCTGAGGCCTTTAGGGCTTCGACTTTCCTTTTTGACTTTTCATTCTATTTTGCCATTACATAACGTGTGAATTTAGGCACTTGGCTGTCTCAGACACAGGTGTAAAGGCAGCTTTTCAGTCATCAGAGTAGCCGAAAGCCAGTTCCTTTTCCCTCCTTCTCTGAGGCTCTGAAATTAACTACATGCTGCCTGTCTAGGGTTGAAAGAGGGAACTGTTCCCAACATGGATGAGGACTCTGAGACTCCTTTGCTTTATCATCTGGCAGCTTTCCCCACTCTGGTATCCCTTTATCCTTTTTGCTCCCACAAGTAATTCAAGTTAAAAAATGTGAGGGAACTTGAGGATCCCATCTACATACAATTGAGGAGAATTGAACATAGTATTTCATGTTACCCAGAACTTTCAGTTTGATTTTGAAGTACTAAATTTGTTCTTTCTGTTTTCAGTCTTTTCAGTCAAAAGTTATTCTTTTGACCCTTCTTTCATTCCATTTCCTGTAGGAGAAGATCTGATGAGTTTAGCATACTTTCTCTAACTACTCTAAGGCTGAGCTGCCTTCTGGAGAAATAAAATGACTTCTTATTTGGGCACTACAAACTTTGGAAAGTCTTTAAGATCATCCTCACTCTGACACCAGATTTAAGTTTAGGTATTACTAAGGCCACCTTCGGGTTCAATAGTTGCTAGATGGATTCATAGAACTCACTGAAAACTGTTATATTCACAGTTATGGTTTATTATAGCAAAAGATTCAGATTACAATCAACCCAGGGAAGAGAAACATAGAGCAGGGTCTGGGAGAGTTGCAAGCAAGGAATTTTCAGTTATTCTTTCTCAGTGGAATTGTGTAGACAGCATTTACATCTCCCAGAAATAGTGTGTGATGACATGCATAGACTACTGACAACCAGGGAAGCTTGCCCCAGCCTTAGGGTCCAGATTTTATTGGGGCTCAGTCATATAAACATGGTTGACCACTAGTGTGTCTGACCTTAGACTTCAGGCACTTCAAAAGTTTAACTGATACTATAAATCATATTTTTAGCATAGACTATCTGGCATGCCCCAAGTTTGTAAACAGACACTCTTATCAAGCAGAACATTCCAGAGGCTTAGAGATTATATCCTAGGAGCCAAAGGCAAAAGGCAAACCTGTCTTTGGTCAATATTAATCCTTCCCTGCTTAGGTATTTTATTGCCTACAGTTGAAAATGTTGTCTGGTTATCTAGCTGCTTCTCTAATTCAACTGTTATCTGCCACTTATTTTGTTTCCTCTTTCTTCTACTTCTTTACCTTAGCCTCTGTGGTGAAATGATTTTGGTCTTTCCCAGCTGTTAGAGTTTTTATTTTGTAACAAGAAAAAGTTTTAAAGTTTAAGATAAATGAGGATTTTGGGTCTCCTTCTTGACAACCTTGCTACTGAGTGGCATGTTACAAAGGGAAGCCTGAATTCTGTCACACATGCAAACCCTTGTTAGCAGACAGGCAAGAAATAAATATTAAAAAGATAGCAAAAATATTTTTTAAATTTAATAAAGTTTTGGCTCTCTGTCCTTTTAAGGCATTCTGCCAACCTTGAGTAAAAGAACCATTCCAGACAGATGTGAAAGTGTTCTAGCTTTGTAATTCAGATAAGTTCTTAGGTGACAGAATCAGATAAGTACTTAGGTGAACACAGAAGCCAGTGTCCTAGGCCCAGGGTACCCTTTCTGAAGATTGTAAGTTGACATTGTCCTTGGATTCTTACATTCTGTCCAGCGTAGTCAGAGGTGCCTATATGATATTCTGCCAGTCTTGAACTCATTTCATTCATGAAAAACCATTTATACTAATTATAAAGCCCTCTAGTGATGGTAAAGCCTTCAAGAGAGTTGATGCTGGTAGCTCACTGGAGCAAGAACCCTTGGTTATTCTTTCAGATGTTAACTAAACACTCGGTAGTGAGTATCCAAGTTAGAATGTGTCACATGTTAACTAATTACAAATAAGATATACATGAACACTAACCTATGACTATAATATACTATCTATGATGAAATATTTTAAAGTACACTTTAGACAATATAAAAGGCCCTTGTAGAAAAGTCTGTTTCTTTAGCTCCTCTGATTTGAAAAGGTTCACATGAGTCCTTAGATTTTCTTTCTTTTTTTTAGAAATGTGCTGATTTTGTCAAAAGACCCTTTAGTTTCTCATATCTCCTTTGTCTGACAATGACTTTATTAGCCTAACTTGGGCTCCTCCTGCACAGGTCCTAGGACATATGTACAAATGAGAAAGTATTACTTATTCAGACAAAGTTGGTGGGTTTTCCTCAAAACATTTAAAGCATTCCATATTTATAGCTTCTCTATTCATTCAACAAATTTTTATGAAAGCCTACTGCTAGTTTTTAGGGACAGTGGTTCTTAGAGTGGTCCATCATCCCTTGTGGTCCCCAAAACACTTTTAGAGGATCTGCAAGACCAAAATCTTTTTTCATAATAACTAAGACATCATTTGTTTTTCACACAGTATTAACATTTGCAATGGTTTTATAAAAGCAATGGAGAGTAAAACTTCAGGCATTTTAACATTAATCAAGGCAGTGGCACCAAACTGAAGAGTGGTCACTACAGTGTTCAGAGTTAAAAAAAAAAATGTTACTTTCTCTTAAAGGTGTCTTGACTGAAGCAATATAATTTATTAATTTTATTAACTTGACCTTTGAGTAAACATTTTTCTACTATTTTGTGTGACAAAATGGGAAGTATACACAAAACATTTTTGCCTTATATTGAAGTATGAAGGCTATCATGAAGTTGAGTTGTAGGCTGAACTGCTGGCTTTTTTTGCAAAGAATACTATTTTTTCCTTAAAGAGCCACTGATACAAAACTATGATTGTTAAAATTTGAGTATTTGATAGGTATTTCATTGAAAATGTTAATTCAAGAAAATAGACTACTATATTTCTTGCTTGGTATAAAGTCGGAAATTTCAGGTAAGAATTTAAGAGTTTGAAAACTTGTGTTTACCTTTGTAATTTCTAAAGATTTTTCTGTTGAGCTCACTAGTGATATTAACAAATGTGACTTTTTGATATTCTATAATGAAATGTGTGAAGATTTGGAAGATTTGTGTAACTCAGTAAATCAATATGTAGAGATCAATGTATGACGTCACAAAATTATGTGTAATAAAAAAATCATTCAGTGTGCACTAGAACAATAGATTTTTTATGCAGTAGAGTAAAAATGTTCACTTAGATAATTTAGGACTCCACATTGTAACTAAACTTTAAAAAACTTCCACTTACTGAATTTCAGTTTAGTTAAAAAAATAAGATCTACAATGATCTGAAAAGGGCTATTAAATTATTCCTTCTTTCCTCAAGTATATATCTCTGTGACAGTAGATATTTTTCATATATTTCAGCAAGAGCCATCTCTCAACATACCGAATATAGACCCATATGTGAGAATTCAGCTGTTTCTATTAAGCCAGACATTAAAGAGATTTATAAAAATGTAAAACATTTCTGCTTTTCTAACAAAATATTTTTTTAGAAAATATATTTTAATAAAATTATGTCATGAAAATAATGTATTTATTATCATTCATTTTGAATAAATAAATGAATATGTTTGAATTTTTTGTTTTAATGCCTAATATAGTAAATAGTGACAGATATAATTCATATAAACAAAACTCTTTGGGGCCTGGATAATTTTTAGGCATGTATTGTTATCCTGGGACCAAAAACATTTTTATAATATTTTTAATAAAGTATAGTTGGTATATGATATTATATTAGTTTCATGTGTACAACATAGTGGTTCGAATTTTATATACCTTATGATATGCTCACCACACTACATATATTATCTGTCACCATGCAAAGTTACCACACTATTATGAACTATATTCCCCTTCACCTTTTTCACCTATCTCCACTCCTCTCCCTCTGATAATCATCAGTTTGTTCTTTGTTTCTGAGTCTGTTTTAGTTTTATTTTGCTTGTTTTGATTTTTTTAAATTCCACATGTAAATTTATGTAATATTTGTCTTTCTATGACTTATTTCACTTAGCATAATACCCTCTAGGTCCATCCATGTTGTTACAAGTGACAAGATTTTATTCCTTTTTGTTGCTATGTAATATTCTATTGGGTGTGAATACATATACCATATCTTCTTTATCTATTCATCTATTGATAGACAGCAAAGTTGCTTCCATATCTTGGCTATTGTAAATGATGCTGCAATGAACACAGGCATGCATATATCTTTTCAAATAAGTGTTTTTGTTTTCTTTGGTTGAGTATCCAGAAGTGGAATTGCTGGGTCATATGGTGGATATATTTTTAGTTTTTTGAGGAATCTTCATACTGTTTTTCACTGTGGCTGCACTAATCTGCAACCCCAATAACAGTGCATGAACATTCCCTCTTCTCTTCATCCTCAACAATTGTTATTTGTTGACTTTTTGATAATAGCCATTTGGAGTGGTGGGAAGTGGTATCTCATTGTGGTTTCGATATGTATTTTCCTGATGATTAGTGATATTGAGCAGCTTCTTTTCATACGTCTGTTGGCCATCTATGTATCTTCTTTGGAGAAATGTCTCTTCAAGTCCTCTGCCCATTTTTATATCAGATTGTTTTTGTTGTTGTCGTTATTGAGTTCTGTGAGTTCTTTATATTTTTTGGATACAACTCCCTATTAGATATATCATTTTTGAATATATTCTCTCATTCAGTAGGTTGTCTTTTTATTTTGTTGATGGTTTTCTTTGCTATGCAGAAGACTTTTAGTTCAATGAAGTCTTATTTGTTTATTTTTTATTTTATTTCTATTGCTTGGAGATAGTAAACTATTTGACATCAGTCTTGGTAATATCTTTTATGGATTGTCCCCTCATGCTGGGATTAAAATTTTGAAAATATGGTTTTAGAAAAAGAAAAGTAGTAGTGGCACCTTGCCATGCAACCCTTATAAGTAGAGAGTAGTCAGGTTTCTTACAAGTTGATTGTGATTTCACAGAGCAAACATCACTATATTCTGAAGAGAAACAGTAAAGAATAATTAAACAGCATAGAAGATATTTTTAAGATTTTTTAAAATTATTATCTTTACTCTTATAGCAATTTTGAGGAATTTTAGAGAAAAAAAAGTCTTAACCATAACAAGGGTGTATAATATGAGGACAGGTCATCTGCTTCAATTACAATGTTAGATCAGATATCTGGTGAATTCGCTGTGATACTATGGTCATTTACTCTGCAAACTGCATTTACATTTAGAAAAAAAATCTTAATGTAATTTTTTTCTAAAAATCATTTCGTGTGTAGGCAATCAACATCAGATGTTAGTAAAATAGTATTATTCAATTATGCTTGTTAGAATCACACCGTAATTCTGGTATCCTGCTCTGAGTACTTTGTAAGGAATATTGTTTGGATTAGTAATGATTTAGAAAATATCTTTTAGCCACTGGGAATATGCATGCTATTATATACACTGTTTAAATCACACACAGAAACAGGCTAACATAAATACTTAAGGAGAAGTCTCGGGAGATGTATTGTCACATGTGGAAATTCACAGCAAAATCTTTGAGGTCAATGAACTCAAATTTCTGTACTCACCATCCTTTATTATTTCTTACGGTTCAAATTTCTTCTTTTTAATTGAGGTATAATTGACGTATAACATTATATTATTTTAGGTTTACAACATAATAACTGGATATTTGCGTATATTGAAATGTATCACCATAATACTAGTTAACATCTGTTTCTATGCAGAGTTACAATTTTTTCTTGCAGGGAGAACTTTAGAGATCTACTCTCTTAGTAACTTTCAAAGTTGCTAAGTTGCCACGAAGAAAAAAAGGTTTTTAAAATTTAGAGCTATTTAAAAGAATGTCTTCCCTCTGTTTCTTCTCAGTCCAGGTACTTGCTAAGTGTCTTTAATACGTTATCTTTAATGCCATCTTCTCAGTTGCTGCATGTGATTGAAACCTACTGTATTCTTTGCCTATATTGTTTACCTGAGCTTTTCCCTATTGTGAAGCTCCTTCTCCTCACCAGCGTGGTGTAAGCAGGGGGTGTCATTCTTTTGTGGCATTTGTGTTTGTTATTGTCTTTGACCTACTCTCTTTCTCTGAGTACTAGGGTCAAAATGTTTTCCTGGCTTTGCTTTTGTCTGGAAGTGGCAATGTACATTTTGCTTTTAAATCCCTCACTGGTAAAACCTTGGTTTCTCTTAGAAGCTGGCCAAACTTGCTTCCATCTCACACTTGCTTCCAGCAGCTGCATTACATGAGCCTGCTGTGCTATAACACATTAAAATGGCAGACACTGACAATTTTACGTAGTCCCAGAAGCCAGGGAAACTGGATCAAGGGAAAATATACCCTGTGAAAATCAAGCCGAATAAAAGATAAAGAATTGGGCTCTTTATTAATAGTTTTGAGTTCTCTGTCTTTGAGTTCTTGATCTCCATTCACAAGTCTAAAGCTGTTAGCACTGTGTTCCTAAATGGTTTGTAGTGGGATTGAAATTTATAGGCAAAACTCAGAATGTGCAGAAAAGTAGCTGTATTTCTCCAAAATTGGACTCCACTTGTTAAGTCAATTTAAAGTCTCAATCAAGGCATCTTTATCCCTCAGATATTCTCCCCTCTTCTTCCTCAGGTCAGTGTGTGGATAGCGGGTGAGAAATGGTATGGCAACAGGAGGAAGTATTTGCTTTGCAGGCTGCCCCTGCTCCTGTGTTCTTATTAGCCTCTGCTGAGATAGTGCTTCTCTCAGGAGCTGTGTTTCACAGGTTTGTTGCTCCTCCTCACTGCGCCATGACTGCTTCAGGGTGCTAGGGTACCTGCTGACCAGGGAGGTGGCCCATGTCAGTTCTCATGCACTCTTTGAAGCACAATGATGTTATTTCCCTGGCTCCTGGATTTGGACTGAGCATGCTACATCCTCTGTTATGAGATCTCTTTATCTCTTGTAGCAAATGCCTGGCAACAAATTATATACTCTAAATTTTTAGCTAATTCTTTACTCATCTTGGGCAGGTGGGTGGAATGGGCAGTTGGAACTTTTCCAAATCTTCTCTATGTCTTGCTGGTATTATGGGTAACTTAGGATAGGTATGTAGGGGCCTTTTTTAGGCCCTCTTTGCTAGCACCTGCCTTCTAATCAGCATCTAGGCTGCTTTTTCAAGGCAGCAGTGACCATGATGAGCACTACAGTCTGACAGAAATGAGGGCTCGTTGAGCCCTACTTAACAGAGAGATCACTTTAACATGCTTTGTTTGGGTCTCTGGGAATTAGCAGAAGGGTATTCTGAATAAGGTCGTTAATGACTCTAATCAGAGGAGCAAGAGTACCTGAAACTTTCTCAAACACAAACTTCAATATCAATGCATACATTGTAGCCATCATATTTTCTGTATTCTTTAGACCAACATCACATCTGAAATTTAAGAATTGTAAGTTCCTAATAGCCTTGGTAGTTCATTGTAACTTTAAATTTTTAATTTTCCATTGTAATGTGTTTTAGTTGTCTATGATTTGATAATTTATTTTTTAAAAAAATAATAGAAATAACACTTAAGGTCTGGGTATATATATCTGGAAGAAAAATTAATTTCTGATAAACTTACTTGTATTGTCAGTTCCTATATCAATAGTTTTAGAAAAATAATTTATCTTGGGGGCGATGTAACAAAAGGAGATGTGGTTCAAATAAGCATAGCAGAGATTGGTGAGAATATTTAGAAGTTTTAGAAATTAAATATTTGCTTGGTGCCATCAAAACCTGAAAAGTATAGGGTTTTGTATCTAGATCCTAGCATCTTGTCAGATGCTATAGTAAGCGGTAGAAACAACTCTCTATTTTGATTGAATTATTTTGGTCTCTTACCTTAGTATTCAGGAAGATATAATTGGGAAGAAATTAACATATATACTGAGATGATTCTCTTTAATAACCATAAATTACTCTATATGTGTGCATGCATATGTTAGCTTTTATTAGAAATAAGGTATTATTATTTCTTTTCTTGCCAGATGGCAGAAAAATAGGAAATGTATTTGAAGTCATGAAAGCTTACAGTTGTGAATCTAGGGATACATTTCTACTTCTAAGTTAAAAAGGAACTTGATCATTATATTTACAAAGTTAACTATAAGGCAAGAGTCAATTCAGAATTAGTGTTATGATTATAAGTAGCATTTGTATTGCAACATATAGTTTATAAACATCATTTGATTCTCACAACCACCTTTTGGGGAAGAATTATATTCCTCTTAATTTATTAGTGAACCCTGTTAAGGTGCTTTCACAAGGTAAAGCTACTTCAACTGGGAAATAAAGCTGGACTTTTCATTTTATGATAATTAGTTAGCAAATCAATAATAGATATAATATTTGATAACACAGATAATAGCATTAAATAATACTAATAATAGATCTTCAGGTACACTTATGTACATTCTTTTCGCTGATGTTTTAAAAACACTGAAATAATGTCACCTCTGTAACACAACTTAGTTGTTAACTCAGATTCATTTACTTTAACTTTTCAGTAAGAAACTTTCAAATCTATAGAAAAGTAGAGAATAACTTAATGAATAACTTATATTCATCAGCTAAATTTTATTATTATGTACTTTTCACCATATTTGCTTTATATTTTTTTACTGAAATATCTAAAATAAATTATAGACTTTATGATATTTCATCCCTAAATACTTTAGAGGGCATTTTCCAAAGATAAAGACATTTTCCTATTTCACCATCTACTTAATCATTGTACTGTCACCGTAAGTCCTTAATATTAATTAATATCGCTTCTATATTCAAACTTCCCCCCATTAGCCTTTAAATGCCTTTTAATGTTGGTGTGTTCACAGTAGGATCCAATTTATGTTATATTTGGCTGTTGTCTCTTAATAGCTTTTCATTAAAGCTGATGTACCCTACCTTCTTTCCTTCTACCTCCCGTTCCCATTTCCTCTATGCCATGTACCTGTTGATTAACCAAGGTGGTTATCCTATAGAAAGTTCTACCATCTAGATTTCTCAGATTGCTTCCTTGTTTAACCTGTTCCTCTGCCATTGCTGTTAACAGAATATAATATACAGTTTTGATTAAGCTCATGTGAGACATTTTTAGAAATACTGTCAAGGGTGAGGCACAGGAGTTCAGGTCTGGTCGACACACCCTTAGTGACACTGATATTGATTTCTATGTGAAGGTAATCCTCATTTACTTCTAAAGTACTGTATTTTTTTTGAAGTTTCAATACTTCATAATTAATTTCCATTAATTCTGGACATATACCCATTGAATTTTAGAAGTCATACTTTACTTTAAGGCATTGCTTAGATTCAATAGAATATTGACTGTAGGTATTTAACCAATATGAAAACATATATGCTGCTTTGGAGAGACATTTTTGAGAAGTTACTGTTACTGCTAATGAGACATTGTTGATTAAAGAAGAAATAGCCACATCTGGGCTATAACCTTTCAATTCATTTTTTCCCTTCAGTGACCTATTTTTTTTTGTATAATCATATTCTATGAGCAGCTATGTATGTGCAGCCCACCTTATCAATATTTTAGAGATGGCAAGAGCAAATTCAAAGATTAAAGATTTCCCTGTTCTTCATTACTCGTGTGTGTGTGTGCGCGCACACGCTCTTCCAAAAAGCTAATTGGAACCTAAGGTAAGCTTTACAATTGATTCCATTTTAGAATCAAGGGAATGTGTGAATAAACCTGTATTAGGCTAATTAAGATGTATTAAGAAACATCTCTTTCTTCTATAAGGGGTCTTGATGTATTAATAAATTTTAAAGTAATTTTGTTTTCACTGAGATTAGCACTTTTAAAGTTCTTTCATGGAGGGACATGTGGCCTGGCTTCACTGATCTGCAAACACCACCCCCTCTGGGTAATATTATCATCCAGACGGTTTTCTTACTGAGCAGTTACGAAAGTTTATGACCAAATTATAAACAGGAGAAGGGAGCTTATGTTAATGAGGTCAATACTGTTTCTATTATGTCTTTGACTTATTAAACAGTCCTCCAAAGGGAATACCTTTTCCAAATGGGCTAAATAAAGAGAGAAACTTTTACCAGCTCTTCTAAACTACGACTGTACTTAATGATATGGAGCTGTATCTAAATCTTCATGGAACTATATAATGATACTTATGTCACTGTAACTATTATATTAATATTTATGTAATTGTGTATATGGTCATTTTTATAATGATTTCTTTGTCCCAGTCAACTTGAAGTGCCATGAGAAAATACCATACAGAGTGGCTTAAACAACAGAAAATTATTTTTTCACAGTTCTAAGCTAAGAAGTCTAAGATCAAGGTGCCAACCAATTCAATTTCCGGTGAGAGTGCTTTTCCTGGCTTGCAGACAGCTGCCTTCTTACTGTGTCCTCACATGGAAAAGAGAGAGCAAGCAAGCTCTCTAGTGTATTTTGTTAGAAGGGCACGAATTCATCATAAGGTCTCCACCCTCATGACCTCATCTAACTTTAACCACTTCCTAACGATCTACCTCCAAATATCCTCACTTGGAGATTAGGGCTTCAATATATGATTTTTTGGGAACACAAACATTCTATAACGATCTTCACTGAGAGTGAGTGAATGGGAAGAATGAACTATATCTATTTTGTCAAGTGGGTGGGTTTACAAATCAGCCTATGGAGATTTAGATTATATGTCTCTTTTCCCTTAGCTGCTGGCTCTCTATTGGAAAAGTTGCTTCTGCCATGATTCAGTGATACTTGATGGAACGAGAGTGTACACGTCACCAATGAGTTAGAGTAAAGGCAGACATTACAAAAAAGTTCAAATATGAAGTGATAATTGATATAATTAGCTCATTCTAGCACAATGATTAAAGGCATGCTGGCTGCAGTTTTGTAGTCAGTGTTTCAATGCTTTATCAATTTGTAATTACAGGCTTAGCCTAGGAGTCCTACAACCTTTGATAAGGAAGTCTCCAGCTTGCAGTTAGGTGGGGTGTATAACCAGACAGCTGCTCATGCATACCAATGAGGGCTTTGCCAATGCAAATTTGGAGAGCCCTTTTAAAAATTTGGCCCTAAGTGTCTACTTTGAGCTTCAATGTGATATGTGATACGAGACCACTTAACCAGCACGTTTACCTCTAATTTTAGCTTCACCTGAATTAAAGCTGGCGTGATAGTGCATACTGCTACAGTCATTAGCAGTTTTAAAGTGAGAAAGAAAAAACCTGAAATTATATTCAGTATAAAGGAAGAGTCATAAGAAAGTCACTGGTGGTTTTGTGTTGTTTTCAAAATTCCAGGAAATCTCTTATGAGTACTAGGGTAAAAGAGATAATTTGCTTCTTCACAGGAACAAATTTTTAATGCCATTTATTTCCTACTTTGGCAGCTTAAGCCAATCTGCCTACTTACAAGGGAAGCAAACAAAACAAAACAAGCTGTTTGAGGAATTGATTCTCCAACAAATCTCTTTTGAACAAACCAGGGTCCCCACCAAAAAAGGATGTATAACATCTCTTGCTTACTCCTCAAATGTCTGATCAGTGGGCTCCTGAAATGTTCCATCAATGAAGAAAATTATTGTACCATCTTGTTCTGGATGTGTCGCTAGGCCAGAGGTATAAGCTTTGTTTTTTGTGTGAGGGGAGAGAAAACATACGCTTCCCATATTCTCATCTAATTTATTGGAGTGATTGCCCCATGTATTAGCTGAAGGTTACTGCCTCCTGTAAGACTGGCATCACCGAATTCATCTGCAGTTCCTAACATTGTTAATAACTGAATGCTAATAAAGTGAATCAAGACTACTTGTTTTCATTGACTGTAGCTGACACAGAGTAATGGCAGACAGAAAGGTGGACAGTTAGTACAAGAGTCACAAAGCAACAAAATGAAAAATCTATAATTAATGAGAGCTACCCTTGTAGGAATTTATTATTTTAATTAAGTGAAAAAATATTTGTCTTATGTTGGGAAGTATTATAAGATTTAAAGACCCCAAAATGTAAAGGTGTTGTCTTTACCTTTGAGGGACTGGCAGAGAGGCATACAAATATGCAAATAAAAGTATTATACACATTGTGATACAAGTTTGTATCATTTATAAGGGAAACTCAGGAATGAGCCAGGTCCCTTACTGGGGAGGTGAGAAAAGATTTCAAAGAACAAAAAAATGTTGGGGGGAAAACACACAGAAAATCACAAGGCAGATTTGGTAAAGAAAAAAATGAGGAAACCAAACATCTACTTAATATGAGAAGAGAAACTTAACTTCTGTATGAAATAGAAAGGGAATATAATGGATGGAGAAATGGAAATGGGCCTTGAGTAATATTTTCTGTATAGTTTAAAGGTGAAAAATTTGTTAAACCTGAGATATGCTAGCACTGCCTTACTTCCTTCTTCTAGGATATGTGGGACAACAGAAAGTTATAACCTTCTCCCTGTGTCTGGAGATGGAAAGATAGGGCTAAGTCAGCCCAAACTGGGCTTGTGATTACTACTCAATTTCCATTTTACACAATGTTTTGTTATTGTTATTTTTTTCAAACAATAACATACTTATGTAGAAATATATCTAGAACTAGCTTATTCTCCACTACACTATAGCTCCCTGTGAAACTTATATATCAGGCAACAACATTATGGTACTAGAGAAGAGGGAGAAATATAAAGTTTATTTTCTTTAAACAGATTCAGGGTGGAAATCATAGTTTATATATTGAATTTGATTCTATAGCTCTTAGACTATTTCTAAGGAGCCCTTGGATTCCTGAATGAATTAATTGCCCTCCAAGTGGTATGTGAGGCATTCCTACAACTGTATAAAAAATGGACTCTTGGGTTAGGCAGGCTATGTAATCTTAATATCACTGAGGTGCTAGTCCTTAGTTTACATGAGATAGGAGATAGCTGTGTCAGTTTTCTTCAAAGATACCTATTACCAGTTGAGGAAATTCTTCATGCTTAGGCAATCAGCCACCTACACATGCAAGCCCTAAATAGTAATGATTGAATGTGGGTATTTTCTGAATGTGTATAGCTTTCTGTAAAAACAAACAAACAAACAAACAAAAACCCCAACACTAAAAACCAATAAGTGGTTTGATGGATTAAATGGAAGCCTAGGTACATATTTATCAACTCTGTCTTTTCAATCTTAGAATAATTCTTTTATGTACAACAGTGCAGGCTTTGTAGGAAAGTTATGTGCGGTGACAGACTCTAGAATTATAAAACTGTTTGGTTGGAGTCCTAGTTCCTTACCTGTGCCTTGAATTACCTCTAAGACCTCAGATGAGTCACTTCATTTTGGGGAACTTTGTTTTCCTCCTTTTAGGGTAGAATGAGTTAAACTAGGGATCTATACAAATCCTTCATATTCAATGTCCCAAGATTCTAGTTATTCTAGGAATAAACCAGAGCAATCTTAGTTTCAGAAATGAGACTTTCAGAAATCCATTGTTAGGAACATTTCATCATTTGATTCCTTCAAAGCCTAGTTCAAGTTGACAGGACAAAGCTTGCTATCATACCATTGTGAGAGCAATATAGAGTTTGGCAGTATTGCCTAGATTTTGAGGTTGAATCTTATAGAACACAGATGGGAGGAGGTGATTTTTGTAAGGCCATATTTGTCATGTGGATAACAAAATCTGTTCCAAGATAAAGCTGTCTTTTTCCTGTAGCTCTTGGCTGCCTCAGAGGAGTTTCCTCTCCACTAGTATTTTTATTATCTGAATTTACTTTATAATGGCAGAAATTAATTGGATGTTATGACTCTTTGGTAATGTTGGGTAGCTTTGTTGCGTAATGCTAAGGAGGTATGGTAGTCAGTTTGAATCAGTATCATTTGGAATCTTGTGGAAAACCAGTTTGTAGCATTTTTTTCCCATCCATACTTGAATTTTATATATATTTAACGAGCTATATCAACGATTATTTGTACTCTAAAGTACTAATTATTTACTACTATATGCAAACCGCTGTTCTAAGCTCTATGGGGCCACAAAGGTGGTCTTTTTCATCTTCTTCAAAAAATCTAGCAAGGGAGACTCAGTTCATGGTAAGCATTTATTAATTATTAGTGAATAAAAACTGTTATTTTTGCAAAATAAATGCTAAAATTAACATGCCATTTATATGGTAAAAAATGTATAATACCTAAAACAAAACAATGATAATATTTTGGTTTTTATTCATAAGTTATATTAAATTATGTGACATACAATAACCAGTTATATTCAGAATCCCAATCTAGTTCATGCCTGGTAGAATCTCAAGTGACCTGTGAAAAATACTTATATATTAGAACTACTTTTACATTTGATAGGATATGGCTAATTTAATTTTGTAAGTTTAAATATGTAGGACAAATTATAATATATTATTTTACTTCTTAAGAAATTTTAATTATTTGGCTTGTGTGATACCCTATTATTTAAAATATTTTTCCCCTACAGCACTTTGGCTGTTCTAGTTCAATTTTAAGTCAGATTATTAGGGTACTAGTACTTTTGATATTGGTATTTCAATTAAGGGTTAGGATTTAGACAATGATGAGAAACCAGAGGTATAATTTCTTTACTTGTAAATGCAGATTAATATTTGAACCGGATCCACAGTTCTAGACTATTACAAAAGTGTAAAACTTCTTGTTCCATAAGCATGAAGGACATTGTTTTTCTGAGGTAGCTCGAATGAAATAATACTGTGATTACAAGAGCTTCAGATTCTTTGATTCTCTTATTTTCTAAATTTAGTTAAACACAGTGAAAGTAATTCCTAGTGGCCCATTCTTTCTGTAAGAAATACGTTTGAAAATATGCGAATATGATAGTCTTGATCACCTAAAATGTTTGAGGTGATAGAACAATCTCTACTTAGAATGATTTATGATTTGAAGTTACAGTATTTAAATATCTATTAACCTTTCTAGGTTCAAAGAAGAACCTGTTTATAGATAATGAGATTTAGGACCCATGCTATCTTCTGTAGACTTACAACTGTTTTTCTGCAGATACATTTTTCTACAGGATAAGAGAAATGAGATTTATATGCAGTCCTCTCATTATTATTATTTTTGTTGCTCTGTTTTTATAAAATACTGCTATTTTATTTTTTTATTTTCTTGTTTTAAATTTATTTATCTTTATTATGGTGACATTGGTTAACAAAATCCAGTGTTGCAGATGTACAATTCAACAGTTTTATATATATATATTACTGTTGAATATATACATATATATACATATATACATAAATATGTATACATATATATATATATTGCATCGTGTGTTAAAAAAAAAGAAAACTACAGACCAATATCTCTCATAAACACAGATGCAAAAATTCTAAATAAGATACTAACGAACAAAATACAGCAACATATTAAAAAGATTAAACACCTTGATCAAGTAGGCTTCATCTCAATGGCACAGGTTCAACATACACAAATTGATTAATGTGATACACTACATAAACAAAAAATAATCATATGATCATATCAATAGATACAGAAAAAGCTTTGACAAGATACAGCATCCATTTGTAATCAAAACACTTAACAAAATTGGTATAGAAGAAAAGTACCTTAACATAATAAAGGCCATATATGACAAACCTTCAGCCAACATTATACGGAATGGTGAAAAACTAAAAATCTTTCTTCTAAGGTCAGGAAAAAGGCAAGGCTATCCATTATCACCACTCTTATTCAATCTAACATTAGAGGTCCTAGCGAGTTCAATCAGGCAAGAGAAAGATATAAAAAGCATCCAAATAATAAATGAAGAAGTCAAACTGTCACTATTTTCAGATGACATAATTCTCTATATGGAAAACCCTAAAGACTCAACAAGAACACTACTAGAAATAATAAGCAAATATAATATAGTCTCTGGATACAAAATCAATTTTTAAAAATATTCTAATAATAAAGTGTCAGAAAAAGTAGTGGAAAAAAATAATTGAAAAAAAAAAGAATAAAATACCTAGAGAATAAATTTAAAAACACGTAAAAGACCTATATAATGAAAGCTATAAGACCCTATAAAAAGAAATTGAAGAAGATACAAAGAAATGGAAAGATATTCAATGTTCTTGCGTTGGAAGAATCAACATAGTTAAATTGACCATATTACCTATACAGATTTAATGCAATCCCCATCAAAATCCCATCAGCATTTTTTAATGAAATAGAACAAAAAAATTATTAGATGTGTATGGAAACATAAAAGACCCTGAATTGCCAAAGCTATTCTGAGAAAAAAGAACGAGGCTGGAGGCATCAGTCTGCCCAACTTCAGATTATACTACAAAGCAATAGTAATCAAAATGGCATGATATTGGCAGAAAAACAGACACACAGACCAGAAAAACAGAATTGAGAGTCCAGAAGTAAACCATATTTATATGGGCAAATAATTTTTGACAGAAGAGCCAAAAGCATACAGTGGAGAATAATTCAATAAATGGTGCTGGGAAAACTGGAAAGCCACCTGCAAAAAAAGAAACTAGATTGTTGTCTATAACCACACACCAAAATTAACTAAAAATGAATTAAGGACCTGAATATAAGACCTGAAACAATAAAATGCATAGAAGAAAACATAGGAACTAAACTCAAGGATCTTGGTCTTAAAGAGGATTTTATGAGTTTGACCTCAAAAGCAAGGGAAGTAAAAGCAAAAGTAAATGAATAGGACTCCATCAAACTAAAAAGATTCTGCTCAGTAAAGAAAAAATCACCAAAAAGACAAAAAGACAACCATCCAAATGGTAAAATATATTTGCAAGCAACACCTTCGATAAAGGCCTAATGTCCAAAATATACAAAGAACTCATATAACAAAATAACAACAACAAAAAAATTCAATTAAAAAATGGGCAGAGGACCTGAACAGACACATCTTCCTAGAAGACATACAAATGGCCAACAAACATATGAAAGGATGCTCAACATCACTAGCTATTAGGGAAATGCAAATCAAACCTACAATAAGATACCATCTTATACCTGTTAGAATAGCTGTTATCAACAGGATGAGTAATGACAAGTGTTGGAGAGGAAGTGGAGAAAAAGGAACCCTCATATACTGCTGGTGAGACTGCAAATTGGTACAGCCACTACAGAAAACAGTATGGAGGTTCTTCAAAAAACTAAGAATCTACCATGATCAGCAATCCCTCTACTGGATATTTACCCCAAATATTTGAAAACTCATATCTAAAAAGATATTTGCACACTAATGTTAGTAGCAGCATTATTCACAGTGGCTAAGACATGGAAGCAACCTAAATGTCCTACGATAGATGATTGGCTAAAGAAGCTGTGGTATATATATACAGTGGAATATTATTCAGCTATAAGAAGAGATGAAATACTGCCATTTTGCAACAACATGGATGGACCTCTAGATAATCATGCTAAGCAAAATTACCCAGACAGAAAAAGTTGAAAACCACATGATATCACTTATATGTGAGATATAAACCTAAAAGCAACAGATGAACAGGAAAAACAAATGAAAATTTGTGGACGTAGACAATAGACTAGTGGTTACCAGAAGGTAGGGAAGGATGGGGGAGGGGGAGGGAGAGGGTGGAGGTAGATGGGGTAAAAGAAAGAAATCTAACTTGGATGGTGCAAAATATATGTGCCTTACTATTGAACATTCCTCTTTTAAACCAATAGAAATGCACTTATTTTTTATTTCCTTTCTCTTTGATTATAGAAAAGTAGAATGGATATAGAATAATATTCAGGTAAAACAACTATTCTTCAATAGTGATTCAGAAAACATTAAGATAAACTATTATTTATAAAGGTGCCATGGGCCTTCTGCTGGCTCACAAGAGAGGTTGTTCTGCTTAGATCATAAGTGTTAATGGCTATTGAGAAAATTATGTGGAGGCCTGGCCTGCAAAGAGACAGCTGCTCCAGTGAGTCCCAGGAGCCTTGCAACAGCGGAGGAAAGGAGAATTCCATTAACAACATTTCCATTGAACAAACTCTGTTCTGGGGAAGGCTAAATAAATAATAAAAAATAATCTCTAGATTAAAAATATTTTCAAGATACTGGATTAAATAAAGTTGAAAGATATATCTATATTAGATTTTCTCATAATCATTAAAATTCTAATTCTCATTATGAACTTCCTGGTAGGGGAATACTGTGTGCAAGTTACTGACACAGGAGCCCCGTTCATGTTAAACATCTATTAAATATCGTAAAAGAGTAAAATATTGAGGAGGTAAAGAGTTTAGACAATGCTACCTTAGCAACCACCAAATTCCAAACTTCCTGCCTTAAGTGAGGAGGCAGACATGGGGAAAAGGATCTAGAAAGCTGTAATGGTTAGTCAGTGAAGGGTACAACTACCTCATCAAAACCCTTTGCTGCCTCCCTCAAATCTCCATAGGAATAGGAAGTAGAAACCTCTTTTTTAGTCTCCATGACTTACCTTTTCTTCAAGTACTAGCTTTCTGTCTGGAGGCTCACCTCAACACTATCAGAATGCAGATGTCGAGCATTTAGGTGTCTCTAGTGTCTCTTACCTGTTGTAGTCTCCAATGCCTCTCTCATTTTCAACGTGGTTCCCAGTAATCTTCTTGCTGGAGACATTTTTAATGATTAAAAAAAATGAGAGAGAGAAAAAAAAGAAAAAAGAAGGGGTTTAAAATTCTTACCTCAATTCAGAAAAAAAAAAAAAAAAAAGCAATCGTTACACTCTTGGTGAGGTCTTTTTATTTTCCAATTAGCATTCTTTTGATGCCAGTTCTTGAAACACAGGGCAACAAATGTGAACACATGCATATTATGTTATAGGTGACCATGAATGTGCACCAAGCTAAGAACAAGAATGGTTCTCTTCCCACCCCCCACCCCCCCAAAAAAATTAAAAAGGCAGTGTCTGGTTTGATTCAGGATTATGCCCCTAACTATGCCTGTATCCTAGTGGAAGGTAACCTCTCTGAGTTTAGTTTCCTCATCTAAAAAGTAAGGATAATTGTATTTACCTCCTAAAGTAATTGGAAAGATGAGTTGAGAAAAAAAAAACTAGAAAAAATAGAGTAGAGGGCCTGGCACATAGCAGGTGGGATCTTTTCCTCTCATCATTGTTTTGACTCCATTATTGACCTAGCAAATGACTGGGTCCAGTGAAGCCTCAGGTGCTTACCTGAAAGAATTCTGAAGTGTTCAAAGTTCGAAGATCAGTACAGTTTGATCCTAGAAATAAAGCTGGTTTCTAGCTGCATGCTCCAAGGTTTTTTTGTGGGCAAGGGCTTCTGTAGATGTGAAACATGGCTAAACAGAACATGGCTCACAGAGACAGAGATGTGGCACGAATCCTTCAAGACACCAGTGAAGGGGAACTGCAGCCCTGGGACTGTACTTGGAATTGCTAGTGTAATGACTGCAGACCCACAATTCAGACATCTGAAAAACTGAAAGCATCGTCTTGAACATAAAGGTACAGATCAGACACATCGAAGACCAGCCAGAGTGCCCATACTTCTTTGTCCCAAAGTGCATAAAGGAATATTATTTGTCTCTTTTTAGTAGGACATCTCAAAATTTCTGAGATTTAATGGAAGGTGATACCTAGTACCTTTCAAAATAACACAGACAAAAAAACATATATATGTGTGTGTATGTTTTTCATCTAAGAGATTTGGCTTTTTTCCTTCCTTCCTTCCTTCCTTCCTTCCTTCCTTCCTTCCTTCCTTCCTTCCTTCCTTCCTTCCTTCCTTCCTTCCTTTCTTTCTTTTCTTTCTTTTTATCCTACCCTTTCCCCTCCCTTCCTTCCTTTACTTTCTTTTTCTTCTCTTCCCTCCCTCCCCCTCTTCCTTCCTCCCTTCATTCCTTCCTCCCTCTGTTCCTCAATGTCTGTATTTCTGTCTCTGTATGTAGCTGGTTTTTGCCTGTCTTTATCTAACTCTTTTCCCTTCTCATTAACTCTTGCACATAAAGATGCCAATTTAAAAAACTTTTCTCAGACAACATGAAAAAATGAATATATATATATATATATATATATATATATATATATATATATATTTTTTACCTATAGTTGTTACTTACTAAGAATCACAAAATAAGCAACACATTTTTGTGCCCATGAGAAAACAGCTAATCTTTCTGAAACAGCCAATTTTTAAAAATAATACTTTTCATTTTTGTGGTACTCCTGTAAAATTTACAAAGGCCTCTCACATACCTAATCTTATTTAATCCTCATAGATATTGTTATCATCTCCACACTATAGATGAGAAAAACTTAGGGACCTGGGGAGAACTAAATGAAGTAATTTGTCTGAAGTGCCTTAGCAAGAGCCTTGAATGTGGTAGGTGTCCCTGAATTTCCTTTGTCTTTCCTTAGGTAATATGTCCAGTCTCAGTCAACAATCTTATTACTCCAAAGTACAAACTCTTTTTACATTAAACCATAGTCACTAGGATAGAGCTGTTGGTGGAGTGGTATGTTTTGGAATTGATGAGAGAGGAGGCAAGCTATATGGTTACTACTCTATTTCTTGTGTCTGCTGTCAGAGATCATTTTTTTTTTTTTTTTGTAGATATAGTGGGCAAGAGCCCTAGGGAATAGGAATTTGCCTGGATAGAGAAAATTCACTCTTCTACTTTTTATTTGTTTGTAAACTTGAAATTCCAGGACACATATCTGAAAGAAGATATTGCTTTTTGTTTTATTTGCTTTTCCCCACCTCTGTTCATTTATCTTAGGTGAACTGCTATGCAGAAAACACAGTAAACTACCCTGCCCTTCAGAGCCCTGAATTTGAGGCACACTTGGGGATATGAGAGCCACACACACAAATGCGCTATAAGCGGTGGCACAGAAGAGTGAGCACCAAGCGGTCATTTTTGTTGGAATGCTTCACGGAACAGATGGGCTTTTATGAGGTTTCTGAAGTTTGTTATTATAAATCTAAACTGTTGTTCTGAGGATTCTTTTCTTCTCTGTACATTTTAATATCTGCATGTGTATTTGGTGCTTATGAAAGGCAAGGACAGTTCTCCTTAGAACCAGGCATCTCAGAACAGTGTAAACTTCCCTTGTCATGCTCTCTATAAGTCCTCACTCTACCTATTCAGATTGTTTGGATGGGGGAATAGATTTGGCAGTAATCTGTGGCTACACCTGAGGTTTATTGTTCAGGGAAGGTCATGCTACAAAAACAGATTAACTGTCAGATCTCCTAATATGTGCAAGGTTGATTTCTTGCTCACACATTCTGATGCAGGTGGTAGGGATACAGGAAGCGGGGAAGGCAGTGGCACTCTCCTCCACATGGTCACTCAGGATTTAGGCTGACAGAGGCATCAATATTGCCACAAGCAGTTTGCTAGAGCAAGAAAAGAAAGAACCTAGAGAATCACAAAGGGAGTTTCTCAGAAATGACACATGTCATTTCTACCCAAATTTCATTGGCCAGAACTAGTCACTTGGCCTTGCCTACCTGCAAAGGGACTGAGAAGCACAGTTTTCCACAAGCCAGGAAGGAGAAATAGAAAATGGAATTTGATGAACGCAGAGCTTTTTCTCAGCTTTTTTAGATGTTTGCTGAGATAGTAAGTTCACTATTAATGGGGATTTTTATCATGGGCATATAGGGTGCGGCCTCCTCTTTTTTGAGAATGAAAATATATGTAATAAGAACAATCACATAATAAAAATGTGTATCTTTGTCTTTAATTAAAATACTAATTATTTTATATATATAGCTAAAATTTATACATGACAGTCACCTTTTAATGGTCATTTTCTCAAATGAAACAACCTTGCTTTCTCTGAGGACACAATTAGAAAAGACCCTAAAATTTCCTGGGTGGTCAGTACAGGCCAAGGTGATGTGAATGAGAAACATGTTTGGTATTAGGGCCCTATACATTTAAAAGTTTAATGTGATGGAATTTTAAACAGGGATTTTGGGGATTTCTTCTGCTGTTTTAGGCTGAGAAGGGTACTTGTTAATAGTTTTTAATGTATATTTTCATCTACTTTAAGTATAAAAAAAAATTAAAGGCAAAGTCCAAACATTTGAAGATGAAAAAAAATGACTTGTCTCATGCATTTCTGATACCATTATAAATTAATACAATCCTTTGGGAAAACAATCCAGCAAAATGTATCAAAAGCTTTACAAGTGCAATATTGCTACCAATATGTCCAGAATCATAAAAATGCTTACAACCTCACTAATCCCATCTCAAAAAAACACAGCAATCTCTTATCAACCAACTCAGGTAACATTCATTAAAGGCAGTGTGGTTGGCTGCTTCCCCCCAAAATTACATTGATAAAGTAATGATTTAATTAAAATTAATGGAGTGGGGATAAAGAAAATATGGCATTATATGGAATATTCCCAAAATTAAGTAAATAAATATTCTAGAAAACATCTACTTAACCTAAAACTAGGTTATTTAGCATAAAATCCTTGTTCTTTCCATTTTTCTGCAAGATCATTTTTTACTTTTTAAGTTCCTCTGACAGATTCACCAGTTTTCTGTTCTAAACACTGTATTTCTCTACAGTTTCCAAATAAGCAGTTACTTCCTGGAAGTCTAATATGTTTTTTCATTTGCATTTTTGTGTGTTTTATATCTTTAATGTTGTTAAAATGCTTACATAACCAAGCGACTTAAAAATATTTATGCTCTATATTGGCACATTTTTCAAGATCTCGTCTCCTAATCATATATTGAAAGTATAAATGATGTATGGACATATTATCTTCATATTATGCCTATAATTCATTACATAAAGAGAAGAAATTATTCTTTACTTTTGTCCATTTTTTAGAAGATTAGTTTAAATGGCTTATTTGTAATAATGCCAGCTTTTTATTTTTGTTCATTCTGAAACTTTAGTTTGTAAAAATTACTATTTTGTAGTTTAGGCAAAAAGCTATTGTTTCAAGAGCATCATAGATTTATTTCTGCATTATTTATATCAAAGAAAATTAAAGTATTGCCTAAATATAAAAAAATCAAAAACAAAATAATAAATTATCCATCATATGAAATATTATGCAACTTAAGATAATTATTAGGAAGACGGTGAATCATTCCATTATAATGTAATTTTTTAAAGAATACAGATAATACTCTCTTTGTATTCCACCTACTCTGTGGAACCATGCTCTCTTCTCCCTCACTTCAACCTTAATGTCAAGTATTTACTTATCCTAGTAGAAATTTACCATCGGACTGACAGAAGAGTTGAAGGCATCTTTCCCTCCCTTCTGAGCTTTCCTGAAACCCTCCCCTGCAGGTCTCTCTGGATTCCAAAAAGCTCAGGTACACAGTAAATGTGGTATAAGTTCTGCTTTTATTCTTAGTATGGCCTCCAACCCCAACCCTTTAACACTGAGGCCACATCACTAAGAGACCTTGCTGAAAAGCTGAGTGGTTGTTGATTCTACTGGTTTCTATAGAAAGTATAGGACTCTATAGGTTTAAATTGAGAAAAAAAAAACAGATCAGGCACAAGCTGCATTAGTGCAAGATGGTTGCAATAGAAGAATTAGGGAGTTAACCCAAATTTTGTTTTGTTTTTTGGTTTATATTAAGTCATTGTTTCCACCTTTATTGAGATATGATTGACAAATAAAAATGTATATGTTTAAGTTGTACAACATAATTTTTAAGATGTCCAATATGATGAGTAAATGAATATATTATGAAATCAACATGATCAAATTAATTAACACATCCTCACCTTCCACAATTACTGTTTGTGTGTGTATATGTGTTGAGAATGCTTTAAATCTGCTTTTTTAGCAAAGTTCAAGTATACAGTACAGTATAACTAATTGTAATCACCATGCTGTACGTTATATCCCCAGAACTTATTCATCATATAACTAAAAGTTTGTACCCTTTTACCAGCATCTCCCCATTTATTCCAACCTCCAGCTCCTGGAAACTATTGTTCTACTCTCTGGTTCTATGAATTTGCCTATATTAGATTTTACGTGTAAGTGAGATTATACAGCATTTCTCTTTCTGTGTCTTAAAACAAGCTTTTTAAATAATCTATGATGTTAATACACATATAGAAACTCAATTTTTTACCTCAAAATTTTTTTTAACACATCTGCAAACAAACAAACAAAGTCAGATATCTTTCCTTCTGCAAATATCCATGGATCTCTTTAGTTTCTCTGGATAGTGTTTCTTAAGAGATTATAGAAGCTTCTGTGCAAATTTTTGTGTATATGTTCTTTCAGCAGATTCTCAAACACATCTGTGATAAAATCTTTCCTCAGTGTTTAAGAACCATGCTTCATAATGGTCTAATCCTTAAGTAAGGTTCATTTCTCTTAATGAAAAGCAATGTAAATATCAATTTCCAGCTATAATCCCATTTTTAATGAAGTTTAAACCACCTGAGTCACATATCTCACCTCAAGATAGCTAAGGATTTCTAACTTGGGAGCTAAAACAGAGGTTCAGATTCAATGTTTCTTTTAAGCCCAATCATTCTGATATTTTTTAAAAACAAGGAAGACACTGAGCCTTAACACATGTCACATTATTTCTAAATTCATATGCTCCAAATAATTTAATTAATATATATTTTCATGAGATATATAAAAATATTGACATTTCTTTTGATAGTTTCCCCCAGAAAGAAAGTATGTTTGTCTCTTCCACATTTTCCTCTGACCCAAGAACAAACTGTATCAAGGATGTCTCCCTTAAACTATTTACTTAAAATTGTGTACCTTTCTATGAAGCAAGCCCCTTTTTATCCCATTGCTTCATCATTTACATTTCCTTGAAACTTCTGATCTGCAAAGACACATGATGTTACAGAGCCTTAGTGCTCCTACTAAGCTTAAGAGGGAAAATCTGTTCAATTATATTTCTATTAGAAAAAGCAGGACAAACATTGCTTTCAGCTGAGAAATCACAAAACCACTAGTATAATTTGGAAGTGGGAAAAACAGGGTGTGTATGAATCGGAAGATGTAAATTCTCAAGGAAGTTATCATATCTCATTTATTTTTGAAACCCAGTGCCTAGATCAGTTCCAGACACCTAGAAAAATACTCAATACCTGTTGCTTGAACAAATGAGTGAATGTTTGCCCCTAAGATTTATATGCATGGCATTTATGACCAGGGATGTGAGAGATGCCAGACACAGCACGGTAGTTATAATCAGTACAACATGTTTACATTATTGTAGATTCTTGTCTTTGTATTATTCTTCCTAAAAAATAAAATGCCACCATCATATTCATGTGATTTAAAATGCATTAGAAATCGATGATTTACAGATACATCCAAACAAATAGTGAAGAGTAATTCTTAATGGATCAAAAAGCACATACATAGTACAGTGAAAAATCCTTATTTCTTTTTCAAGGAGCCAAATGAAAAATAACACAATGAAAAAAAAATTGTATGTGTATTTTTAGGTGTGATTGTCCATGTATGCCCTCTTTCAAACATTCTGTTGAGTGTTCTACAGACATTATTAACACATTTAATCCTCTCCATAACACTATGTGGCAGTTACCATTCTTATTTCTATTTAACAGTTTTAGCAGAAAACAGATTTAAATTGAATAACTTACATAAAATTATATAACTGGTTAGTGGGAGAGCTGAGTTTTTAAATCAAACAATCTGATCCATGTTTTAGCTACTATATTATTCTACTACAATTAATTAAACTATACAATTAGTATGCTATATTCTCTGCATTAGGAAAATAACACTTTCATTTGCACTTGGCTAGAAGATTACAGTTTTCATGCTGTACAGGAAGGTCACAAATGAAAAAAATCTAAGAGAAAATGAAAATTGTAAAAAGTGAATTTCACTTGGCTCTTCAAATCCAGAAATAGTTGCCTACAAACATTACTGCTAGAATTTATCTTCTAGAAATAAATAGTAATCTTTTTTTCTATTATGAATTATTAAAAACTATTTTAATGTGTTCTCTGAATGTTCTAGTTTCTCTGAGCTTTAATTAACAGCTGTTACCAAATGTGATAGGTGATTCATGCTAGTCTTAATATTGTATATAATTGGATCTCTAAGGCAAATTTATCTGTCAGAGTAAAATTGATCTACAAGTAGTTCCCTCTAGCTAATACCTAAATTAGTTTCACCTGGACCCTGCCCTCTGATTCCTTCTGAATTATACCCAAGGAAGGAAAGCAAACAGCTGGTGTAGAAAGAAGCAGTTTTATCTGAAAGATTCTAAGGTGAGTCCAAACTGATTATGAAAAGAACAAGAAAACTAAACCTATTTATGGGTCAGCTTTGGGAAAATTGGGCTTACAACCCATCATATTTTAGAATAGTTAGAACCCACTTTTCAGAACATATACTTCAAAGCAATACTGGTCAAGACTCCTGAATCAGTGAGCAGCAAAACACTATGAGTAGGGCATTTGGGATTCCACAGTAACTTTTTTTGAGTAAATATATATTTTTTTTCTCAATTTTCTCTCTTAATTTAAAACAATCCATGGAAAAGTCCAAATCTACTTACTCTCCATTAACTGAGTATGTAATCATTTCTAATTACATGGATAATGAGTTGGCCTCACTCAGAGGTGAATGAATGAATGAATGAATGAATAAATAAGTAGAATAAATAGAATAAAGGATTTATCAAAGAAGAACATTTTAGATAGGAAAAACAGAATGAGCAAAGGCTTAGAATCCTGAGACATTCAGAAAGCTTGACTTATTCAGAAGCCACTGACAACTTTTGCCAGAGCAGTTTCAGTGGAGTTGAGGAAATGGAGGTTTGATTAAATTGGAATGACACATGAGTGGGGAGATAAGAAAGTAGAAACACACTTTAAGAGGATTGTGCATGAAGGGAATGCAAGGGATAGATTGGCAACTAGAAGAGGAGACCTTCCTGCAAGTGGGTTTATCAGAATATGATTCTCCCTAACAGTGAGATGGAGCAAGAAACAGTGTTAATGCATCAGAAAAACTGCTGATGGGAGGAGAGAAAATTTCAAAACATTGCCAGAAAAGGATATGTGGGGGTGATGTGATCATATCCCTTTAAGTTAGACAGCTTTAAAGAGAGTTGAGAAAGTGCTGTTGACACATACACATTTTCCCCTAAAACTTGTCTGTGATACAAAAACTAAACTTATGTCACAAATTCTGATTTCTCGTTTTAAATATCCAGAAGGCTTACTTTATATGATTTAGTATAAAAAGATATTTCATTGAGTTAGTTCATAAAAATAGAAAATTACCTTTCCTTTTTGTCTCTCTCTCTCTCTCTCTCTCTCTCTATATATATATATATATATATATATATATATATATATATATATATATTGAGAATATCCAGAGTATTTTATAGCAGGCTACGTAATATATTGCTCTGAACTAAATCCAAAGATAGAACAAAAATGTAACCAGCACAGAGGTCTGGCTTGATTTTAAAAACTATTTTCTAGTGAAAGAAAATATAATTTATGATATATATTATATATATTTCTGGAAAAGTGGAGACCAATATTACTGTGAATATCAAGTGATCCTAGTCCTGTACATTCTCTTTACACCTCAAGTTAATAATGATAATGTGTTCACTTCTACAGCATCTCAAATCCAAGAATTTCCAGGTGCTTTGTAAATGTGAATCAAATTTTAAGATACCCCTGTAAAGCAGTTGAACATTGTTACTAATATTTTATAAAGAAAATATTAGGTGTGGGATTTACCTAGTTTACTGGGTTGTTTGTTGGTACCTGAGATTACACACACACACACACACACACACACACACACACACACACACACACATGCTGGTGCCTGACTTCTCTGAAGCCACAAAATCGAAAGAGACACGTGTATAAAGGAAACATTGTGATAAAATAGAAGATATGTATAGGATGCAACTCTGATTTGAGGGAGGCAATAATTACCTCTATTTGAGGAAACCAAGAACATCCTCAAAGAGCACAAGACACTTGGTTTTAACTGTAAAAGATGATGAGGTATTTACAAGCTATGGGAGTAAGCAAGGCAGAAGGGGCATCATGTATGAAGCATGAATATAGAAAACTGCATATGTATATAAAGGACTGAAAGGAGTCCTATATGGCTAGAACAATAGTTACTAACTCAAAGTCAGGCCAGGCACATGATGTAAATGAAATAAGTGTTCTGCATGGAGATTCTATTGACCTGTAAAATCATGTTTGCCAGAGAGGGTGGCGGCTTGTTACTCATTTTCTATTGGATTGTTCCCGTGCCATGTTGTATGCCATATATCCTCCTTTTTCAAGATGTCAGGATTTGAAATGGACTCTATTTTTGAATGTTAGTGACTAATTTAACTTTTTAAAAATTGTATAGATAAAAATATCTTCACTATGTTTGTAGATAAATGTAACCAATCAGTAGTCTTTACAAATGTTCAAGAAAGAGATCCCAGTTTTCACCCTCTTTTGGTTACAAGCAACAGAAACAAAAGATAAGTTCATTTTAGGAGATATATCCAGAAACTATGGGAAACCTGGAGAATAAGGCATGGAAAAATCATCAAAAACAAAGAGAGATTAGAAAGAATGGAACACAGCTGATATTACACCACAGAAAGAGTCACCTCAGCTGAAATCTTGTTGGTGCTGCAGCTATGTCTAAATGCTGATGCCAGAATCTTGAACTCCCTCTGTGATGTGTCCTTCTCTCAGTAGTTCTAGTCTCAGAATGGAGACACAGTTGGCAGAGTCATAGTAAAATGCTCACACATAAGCTACGAAAAGATCAATGAGGATGGTATAACCCAGTCAATTACTGAATGGAGATAAAATCTTACCTCTCACCAAAACTCACACAATGAGGATGAGTGTTCAGTGTTAGATAGCTTGAAAATGACAAACGTTTACCCAATGTATACAGATGTTATTTGCAATCAGCAAATATACCATAAAGTGTGAAGGACTGGGTGAGACTGTATCTAGTATGACAGAAGTTGTCATGCTGGATAAGAAACAAGACCCAACTCTACACTATTTATTAAAAAATCACATTAAATATAAACATACAGATGAGTTCAAAATAGAATAGTGGGAAATATATCTTGAAAACTCTAAACATTAGAATGCTGGAGGCTGGAGTGGCTATTAATATGCCAAGTTAAGTAGACTTCTGAAAGAAATATTACCAGAAATAAAGAGGGGAACTTCTTAATGATAAAGAAGTCAATCCATCAAGAAGACATAATATTCCTAAGTTTTTAAACAACTTATAAATGAGGTTAAAAGAACATGAAGCAAGTTGATAGAACTTAAAGGAGAAATAGACAAATTCACAATTAGAGTTAGAAATATCAATACTCCTTTCTCAGTATTGTATATAACTTGTAAACAGATAATCAAAATATCAAAGGGAATTCAATCTGAAAAATGGCATCTAGGAAAAACTGCAGCAGATAGCATACCTAATGATAAAAATAGTGTGAAGAACATAGAAAAAAAAAGATTGAAAATAAACTTGAACAGAACCTCAAAACTAGTAGGATTATATCAAATCATCTAGCTTAAAATTATAGTTTCAGAAAGAAAAGAAAAAAAAGAGCAAAAAACATATTTGAAGAACAAATGACCTCAAATTACCAAAATTTGATTAAGGGTAAAAATGTGGTTTTAGGGAACTCAGTGAATCAAAAAAAGGATAAATAAAAAGAAATCCATGGCGAGACACATCATAGTCAAACTGATGAAAACCAAAGACAGAGAAAATCTTGAAAGTAGCTAGAGGTAAATGACATATTTTATATTGGGGAGCAATAATATTATAATCACTAACTTCCATCAGAACATTTGTAGGCTACTACACAATAGAACAACATCTTTAAAGTACTGAAAGAAAAACGCTCTGAACCTAGAATTCTTTATCCAATAAAAATATCCTTTAAGAATGAAGATAAAATAAAGGCATTTTCAGATAAAAGAAAATTAGGATCATTTATCATATGCATTATAAGAAATGCTAATGGAAGTTTTCTACAGAAGTCTGAAGGAAAATGATACCAGTTATAAATTCAAATATTCAAAAAAGAACAAAAAGTATTGGATATTGTAAATATATGGGTAAATATAATTAAAAATAATTATTTTGCTTTTTGTTTTTTAAAAAATATATTACTAAAGCAATATTTATAACACTAGTATATGAGAATTTCATTGTATTTGTATGTAATATACATGACAATTATGGAATAAAACATATAGAATGAATGGAACTACATGATTGTAAGATTTCTACTTTTTACATGAAGTGTCACAATATTAACTCCAAGTAGATTGTGAAGGATCTATATTATAATCCTAGGAACAACTGCTAAAATTTTTAAAATTGTTATTAAAATTATTAAAGCAATACAAAAAATATACAAAAAAAGATCAAAGGAACAAAAAGAAGAGATGAATAGACAACAAATGAAATGACACCTGTAAGTCCAATCATATTACTAATTACATAAAATGTTAAAAGATTACACATCAATTAAAAGGCAGAGATTGTCAGAATGGATATAAGACCCAAGTGTAAGTAAGAGATACAACTTAATGTTAATGGAAGTTTTCTAAGAAAGAGATACAACTTAATAAGCAAGCAGTGATTGATAGTTTGAAAGTAAAAGCATCTCAAAAGATATATCATAAGAAGTCTACGCATAAGAAGTCTATATTAATATCAATTAAAGTTAATTTCAAACAACGAGTATTATTAAAAGGTTAAAAATTTTAAAATAATTACAAAGGGTTATTTATTCAGAAGATGTAATGATCAAAAATGTGTATGTATAAATGTGTAAAGAACTTTAAAATACTTACAGTATAAATTGACAGATATGCACGTAGAAATAGAAAGTACCACAAAACCACGGTTGGAGATTTTAACTCCTAATTCTTTATACTTGATAGAACAAACAAGTAAAAAAAAAAAAAGGTAAAGACGTATAATCTGAACAGCATTATCAACTAACTTGACAATCAACTACAAAACACATTCTTTTCAAGTGCACATTGTCCAAGATAGATAATATATGGGACCATGAAAGATTTAATAAGTTTAAAAGAATTAAAATTTTACAGGCCATGTTTTCTTATACCAATTTAATAAAGTTGAAAATCAATAAAAATATGTTATCTAGGAAAATCCCAAATGTTTAGAAATTAAACGATATACTTTTAAGTGATCTGAGAATCAAAAAGAAAATCATAGGCATATTAAAAATATTCTGAAAAGAATTAAAAATTAAAATAATTGTATTAAAATTTGTGAGATAGTTAATGTAGTGATTAAACAATAATTTATAGCTTTAAATAGTTATACTAGACAAGAAGAGAGATCTATAATTACTTGTCAAACTAAAAAAAGAGTAAACTCAAGTAGAATGAAGGGAATTTCTTTTAAAGAACAAAACTTAATGAAGAGAAAATGATGAAACAATAGGGAGAAAGAACATGCCAAAAATGTTTTTTGAAAAGATCAGTAACATTGATAAAAATCCTAGTGAGATTTAAGAAGAAAATAAAAGGAACACAAATTACTGCTATCAAGAATAAAATAGTATCATTAAAAAAAAATAAAATAGTGGAGCCATCCCTACAGATACCACAGAAATAAATATAATAATATAATATTCTGAACTATGGACTGATATTCCTCATATACATAAATACAATTGTCCTTTACAATACATTAGCAAATCAAATCTTGCAATGTATAAAAATACTGCATTATGGTCAAGTAGAGTTTACCCAATGGATGTAAGATTGGTTTAACATAAATAAATCAGTAAAATTTATCACAGTAATAAAATGAAGAAAAACCATATTATTATTTCAACAGCAACAGAAATAACAGTCAATAAAATTTTATACTTATTAATCACAAATTCTCTTATAAAACCGGGAAGAAAAAAAAACTTCTTCAATATGTTAAAGGATCTTTATGATAAACAGAAGATTTGCACCATCTAAATTCAAGAAAATATGAGTGTAGTGCTGGCCTAAGGATTGACAAATCAATTAAAAAGAGACTCTACAAATAGGCTAGACCTTAAATAGTCATTTGATTTTTGATTAGTGCCAATGTAGTCCATTTGGGAAAGAAAAGCCTTTTTTAAAAAATAGTGCTAGAATAAGATGGCAAAATTAAACCTTAACTCTTACTTCACATCGTATACAGAATTTGACTTGCAATGGCTCATAGGCCTATATAAAAGCCAAAACCATAAAGCTTTAAGAAGACATAAGAACTTTTTTCCTGACCTGAAGGTAGGCAGAAGTAATTTAGATAGGGCACAGATCACAACGGCATAAAGTAAAATATGGTATATTAGACTTCATAACATTTTTAAACAGTTTTCATTAAAACCGCCACTAAAAATAAATAGGCAATCTACATGCTCGAAGAAAATATTTACAATATGTGTAAATGTCAAGGAACAGATATCTGAGATATATAAATAACTAAAATTTAGTAATAAAAAAGAATTTATTAAAAATGAGCAAAAGATTTATTTGACTATATACTTCACAAAAGAAGATATATAAATGGTCAATAAACATATGAAAAGATGTTCAATGTGATGAATCATCAGGAAAATAAAAATTAAAACTATAATAATGTACCATTATACGCCTATTAAAATAAAAAATATTGACAACACTAAATGCTAACAAAAATGTAGAAAAAATGGAAATGGTAGTGCCATTGGAGATAAGTCTGCCAGTTTTTTATAAAAATAAATTTACCTACCCCTTGACTAAGTAATTACTTCTAGATTTTAAACTAAGAGAAATAAAAGCATATTCACAAAAGGCTGTTTTTAGCAACTTTATTTATGATAGCCAAGAAGCTGTAAACATCCCATTTATAGGATCAACAAACTGGTATGTTCATAGGGTGAAATAATATTTACCTCTTGAAAAGAACAAATTATATTACATACAACAGCATAGATGATCTTAGAAGCACCATGCTAAGTAGTCGCTTCTAAGGAGAGGAATATACTGCAAAAAGGTATAAAGGGATTTTTTTAGACTGATGATAATGTTCTTTATTTTGATAGGCATGTTAGTTATACAGGTACATGCATTTGTCGAAATTCAATGATTGTATACTTAAGATTTGTGTATTTCTTTGAATGTACATTTTATATCAAAATTTGAAACATGAAATACTGAAATTTGTTAATAATATGCATATTAAAGTATTAAGGACAAAGTAAAATCTGCATTTTATCTTAAAATACATTAAAAAGTAGGTGGATTGGTTGAATAAAGGAATGAATATGGATAGTATGTGAAAAAACAAGCATATTTAGATCTTAATAGCAGAATTGGTGATGATATATGGGGGTTCACTGTAAAATGGATGTTTGAATATTTCCTTAATAAAGTGTCAAAATCAATTATATTTTAAGTTCTAGTAAGAAACAAATTTAAAATAAAATTTAAAAATATTCTATCATTATAATAGCATTAAAATAAAATCTTTAGGAATAAACTTATAGATAATTCTAAAACACAGCAACAATAATAACAATAACTGCAGAGTGAAAGAACCCATACAAATTTAATTCATAGGAAATTCTAGAATAGACAGAAGTAATTTACCATGACAAACAGCGCATCAGTGGTTGCTTAGTGTCAGAGTGGGATAATTTACTGGAAAAGAGTACAAAGGGTTTGGATAGTGATGGAAACATTCTATATTTTGATTATTGTTGTGGTTACTTAGGATATACGTTTATTGAAACTCATAGATGTATACATTTCAAATGGGAGGATTTTATCATGTATACATTTTTTTTCTGTAAGCTTGATTTAACAACTGGCAGTTTATTACTGAGCCTGTGGCTTACAAGAGGATGATATAGAGATGTCCAACAGATGTGACATTGATGGCTTGCCTTTAAAAGCAATGGGATTGAACGAGTTGGTGATTTTCTCTATTCTCTTAACATTACAATTCTGTCATTCAGAAATAATTAGGTAATATTGTTTAATGAAGCTAATTTGTGCCTGTAATCTTGGAAAATGTTTGAAATGTTTACAAACACTTTCACAATTACTTTATTTTTAGGATATTGTACTGATAGAAAGATATGTTCAATGAAAGCTCTATCAGAAAACTATAGGTGAGTCTGCATTTTTTTTCTGGGTCTCATAATTTATTAGTTGTATATTTTAAAGTTGTGGGCAGGACCATTATTCTTGGAACAAGAAGTCTTCATTAAAAAATAGTATTTAAAGATTGTACACAGGAATTGTTTTTTTATATACAAACAAACTGAGTCTGACTTTAGATCATTAGTCCTCAAGGACAATGATGCAAGAAAATATTTGAAGATGACAGACATGTCTGAAGTCATTTGATTTTCTTTTATTTTAGATCTATTATCTTCTATTTACCATTTAACCTATTCCAAACACCTATCTGTTCCCTTTACTCCTTGGAAACTTATCTAGGTTACAAGCGGTCTTCATGTTTTGAATCTAGTGGTCATTGCTTCAGCTCCATCTTTCATTTGTTCCTTTTTGAAACATTCTCTTGATTCCCATTCACATTCTCTTAGTCTTTCTGTCATCATTGTAGCTTCTCTTTTTCAGTCTTCTTTGCTGGCTTTTCTTTCCTTACACAACTTCTAAATGTAAGAGTGTCCAATGTTATTGTCTTGTATCTTTAGCTATAGCTCCTTCTTAGGAAAAGAAAGAATTTAGTCTCAGGCTTCTAGATGTAACAAATATGCCAATAAGTAGCATATTTACATCTCTATTCAAAAAGATCCCAGATTCATATATCCAACTATTTACTTTATAAATCTACATGAATGTCAAAATACACATTCTAGCTTAACAAGTCTAAATCACTCTGTAAACTTCCCATATCAAGAAATTATATCACCATCAACTTGATTGATTAGGCTAATATCCCATCCCTTGTTTTTAAGTACTTTTTTCTTATACATCACATCCAAAACAACACCAAGTCCTGTATTCTATATCTTGAAAATATTCTTGAATCTGTTCATTTCTCTTTCTGTCACTATACTTTATAAGTCACCATCATCTCTAGCCTATGTTGCACAAAGCCTTCTCATTGGCTATGATCTTTCATTCTTGGATTCCATAATTCATAATTCACACAACTGGAGTAATCTTTTTTTTAAAAAAAAAACATTAATAAGTAATTATATCACTACTAAGCTTAAAACACTAAGCTTCAATGATTTCCCATAAAACTACATAAATAATTCAACTTTTTTAGTGGCCTACATGGTGCTCTTTGAGTTGGCCATTGCATATGTGCCAGTCCTTTTCCTCTTATTCATTATGTTCTGGTCATCCTAGCTTCTGCTTATGTATTGAACTCACTAACTGTGTTTCCACCTTTGGGTCTTAGTATATCCATCCCTTCTACCATCACCTTTTCTTAGTCTCCTTGAATAGTTAGCTCCTTCTTATCCTTCAGTTCTCAATTTAGATATCTCCTAAGAGAGGTCTATTACATAACTTACAAATTGACCCTTCCCAATTAGTCCCCCAACATGCACACACACAGCAGTTACTCTCTATCTCATTCTCTGTTTACTTCTTTTATAGTATTTATAACACTCCAAAATTATCTTATTTGTGTATTTGTTTAATGGTTTATTTATGTCTTCTGTAACTTGAAAGCAAACTCTTTTAGGGCAGCATCCTTGTCAATCTTGTTATTTGCTATATCTTATGAAGCCCAAATAATGTTTTGCTTGGCAGGCTTTCCATTAATTTTTGTTGAATGAATAATCTTGGAAACCAGCACTTTGATTAAATGTAAGAAGGAAATCAGGTAGACTGTTCTTTGAAATTACCAAGTTTTCTAATTATAAAAGTAATATATGTTCACTGTAACACATTTGAAAAATATACAAATCACATAAAGAACAACAATACCGCTATCTAGATGTAAAATATATAAAATTTTAGACAGTCTTAGTTTCTGTCCTATCTTACCTTCTCTCTCTTCCCTCCTCCCCATCTTTCTGTAATAAGAATTATTCTGAATTACCACTATTAGTATTTGCCTATACATATCATGGAATTTTCTCAGTTGATTAAATATTTATATTGGGGATTTTTTCACTTTTATTATTTTTCAATTACTGTTGATTTTTAATATCATTTTATATTAGTTTCAGGTATACAGCATAGAAGTAGACTATTACATAATTAAAAATTTATCCCTTCCAATTAGCTGAAACCCAGATGAAACCATAAATAGTTATTACAATATTATTGACTATATTCCTTGTGCTGTACTTTATATCCCTGTAACTATTTTGTAACTACTGATTTGTACTTCTTTGTCCCTTACCTTTTTTCAGTCTTCATTGCTGGCTTCTCCCATTTGACAACCATCAGTTTGTTTTCCATATCTATGAGTCTGTTTATTTTCTTTATTTTGTTCTTTGGATTTCATGTATAAGTAAAATCATATTATATTTGTCTTCCTCTGTCTGATTTATTTCACTTAGCATAATAATCTCCAGGTACATCTATGTGGTTGCAAATGATACGATTTCATTTATTATGGCTGTAATATTTCATCAATATATATCACTTCTTTATCTATTTATGGGCACTTAAGTTGTTTCCATATCTTGGCTATTGTAAATAATGCTGCAATAAACATAGAGGTGCATATATCTTTTCAAATTAGTATTTTGGATTTCTTCAGATAAATATTCAGAAGTGGATTTGCTGAGTCATAAGGTAGTTCTACTTTTTAATTCTGGAGGGTCCTCCAAAATGCTTTTCACAGAGGCAGCACTAATTTGCAATTTTATCAACAGTGCATGAGGCTTCACTTTTCTCCACATTCTTACCAATATTTTTTGGTTAATTTATTGATAATAACCATTCCGACAGGTGTGAAGAGATATCTTATTGTGGTTTTAATTTGCATTTCTCTGATTAGTGATGTTGAGCATTTTTTTTATGTCTATTGGCCATCTGCATGTCCCCTTTGGAGAAATGTCTATTTAGATCCTCTGCCTATTTTTTTAATTGGATTTTTTTTGGATTTTTTTTTTTTGCTATCTAGTTGTATGAATTTTTTATAAATTTATAAACTTTATATTAGATGTATCATTGGAGAATATCTTCTGCCATTTAGTAGGTTGTGTTTTAGTTTTGTTGATGATTTCCTTTGCTGTGCAAAAACTTTCGTAGTCCCATATGTTTATTTTTTTGTTTTCCTTGTCTGAAGAGATACATCAAAAATAATACTAAGAACAATGTCAGAGAGTTTAGTGCCTATGTTTTCTTCTAGGAGTTTTATGGTTTTGGATCTTACATTTAACTCTTTAATTCATTTTGTTTATTCTTTTATATAGTGTAAGAAGGTGGTCTAATTTTTTCTTTTTCTTTTTTTTTGCATATATCTGTCCAGTTTTCTTAACACTATTTATTGAACAGATTGTCTTTACCCCATTGTATATTCTTGGCTCCTTTGTCATAAATTAATTGATCATATAGGTGTGGATTTCTATCTAGGCTATTCTATTTCATCGATCTATGTTTCTGTTTTTATGCCAGTACCATGATGTTTTGATTACTATAGTGAATGTGACTTTTAATGGTTACATAATATTCAATTCCAAACTGGTATTTATATGCTTCCTTATCATTAAATCTTAAACTTTATGTTCCTAGTTTCCTTATCTGTAAATTATAATAATAAGATCTACTTCTTCTAGGATTATCATGAGAATTAAAAGAGTTTAATGAATGCTAATTGTTTAGAACAGTTCTTGGCACATAGTTAGCACTCAATAAAAATGAGATGATGATAATAGTTGTTAATATTATTGATTTCTTTTTATCTCAGTCTATAAAGCTTCAAGAGTAATATGGATCCTGAATTAAGTTAATGGGCTTAGGAAATATCATAACAACGTAAAAAAATCAAGAACTTGTGCTTCTGCATTTCTTGTGATTTGAGGTACTATATTGATTGGCACTAAGATATTTTATATTAGAGTCTAATTATTAATAAATAGCCCCAGCTTTTGAAGTGCCAATAAAATTCCAAACAGAGGAGTACAACTGCAGGATTCTTAATTACACAATTCACTATATAATTAATTTAGACTTCATAGAGGGAAACAGATGTGGTCACCTTCAATAAAAGGCATTTATTGTTATAGTGCTCATTGCTCTCACTGCCTGTCACCCATAGAATTTAGCTTTCTCTAAAATATTAATGCTTTATGAACTACCAAACATAAACATTTGAAGAAAAGATCTGATATATGTAAAGAATCATAACATTCTTTAACTATGCTACTTCCTATGGATGACTTGTCTTACTATTTCTTATGAGTCCTCTTCTCATTAGGACTAAGTCTCCTCACCAGTTACCACACTGTCTGACTAAGACTGTTTCTCCTTTCCATGGCCTGGAAGTTACTAGTAATTTCTAAGGACATTTTATGTGTGTACCAAACTCGATTATATTTTCTGATTATTACCAGGGAAAATTCTCATTGATAACATTGAATTCATTGTTAATTACATGTATTTGGGGTGAGAGAGTGTCATGTAGCTCTGATTGCTTACTGCTTTCTATATGGGGAGCTGAACTTAAGTTTTGTTTCATGTTCTGAGCAGCAGGAACTAGGGAAATGTTTTAGTAAAAAGATAACTATCTAATTTAGCTCTCTGTGAGTAATTGTATATGGTCTATTTTTCAAACAACAAGAGAAAAATAAAATCCTGAAAATGAGTTCCTCCAAAGTTACTTGTGTTTAGACTAATATTTTTAGAAGTGGATTTAAGAAGAAACTCATTCTCTGCCTACAGGGATGAATCCTGTCAAAATCCATCCAAAAAAGATTATTTTTATGCCATTTTACAGTTCTGGTGAGAGTTCTTACATATTTTCCTATAGTGCATTGACACATTAAATGTCCTGAACTCTCCCTCCTTGAAATTTAAGTCCAATTTCAAGACCTTTCAGTGAAGGAATTAAATTGACTTACTATATGACCCTGTGATGTCTAACCATGCCTTCATTGCCTTCATTGCCTTCAATGCCTTCATTGGTGAATGGCTACTGTTATTTAGGAGCCAGCATGTATGCATTTCATGTTATTTATCTTGATGTAATTAATGTTTAATTTAATTTTCAAACAATTTCAAAAGATAGGCATTATCTTCTCTGTTTTCTACAAGGGGAAATTGAGGCTTGTAAACATTAAATAAACAATCGAAGATCACTTCCCTAATAAGGGTAGAACTGGTATTCAAATCTAGTTTTATATGATGTCAACATCAGTGCTTTCTCCAGGATACTATGATGTATTTACATTTACTTAAATATTCTATCCCAAAACTCTCTCTGTGTGTGTGTGTGTGTGTGTGTGTGTGTGTGTGTGTGTGTGTAAATCTCAAAACTCAAGTAGCTATTAGCCACTAGAAAATCAGTTTCAATACTTGCTGATATTGTAGCAACACTGAATAATAACTGAGGCTGGATAATGCCTTAATAATTATGAGATTAGTAAAAGATTCTAGAGCTGCCTTGTTCAAAACTAACCACTAGCCACATATGGCTATTACGTTTTAATTTAAATTAATTAAGTAGAATAAAGTTAACTAAAATTTACATTTAAATTTCACTTCCTTGATCATACTTACATTTGAATGTTCAAGTGATCAGTAGTCACAGGTGGCTAATGGCTACCATATTGTGTGTTTCTATTACCACGGAAAGATCTATTGTCCAGTGTTATTCTAGAGGATTCATGGCTTGTGTGTTTCATAAATAATTTGAAAAGCAAGTCAAAGTTAGTACTGATGTTCAGGATGATATTGAGCTAGTGGAAGGGCTTCAGCAGGGGCATTGCTAGTTACAAAGGAGGCAGAGGAAAGTCATGAGCCTAAGAAAGTTGGAAGTAGAAGTAGAGCTTGCTAGGCTAATTAATATACATATATAAAATATTTCAGAGCCCCAGAAAGACAGATCTAAAGTGAAGAAGAAATTACGAAGAAAGCAAGATATTGTTTAGTTGCAAATTGAATTAGCGATAGCTTTTCATATACCTTTAGTAATTTTTACATTACTAATGTAATTTTTAAATAATTTTATGTGAACTTGAGATTACTTATTGATAACGGAGAGAAATAATGCCATAGTCAGAATTTAAAAGTAAAAGTATGAGAACATAGACATTCAATAATAACCTTAGATCAACTAAGACAAGGACAAGGTTCTAAGGTTATATTAAAAAAGCTAAAATTGATTTTAAGACACTTTCTCACACTGTTAATGGATGTAGGATTCAGGACAAAATGGTCATTTGTTATGAGAGGACTGGTTAACTGCTAAAATTAGAGCTATATATTCAATGCTAAGTGCTCCTTAAATGGAAACACCTGAGGCTGCATTGGGCTGGGGCTCAGTGTGATCTGAAAGGAGGCTACCTGGAAAAGCATCACCCTGGAGAAGTAGCTAGTGAGTATAAGATTCATCTCTGGGGCATAGAGCTGCCCTGAGCCTGGCAGCAAGTATCACTCACATGCCCTTCAGAAAATGGGCTATTCTGTGACTTTTTTGGAGCTGAAGTATTGGAAAGGAAACAATTGCTAATCCTCAGACTTATTTATAAAGAGGTCCCACTCTATTGGAACCACTGTTAATGGGTTCATTTCTACAAGGAGAGGTAGAAATTGCGGCTAGACTTGTGAGTTTTGGCCCCCTAAATCAACATAACCCCTAGTTCTAGACGCTGATACATACTTTCATTTTCTCTGAATCAAAATAGGTGCTGAAAGATTTTATGCCCAAACAATTTTGATCCTCATTAATCTCAGTCAAAGACGGAAATGGAAAGAAAGCTCTACCATAATTCAAAGTCTGCTAATCGATAAGTCTGAGACTTTTCCCATCACTTTTTGCTAGTCTTGCATTTACTATGTTGCTAATAAAAACAAAGAATAAGCAGATTAACTCATCACAAGTGTAAAGTTGGGGCTAGAGGAAATGGATTTGCTTGTAATGGACTTTCATACAAATCTCACACATTTCTTAGGAGTTGTAATCCCTATTTGAGAAATACTTTTCTAGATTAGTGGTTTAAATTTTTATTCTTAGTCAAAAATATAGACACACAAAATTCTCTTCAATATGTAAAAACCTGGATTTCAAATGAAATCCAAGATTTTAGCATGATTTCTTTGATATATTGAAACATATAATGAGAATGTTCTAGTTTATTGAGATATTTATTCTAATATACTGTACTGTTTAGAATGAGGACCCAGTGTTATCAAGGAAAGAACAAATGTTTAAGAAGAATAAAAATGTGTGTGATGTGTTTCAGAAATTTTTTTGAAAAACTACCAATATACATATTTAACTTTTTAATTATAGAAATGTTTGAACATATACCAAAGTATATGTTATGTATCCAAAACCAGCTTCAACAATTATCAATGTGTCAAATCTTTTTTATCTTTAGCCCATTTCTGTATACGCTTGTCATTTTTAGTATTAAATATTAGTTTGTTGCAAAACCCAGAAATTATATCATTTAACCTGTATGCATATCTGAAGAACATAGACACATTTTTTTAACATTACAAGCTTCTAGTTTTAACTACAGAAACTATGAGAGAGCATATTAAAGAAAGCCACAAGAATAAAATCCGCAAAATTCAGAATGTTAGAAACTCTACGTGATAAAACTCAATTTCTTTAACAAATAAATTTCAAAAGATAAAATAAGAATAAGGATAACCTATAAGTTAAAAGAGACTATGATACACAATTCTAATCAACAATAATGAGACAATGAGGGAAATTTAACCACTGACTGGATATTTGATAATATTTAGTGACATTAAGGAATTATTGTTTTCTTTTTTGTTCTTTCATTCTTCATTGCTTTTTTAGATAGCTAAGATAATTGTTTTATGATTATGGGAATGATTTTTAAAAATGTTTTTCATAAAAAAGTAAATCTTTATCTATCTGGAAAACTTGATAATCCAGAATGACTAATAACTTAAAAGCAGAGGGGGATTGAGGGACTGGGAGAATAGGGTGTAAGGTTAAAGAAATACAAATTAGTAGTTGATAGATGGTCACAGGTATGGGGAACACAGCATAGGGAATGCAGTTAGCATGAATATATTGGCTAGGTGGAAAACCAGAGGAGAGAAGGAGCAGTTAGAGGGATCATTTTATAAACTATATAAATGTCTAACTAAAGTACTATATACTTGAAACTAATTTTTACAAAAGGCATAGCAAAAAAAAAAAGAGTTCTGGGTAACTTTTTTCCTTCAGTGGTAATTTTTAGTTTTTGAATAATGAAAAGAGAAAATGTTACAAAAATAAAATGAAATAAGCAAATCCTGAGTTCTAAGGTTAACCTTCCAACACAAGATTCCTTTTGCTTTGAAGAGCCTAAAGCTATTGTCTTTTTAAGAGTTAAATAATAACAGGGAATCCATTATTATTTAAGTGCAATTTTTAAAACCAGTATATCTATAAATGCAACTTGAGTTTGGCAGTACTTCTCAGTACTTTTTTCTTATTAAAAATAGATGACCCATTATTTTATAAATCAGTCCATACACTCTCCTCTGTCCTGCAGGGTTGATGCAGGCCATTGGAAAGGGCAGAGAAGATTCTTTGGACTTTTTATCAGGCTTCTCACATTCATGCTACATATAGATACATACATATGTACATGTGTATATACATATATATGTGTGTGTGTGTGTGGTGTATAAAACTGGCTGAGATGGGGAGTGATGAGTCTCTCAAGGAAATAAATATGGCACATTCATTAGAAGGATCATTAAGAATAAAGTACAGGAAGGGGGCTCTGAGAACAGATTCTTATTCTGAAATTTATTAGGACAAAGCACTCTTTTTAAAGGGGAACCTGAAAAAGCTCTCTGCCGCAATTATTATTAGGCATTAGTGCTTTTACTAACTTCTTAGCATCAGCATTGCCCTTCTCTCTGCCTTAGTAAACAGTTAATAACAACACCCTTGTGTCTCAGGCTTTCGCAGAGAACTCATTCTCACTTTTCCTGTCTTTGCTCAGGAGTCTTGGGCTTCCAGTTTGAGACTGCATTGGAAAAGCAAACTTCCCTCTGGAGTACTGTAAATTTAAAGACATAACTACACTTCATTGCTTGTCTCTTTTCTTGAATCTCTCTTCCCTTCTTTAATTTCATGTACAACTCTCCTACTCTCTTTTTCTCTCTTTCCTCTAGAACAGGGGTTGGCAAAACATTCTTTAAAGGGTCAGATAGTACAGATAGTAAATATTTTAGATTTTGCAGTACAGAAGGTCTCCCTGTCAACTCTGCTATTGTAGTGCAAAAACAGCCCTATATTATACCTGAATGAATGACTATGGCTGTGTTCTAATAAAACTTTATAAAAACAGGTAGTGGGCCAGATTTGATCTACAGGCTTGAGTTCACTGATGTTCATTCTAAAGACCTTAAAAGAAAACTCATAATGCACTTACAAAATAAAAATAAGCATGTAGTATTTCTAAATAGTTTTAATTTCATTCCTTCAATGACTCGCTAAATTTCAATATCTACTAGCTTTTTAATAACTAGTTTGTGTCAGGCTCAGTGCTAGGCACCAGGAATTTAGAAGCTCAGTCTCGTGAGTAGTTGGACAGACAGGCAAACAACTATGATATGACCTACTTAATTCTACAAAGGACATATGGGTGTATGAGACCCTAAGTTAAGGAGATGTTAGATCGCCTAAGACTTAAAGCATTAAGACACATTTTACCAAGCATTTTGAGAGCAAACAGCCCAAGAAAATGTATGAAGGGCCCAAGAAAACATACTGTTCCTGGACCCCTAAGTACTAAGGTGTTACTGCAGTACAAGTGTATGTGCAGGTCTTCTAGTGAGGAGGAGGCAAGGAGGCAAGAAAAGAATGGTTGGAAGAATAGGACACTGGGTGGTTATAAAAGCTTCCTTGTGTTCCATGCCAGTGTTAAGACTTTATTTTGTAAGATATGGGAACCACTGAACAATGTACAGCATAGATGCCATGGCCAGATTTACTTGCTAACTCACAGGGGACAATCTGGGAGATGCAATTCCATCAGTCCTTGAAGGCTTTGACTTTTCTTTTCAGAAACTGTCAAAAATAAACAAAAGTTCACAGAACTAGGATCTAGAAAACCAGGAAGAAAATGTAAAATAGCCTGAATATTCTTTCTGTTCACTTTCCTGGAGCTCCCTGGACTGAGTTGGCAGTAGATGCACTGTTTAATGCAGAAAAAAATAAAGCTCTCTTAGGTCAGTGACAAGAGGGAGAGAATCACTGGTGCTAACAATTCCAGGAGCTGTAGTGAGCAGCTTCTTCTCAATGTGATTCGAGGGCTTCTAGGAATCCCTTTGCTCTGAAATACCACACTCATCTACCTTCTGCAGGATCTAAAATTATACAGCTGAAGATTTTATTCCTGTACTTTGAACATTGTCCTCTCTAGGCAAGGTATTTTAAAATGCATATACTCCCAGGAAGAGGAATACACTCTGTCAATCATAACCTAGTATGAATGGGGATATACATCTAATAGGAACTCAGGAGAACAGAGACCTCTGAGAAGGAAAGCAGGAGGACACTATTAAAATAAAGAAAAGACTACAGACCTAGCCATGTAGAAGGCAAAGGGCAAAGCTGACTTTGCCTCCTCAAGGGAGTGTTAAGCTTAATAAAGTGGACAAGGACAAGGCATAAAATAGTGACTGATTAATAAACATGAGCAGGAGAAGTGTGTCTTTTTCAGACTCAACGGAATTTTTGCTACCTAACAATTCAGAGCCAATATGTAAAGGTGCCTGGGAGTGTTTAGTGTGTCAGAGGCAGACACAGAGAGGGTTATACAATTAGGAGGCAAAAGATGCTGGAAATGACAATGGAATGACCCCTCTCTCCCTCACTTCCGGCTGCACTTGCTCTTCTCCCAACAAGCTCCTGCTTGCTGCTTTGTTTTCTGAGTGAAAAACTAAAGTGCCTGGGTGAATAAACAAGAGCTCTCTTTATCAAAGGGAGCCAGCACCCAGTGTCTTTGGGTTTGATGCATGTTCACAAGCAATGCCCGTTGATTTGAAGCTGGTGAGAGATGTGAGGGCACAGTGCCCAACTGAAAACAGAGCAGCAACTCTGGGACCACAGACTGAAACTTCTCAGGAGATGTCCTAATATTTCTGCCATCATCATGGAAACTGAAGAAAGACACTTCTGAAACTGATTCCTGCCTGAATAAGGCCAAAAAACAACCTTCGGTCCTTCTTGATTATTCATTTGTACATTAAATATTTAACCACCATGTACAGCAAACCTTCTCTGTGTGAGGGTCCTGCTCAGGGTCCAAGGATTCAAAGGCACATGCATGAATGATTGTAATGCCAGATAGGTGCATGGGACTGACAAAGTTATTATCTGAATATAAATGAAAGAAATATAGTGGCTTACATTTCTCAACTACAGAAGCAACCTGAGAGACTGTGCGCAAAAGTTGGGAAAAGTTTATGCAATAATCCAATGTGCCCATCAAGGTGATTTGGTTTTGTCTAAACAAACCCTGATTAGAATGTGAGGTAACAAAGAATTTGAAACTAGGGCCAGCTACATAATTTGCTGGGCCCACTGCACAATGAAAATGCAGGACTTACTGTTCAAAAAGCAAGAAAAATTGCCCTCAAAAGTTCTAAAGCGTGAAATATGCTTCTTTCTTCCATGGTATTTCTCTTGACCTGTCCTATTTTTTTTTTTTTGACATCGTGTTACTTGGGCACAGGGATACCTGTTGGGTGAGTGCCAACCTTCACAGATACCCATGGCCTTGCTCCATGACTCAGCTCATGAGAAGACATGGCACACCAGCTGCCAGATTCTTGGTTCCATCACCCACCCAACTGACCAATGTACCCAGCCAGGTGTGGGGAAGACAATTTCCTATTTTCACTGGCCAACTGTCCCAACCACAGTGGCCAAGTGACTCCCAAAGTACTGCAACCTCTGTACCGAGACATACTCAGTACTGAACGTGGGTGAGTAAGAGGCTCACTCCTGTCAAGTAACCCACCTAGTAAACATGGCAGCCACCATGGTCTGCTGTACAGAGGTCCTTGCTTAAAGAAGAGCAACATCAGCTGCTGGGTGAGGGCCAGGAGGGGAAGGTTTGTTGGGACTCTGAGTGCCAGTATATGGGATTGGCAGTGTTCACTCAATAAAGGCAAGGAGGGGGAGGCCAGGTGGAATCTTGGGTACCAGGAGGCAGGAGAGTGGGTATATAATAGAAAATCTGTTCCCTAGAGGCAATGTGAGATGGTACTAACAGTGAACCCAGGCTTCAAGCCTATTGTCTTACAGAGCTTCACTTACAAAATACAAAATCAAAGGTAACAGTATTAAGCATTTCTAGATGGCGACTTCAGAACATTAAACACACTTGTAGACCCTTCGGAGTATAGGCTCTGCCTGACTGCCTTGGTAGCCCCCTCATGAAGCTGAGCCTACTTGAAACCTACTCAATTGTACTTTATCTAGCCGCAGAAAGAGATTAATTGAGGAGGGTATAATTTGCAAGAAACCTAAGAAGAATGGAGTTAAGGAAATAAACATGGTTACCCAGCACTCTTGAAAGGACAGTGGGGTTGATGTTTAAGACACTAAGGAGGTGGGATTAGTCATAGGCAGAGGTGTTTCTTCCTCTTTCACAAAGATGTGGGTGAAGCAATCCTTACCCCTTTTTAGTGCTTTTCTATAATTACATGCTCATTTTAGAAGAAACTGTTAATTGTCCCTAAACATTCATTCTCTCCTTCTGCCCCAGTAATATTTTTTTTAATTAATTAATTTTTTTTTTTGCTGCACACATGGTCATCTAGACCTTCCTGAGCCTCTCTTGCAACCTCATAGAGCCATGTGACTAAGCTGTGACTATCAGGATATAGTTGTGAATTTTCATGCTGGTCCTTCTTCCCTCATGCTGCCTGGGATATGGATGAACCAGCATACTCTCAGACCAGGAGAATGCCTGCCACACATAGGAGTAATGAAGTGATGTGTTAAAAGGGCTGGAGCTCCTGAGGACTTCGTGGGGGCAGAGCTTCCAGTCTAGCCCTAAACTACATATGACATCTTGTGATGTCATTTATTTTATGTATAAACATCTTGGGTAGCCTCTATAGTATGTTACTCATAGCCAATCCTAATCCTAACTAATGTGCCAAGCAAATTCACCTGGATGGATACCAGGTGATACCTCATATGATACCTCATTAATGAGAAAGTGTACCTATTGTAAGCTAACATTAGTATTGGGTTCATGTAATGATACCTTTTATAGATTTTGTTACTCTGAATTGGCCTACAAAATCTTCTAACAAAATTTGATTTCTAGGTCTTAAAAGTAGAGGGCAGAGCTTGGATCTTGGTGAACTCAACAGGATATCTTTATCCTGTGAAATTGAGTTATGTGGTCAGCTGACACCTTATTATGCTGACAGACATGGGTACATATGGGTACAATAGACATAATATAGCCCAAATGCTCTGTAAGTGCTGGAAAAGGAGACATTACTGCAGCTGGTTCTTTTAAGATAAGCAAAATTAAGAGAAACAGAACATAATGAAACAAGTAAAATTGCTATACAGCAAGATCCCAATGAGTGAAGGTAAATTTAATTAGACAATATTCATTCAATACCTACTATGTCCCATGCTCTATTATAAAAGCTTGGGATATATCAGAAAGCAAACAAATGTTTTTGACCCCATGGAGGTTATACACTAGTGGAAAGAGACAGGCAATAAAGACTAAAACATGATGCAAAATTAATATGTAAGGGTGATATGTAGTACTATGTAACAAAAGGAAAAGTAAAATAGGATAAGTGGATTAGGTGCAGATTTTCTGTACTGGGCCAGTATGTATATTTAACCCTTAGCTGCTTTGAGTATGGACTACACCCTTATCAAGAGCACCATTCTCAGACAAGGAAGTTGTCTTGCCCAGATATGCCGACAAAGTTTTGCATTCCTTTACTTCAGGGTGGGGGCTGGCCTAGAGTAATCATTAGCTTGTATGTGTATATCAGTGTGTCCAAGATGGAATAACTCTGATGCCATTCATACTCTACATCCTCTAGACTAACCCCTTTGCCCACTATCCCGGGAATCATTGGGAAACTGAGGAAACTGGAAATAGTCAGAACTAATACAACTAGAGAGTGCCAAAGTGAAAAGACCAGGTCATATATTGTGCTTGCCTGGCTGCACTGATGTTTACCTGAAGTTCATGAATTTACATTGGAACTGGTAACAAGGATGTAGGCATGGATTAGGCAGAAAAATGTCATTTTTTCAAGTGAGTATAATGAAATGAGTGAGGACAAGAGAGTCAAGGGCATATGCAAGAAAACAATGATAACATTTGGCTAGGGAATTTATGTACAATAAGGAACAAAATGAAGATACGAGGGGGAGTAGGTAAAAGGGATAGAACTGGCAAAAGTATGGAGACACTATCAGTGAAAAGATCAGTCAATTCAGGGGTTTAGAGTCAGAAAAGAAGTGAACAGGAGGAGCACAGGGAATTTTTTTAAGACAGTGAAACTATTCTGTATGGTATAGTAATGAGTTTTAGTTAATTAAAATGCATCAATATTGATTCATCAGTTATAACAAATGAACCACCATAATGCATGATAATAATAGGGAAAACTGGTGGGAGTGTGGTGTGGAGCTGTGTGTGAAAAGATATATAGGAATTCTGTAAATTTTGCTTAATTTTTTTTGGAAACCTAAAACTTCTTTAAAAAGGGCTATTTTTTTAAACATAATTCTCCATGAGACTAGATTTTAAAAAATCATTTACTTCTATCTACTGCAGAAATAAGAGAGTGCTAGGCTTCTATTATATAATTAATTAGTATGTTAAATGCAGTTATGTTAAATCCAGAGTCATTTCCTCTAGATCAAAAAATGAATAGAGTTATAATGTAGAAAATGAATAAGTAAATAAAACATTTTTAAAGTTTTACTTTTAGGTTAAAGAGGCCACAAACTCAGTTGGTATCCAAATTGGAGAAACAATAATATAATTTCAATATTCTGAAGCAGGAATGGCAGAGGAAGTAGTGAGCCTGGAAGAAGAAAAAATATCCAAAACTTAGTCTTCCTAGACAAGGGGAAAGGCACTTTGTCACCTTCCCCACTACCTTGCTCTTGTGATCTATAAGATAGAGACTTGGATCATAATAATTTCTTATAGTTCTAAGAAAATAGGCCTATTGGGGTCATGTGATTATTAAACTCTACAATCCTCTTAGTGAAAGACATTTACTGCAATCTTGTCAAATTCTGTATGTGCCTATTCCTTTTCTGAGAATTTAAAGGTGAGAGTTTTACTTTCATAGTGAGGCTAGCTAAAATGTCTTTCATAACATGTGCTCTAAATGCTAAATTCTGTGATGTTCTCACCTGGCTTAAAGTGAAAAAGGAAAGTTGTAATAAATAGAGTTGTAATAAAAATGGGCTAATGCTTTGTATAAGTACAGCATTGTAATTCAGCCCTTAAGTGACCAAAGTATATTATAGTACAATATAAGTGACCAAAGGCTTATAGTATATTGAACAAAGTTACTTAATTGGTTAAATAATTTAGGTACAATTAATTTTTTCTTTTATAAAATTGTTAGAAAATATTTTCTCAAGTGTTTGGCTATTGATTCAGAAATCATTTGATTTTGAAAATTAAATGCAAGAGATGATAAATAAATTAATAGTGACATTAGATGCATATTAAGTTATCTCTACTGTCCACACAGGCAAGCACATTAGACAGAATCATCATTCAATTGATTGCCTTTTGCCATAATGAACCTCTAATCTTGGAAATAGAACAATCACATGCTCAGAAAAACAAATAAGCTATTTGAGCCACATTTTAGAAATAAGAAATCAGATTTTCACTGTTGAGGCATGAGGATATCTCTTTGAGTGACTAGCAGATTGTTTTTGTATTAAATTCTTTTAACTATTACTATGTATTCTACAGGAACACCGCATGAGGCCAAAAAGAGGAAATTCTCCATTTCCTGGAGACAATATTATTCCTTGTTTGTCCCTATTAGTTTAAAAATCCATCGAGATGAAGGAGGAGAAAAGAGATCACCAATTCAGTCTTGCTAAGAACTGATCTGGTTTCTGAAGAATTTTAGAAAGGAAACTTGCCCAATTTTCTTTATATTTCAGGTGATATCTAACAGTCTGATAATCCTTATTTATGTCTCATCTAGTTTCCTCATGCTAGTGTTCAGTCCATATTCTCTTCTGATTGTTGAAGCTAGATAATAGTTTGTACTCTAAGTGAGAATAATGATATACATAAAATTTGTTACTAATTCTCTATTCACTTTTCATTTTCTGGTCTAATAACCTTTATTCATCATTGTTTGAGTTTTGAAAAATTTAATCATCTTTATGACTTTTGTTGTACTTGCTCGCAAAGTTTCCTGTATCTTATATACCGTGGCATGCAAAATTGAACTTAAGTTTAGTGGCATGGTAAAAACCTAGTTCCAATGTATTATGTGTATTTTTACACAATGGAGCAATAGTGTTTAGAATAGATATAATTCTAATGACTTCCAAAGCCCTTCTCTGCAGTAGTGATATTTTTTGACCATTGATCATTCCCTATCTTTTCTTTTTTTGTCTCCTGTTTTTAAGTATATTTATTCCAAAATTACTGGAGGACACTCAGCACCATTGCTTTTGGACAATCATGTGTAATGCAAAGAATTCCCATTTATAATGTAAAATGAGTGGATTAGCTTCTTAGTTCAATATTAGATCTTTGCAGAAATTAATGAAAATGAGTTGCAGAACATTATTTGTCATGGCATTTTATATTCAAGTTGGAAGAAATCATAGAAATGCAGATGCACCTCCTGCTCTTTTTGTCTTATTCATCCAGTCAACAAGTAATTATTGAATGTCTCCTATGTATCAGACAGAGATCAAAACAGACATTGTCTTTGTGTCATTATTAGATTGCTTCCTAAGAAGTATACTAGAATATATTTTTATAATTTGGGGCATGTTTCAGCTATAAAAGATCACAATATAAAGAGAAGCTTGGTGACTCAGATAAAAGGAATACTTCCTTTTTAAAGTAATATGTATCAATTAGTTTTTATGAGTTAGTCTTATGTTTCCAACTAGAGAGTAAGCACAGGGTGTCAGGATGCAGTATCTTAGGTTTTCTTTTAAGGTTCTAGCTGTCTTCTAGGTACAGGGCTGGTCTTATTCACACACACTGTAGGGCAATAGATTTTAATGTGTATGTGACAATGCATTTGAAATTCAGAGGCTCCTGTACTCCCTGAAGCCCATTTATAGACTCTAGGGTAAGAAATACTGATAGTTCAAGGTCTTTACACTTAACATATGTTCACACTATGCCAGTGGAAGGTAGAAACTCTCTGATATGGGTTACATTCCAAAACGAGTCTTCAAAGATCAATATAATGTCTCTGTATTAAAGGAAGAGGTAGAACTTTGCAGAAATTAAAAAAAATTCATTTTATCTTCCTTCACCCATCAAATGGTAAGATAGAAAACCAGTGGAGCTGAAGAATATGTTGCACAACTAGATGCTCAGAAATAAGTGGACTTTGAGGATTATACATTATTCTAACTGACCCACTATTAGGATAGTATAGAAGAGAATTTGGAGTCAAACTCCAAGTCTTTCATTCATTGATAAGATATTCATTGAGTAGCTGCAATGTGCCATGCAATTCAGGAGACCCAGTATTCAGTCTCATAAAATCATTCATCTACCTTGTAACTCACTGAGGCAGGGCTGGAAGAAAGATGCTTGGATTTACCAAAATGCCTGATCTTGAACAACTCTGGCATGACCAGCATAAGTGCTCAATAAATATTGGCTGGTTGATTAGTTTATTACTTTTCCTGATGAGTTAGTTTTATTGCAAATCAGAGAAACAGCTGAGGTTAATACAAGAAAAGTTTAGTTTTGAGAGGGGCACAAAGCTACATATACTAATTATAATAAAATATTAAAAATCTACTTAGGGTAACATAGTTATGAACATGAAGTGCATACTAATTGAGATTCGTTTTGATGTAAAGCATTTTCAAAATCAGCTGTCTATCCTCAGAGTGGCCAAAATAGCAGTCCAGAGACAGACAAGGAGCATTTTAAATTCAGCAGTATGCTCTCTTATTGGCCCAGGGATGGCAATAACACAAGCAGCAGCTGGTAAGAATCTGGGTCTATTCTGACTAGATCATGCTGCCTGAGAGTCTAATTTTGTTTCAAAAATGGTCTAATTTTGCTCACAGTGGAAAAAGTTGTATATTCCTTTAGTGTCAACAGACCAGATTGCATCTCCAGTTTGTTTGATGGGAGAACTTGGTTCTGTTCCCAGATATGGCTCTCCTTCATGGATCATTGAATTACGCTAAGTGTTTTGAACAAAGTCAGTTTCAAAACATACTGCTTTGCTCCCAAACCTTGGGATTTCTCTTCATACTGAAGTTCCAAGAGCTTATAATGTTTGTAAGAAGAAAATAACCTGCAAATACAAGTCACTTCAGTTCTAGTTGTCAGCTTCTTCATCTCAGAATAGGTAAACTCTAAGGACTCTTCAGTATTTAACATTCTAGGATTTTTATGATGAATCTTAGATGCTCTGATATTCTGAAATTTATGCAAAAATATGTCAGATCTACAGACTGGTGGATAAAAAATATATATATTAGGACTTTTCTGTCAGAAAAAAACATTTTCCCAGATTTGAATTTTTATACTTTGGCTTTCAGTGAAGGAATGTCTGATATTTTCTCATGTTCTTTCATATTTCTTCAGCAATATGTAAAAGGGCCTGCTACTTCACAGTATTTCTTTTCTTTTTTTCTTTCTTTCTTTTTTTTTCCTTGAGAGTATTTCCAACTGAAGACCATTTCTATTTCTAATGCATTTAGTTTCAAACAGTCTGGTCCAGAGTAATGAGCCATGATGGAGACCAGGTTAGAGAATGACCTCAGAAGGACTTGCAGCCTCTGGAGGTCTGGGCCCCTCTCTGAACGAGAAGGCCTTTCTTTTTAGCATATGTTCCTCTGTGCATCTGCCTGTGGCTGTGACAAATCCAGGAACTTTGCTCCAGACCATGTTCCACCAAAAACCCAACATTCTTAAAAATGAACCTCAAAACTTCTCATATGTTGTATATTTCTCTCTAATGCTCCCTAGGAGCATGAGACTGAAGGAGGAAGGTGGGGAGGATTGATGAACAACTCTATTTATATTCTATGGATGGGCTAATATCTCACACACATATGGTGGTGATCTGAGCTCCTACCCACACAAAGGGATCCCGGTGTTGGCTCCAGTGCTAAAAAGTCCAAACTGAGCTCATACTTCAGTCTGGCAGGAATGTACAGTTGTACTACTTGGATTCTCAGGGAGAACCAGCGGGGGTCTTCTCTAGCTAGCAATTGATCTTGTGGTGATAGGTGGGAAGAACAGTAAGAATGGGATGATAATTCTGAAAGAAAGCCCCAGGGAGAATTTTAAGAAGAGCATTCCTCTTTCTCTTTCTGACATTTTTCTTACATCCCATCTGGTTCCCAGGTTTCTGGTCCTTTTTGCTTTTCTCTCTAATTTTTAAGAGTTCAAGAAAAGGTGGTGTTTAGCTTTATTGTGTAATAAATGAAGTTAAAAAAAATGAGCTGGATATTCCATTTGGTGTCCTCAAATATGGATAGTTCCTTCTATGTAATCTTACCTAGAGGTAGGTTTTTACTTAATCTTGTTTCTGAACTCCATTGAATATTTTTAGCTCTTCAGAATTACTGCTTGGACAGGGCACACACATGGAGGGAACAAGCCTGCAAGCTGCTTTAATGCTGGAGGAAAGGCTCGGGCAAGTAATAGAAAGCCTACCTCACCTTGCACACTTTGCTGTGTTGGCTGTTTCCTGATGACTTCTTTGGATTGAATAAAACCAGCTACAGAAATGGGTGAAGCTATCCCTCATGCTGACATTTAATTTACCTGGGAGTACAATAATCTGAGAAAGAATCAAATACTTGAAATTTTTGCTTCAGTGAGCAAAAGCTAAGTGTTTGTACTTTATTGAAAAGTGTTACTTTTCTTCAGAATTTAAAGTAAAAAGGGTGACAGGTTCGCTGACTAAAAGCGAAAGGATAGAACAAAATTCATTGGCATAATCACAATTATGAAATTTGAAAAAAAACTGGAAATTTGTAGTGTTATAATACTTTACCAGCTATGGTTTGATAGAACAAGGTCAGTGAGGCCTAGAAAAAGGAAGTGGTGGTGAAGCCTAAAAAGGGAAGGATATTTTTAAGTGTGTTATGAAGAAGGAAGCAGCTGGACTTAATAACTAACAATATGTGGGAGATGAAAGTATGTTGAATCTTGTACAGAAGTTAGATGATCAGAGAAAGGGCGGGTAGTGCTGCTGTCCAAATCAAAATACCCTCTATAATTAGCTCCACCTGTGCTAAAAAATTATGCTCATATACTGTTCCTAATTTGTTGAATTTATGACCATGAAATATGTTATTTGAGTAAAGGTCACTACTGAACCAAAATCAATGTGCAGTTCTCTATTGACAAAACTTAGGTTTATATTTTATCCATGTTTCTGTCCTCAGTAACTAATACGATGCTTGACATCTAGGTGATGTTCCAAATGCTGAATAAATGGATGAAATGGCAAATCTGTGGCCTGCTTAAGTGCTGTGATTTTCCTTTAAAGCACATCTATTTAGGTTTAATTATTTCTTTGCTTTAATAAGTTGAGTAATTATTTTGGTTTATTGAAAATAGAACTGTATGTCATATTCTTTGCACTGTATTAATAATCAGGCAATTGGAAATTAATATCAGCTTCTGATCAAGCTTACAAGGTAGTCATCATGATGAAAAATGGAATGTTTTGGTGAAATGACCAGATATCCAGTGCGCCAAAGCAAGGACCACAGCCAATACTGCCTCTCCTTAACTATCTTTGTGTTTCATGACCACATGATAATTTAGGATTGTGTTCCCAGGTGATCTGAGGAAACATTCCAGCCATTACTCCATTGCATTCCCCATCCTGCTTCCTGTTGAAAGTCTTTCCTCAGATTCTGGGTCTCTGGAGGTGGTTTGGGATGGCATACCAGACTGTCTCATGAAGGCATGTATTCCCTCCCCAAACCATCCTAAGGGTAAGTAACCAGACTTCTTACAACAGCCTGGGATATTTCTGATACAGCCAAAATCTATGTAAGATACAAATAGAACATTAGTATAACTTTCCTCCATTTATAGGTGAAATGTACAATTCAGTAGCTGTGCCTTTTTTCTCTTAGCTAACTCAATTTCTGGCTAAAAAATTAATTGACCTACAATATGATACATCTAATACAAAAAGACACACATTGACCTGGACACAGGTTTTAAGGAACTCAGTCCTAATCCATTGAAACAATGTAACAAAGAGGTTAAGAGTAAGGACTTTGAAGTCAGACAAAACTGAGGTTGGTCCTCAATTGGGTTACTGTGTAGCTGTATGATCTTGGACTAGTTACTTAACCTCTTTACATTTCAGTTTCCTCACCTATAAAGTAAGAATAATAATGTCAACTCAGTGACATTATTGTAAGATTAAATGAGTTTACATTTATAAAGCACTCAGCAGATCTTCCGGCAAATATTGATCAATTAAAATTATATGCCATCATCATCATCACTACCATTTATGTTTCACAGTGATATAAACCAATGAGAATTTCCAGCAGTACCCTCATAGTACCCTTGAGTATGAGCTTTCAAAAGTGTGTCCAGGATATGGGAAAAAAAATATGAGGGCTGCCTCATATGGTAAGATCATTTTGGTTTTTCTATAGCTACCATCACAGACACCAAAAGAAGACACTTTCTGAGCAGAACCTTCCATGGAGGGAGGGCCAAAATAAGGGCACTTAATGACTACTCTGCTACTGTTATCTTGGTATTCACAATTTATAGAACAATGCAGATGAACTCTTCCAGCAGAGAAAAAGCCTCATTTGGGAATTATCCATGAAGTGAATCAAAGAAGTAACCACGTGATCAGTTTGTAAAATGGCCAACCCATTTCAAGAGCTAACAAAATTATTTATAAGCATAATTTAAGTGATCAATTATTTACTGTGTCCAGATTAATTTTCAGCTACAGAAATTTGTGGATAATGATAATAATTTCTCAAAGACCAGAGAGAAAAAAAGAGGGGGAAAAAAAAACCTCAAGAAAGCTTTATAAATTAAAAAAAAAACTTAAAAATGAACTGTTCCAAAAGTGCTTTATTCAATGTCTTTATGCAAACTGCATTAATTAATCTCATACAAACATGGATATTTTTGTAAAGCATAAGCCCAAGTGCCATTTTATGACCATGTAATTTACAAGTCTTCAAATTACATTAAAATTACCACACACAGTGTTTACAGTTTAATTACATGGTTATTTACCAGTCTCAATCAAGTGTTATTCATTCAGTACCTCTTTGCCTGATCTTACCTAAAAAAGAAAACACTTTTATGATGGATTTGAGTGGTAAACATTCAAACATGCCAATACTTGAAGGCAACAAAGATGTGATTTAGAGTAAACAAACTCAATTGACAAAGAGATTTCAGAAAACTTCCAGGGGGAAAGAGAATGGAAAGAGATCAGCATTTTACTAAACAATATTTCTTTAGTTGTTTCAGTTCTACTGCAATAAAGAAACCTATCATTATTCACTACCCACTTTTTATGTAAAGCCAACTGCATCTATTATCTTTATTTTGTATTATAATGATATTGTTCTTCAGTCAAGAAGTATTTTTGAGTATCATATATGTTCCAGATTCTGTGATAAGAATATGGCCCCCTACAGTCATTTCAAAATACAGATTGTATTTACTTCTGGTCTTTAAGTTGTCCCTTAGCTATACTGTCCTTAAATTAGAAAATCTCAGTACGACTATAGAATATCTGTCTTCGGAAAGTTGAATAACCTTTGTGAGCCTTAGTCTTTTCATCTGTAAAATATTGAAGTGGTGAATATAAGAATAATGCCAATTTTCCTTTAATGACAGCATGATTATAAATATCAAGTAAGACTGAAAACACTTCACAGATTACTACTTCAGGATCTACCTCTGCAGCTAATTCCCCAAACCCAGTGGAACTGAATTCTTATTTGCTTCCCTGTGTTGCCTAGCAACTCATGATGCCACATACCCTATTATCATACTAGAGAGTTATCAGGAAACAGTTATTTTATGAATTAACTAGGGTGACTGTTAACTCCTAAGATATAATTTTAAATTCTGTCTTTTGGGAACTCAAATTTGAACAAAAATGGTCTTCATTGTGAAGTCCTTGGGCCACCTGCCTCAGAATTACCAGAAGAGCTTCTGAAATATTTCTATTTCTTGGGCCCATTCCACCCTTAAATCAGAATTTTTGACAGTGGAACCCAAGTACCTGCTTTTTAATTTGTTTCTCTATAATTTTAAACACACAAACATCCAAGAATCACTGTGTTATTTTTATTAGATTGTTTGCAAATATTTCAGTTTTCTTCTTCTACGCAATGGTAGAATTAAACTTCTGTGCCCACTTGGAATTTGGTGTGCATATATTACTTGTTTTGGCCAATGAAATATGAAAAGAAGTGACACACAAATAAATTATGTGACATTGAATTAAAATAGCTTATTTGGAATGACATTATATTGCAGATAATTTAACAATTTTGTTTCTCTTCTTCCATGATTAGAAAATAATTATGGCTACATTTCTCAAACATTAATTAATGGTGATGGCAAAAAGCATTAACAAATATTTATTAACAGATAATAAATTAATCCACACCAATCATTATGACATCTTTTTAAAATAATTTTTTATTATTCATTTATGCAGTATTGGCATACAGTATTACATTAGTTTCAGGTATACAAAATAGAGATGAGTCTATGGCCATGCTACCCTGAACAAACCTGATTCTGTCTGATTTCGGAAGCTAAGCAGGGTCAGGCCTGGTTAGTACTTGGATGGGAGACCACCTAGGAAGACCAGGTGCTTTAGGTGTAAAAAATAAAATAAATAAATAAATAAATAAGGGATTTTAAGCTGACAAGATACTTGGAATCTGTGAGGTCAGTCAAGGGTTGCCTTGCTTAAAAAACAAGCAAACTAAAAAAAAAATAGAGATGAAACATTTATATAACTTACAAAGTGATCATCCTGATAAATCTAGTACCCACGGGACATCATACATAGTTATTACAATATTGTCAACTATATTCCTTATGCTATACTTTACATCCCCATGACTATTTTGTAACTACCAATTTGCATTTTTTAATCCTTTCCCCTTTTTCACCTACTCTCCCAACCCCCGCCCCTACCCTCAATCTGGCAACCATCAAAATGTTCTCTGTATCCATGAGTTTGTTTCTGTCTTGTTTGCTTGTTTATGTTGTTCTTTAGATTCCACATGCAAGTGAAATCATATGACATTTGTTTTTGTCCGATTTACTTCACTCAGCACAATACCCTCTAGGTCCATCCATGTTGTTGCAGATGGCAATATTTCATTCTTTTTTTATGACTAATATTCCATTGTGTGTGTGTGTGTGTGTGTGTGTGTGTGTGTGTGTGTGTACACCACTACTTCCTTATCCATTTACCCATTGATGGACCCCCAGGTTGCCTCCACATCTTGGCAACTGCAATTAATGCTGCAATGAACATATGGATTCACATGGTCCCTTCAAATTAGTGTTTTGGGTTTCTTCAGATAAATACCCAGAAATGGGATTACTGGGACTTTCTTTATCTCTTGTTATAGCCTTAGTATTAAAGTCTATTTTGTCTAATATAAGTATCGCTACCCCAGCTTTTTGTTGTTGTTGTTTCCATTTTCATAAACTATTATTTTTTCTTTATTTTCAATCTATGTGTATCTTTTGATTGGAAGTGAGTCTCTGGTAGGCAGCACAAGTAAGGGTCCTGTTTTCTTATCCATTTAGTCACCTTATCTTTTGATTAGATCATTTAATCCATTTTCATTTAAAGTAATTATTGATAGATATGTAGTTGTTGACATTTCATTATTCATTTTTTTAATCTTTTTTTTTTTTATTCTTTGTCTTAGATGTTGGGAGCCATTCTTGCCAAATGCCCTACAGCTGAATGCCCTACAGCTGGAGGCCCTACAGACTGAGTTAAAGTTGCCTACAAACTAGAAGTTTGCAGAGCAGGCAGGCTCCGTGCAGATGGAGGAAGTTTGGCTTGGTGGAAAATGGGTGAGAGAAGTTCTGTAAATGTCAAGCAATTGTTTACAGGTGTGTGGGTTTTGTTTTTCATGAATTGTCAAGAGTATAAATAAGCAGTAAAAAAATAAACTCGGGGCCACAGTATTTACTGTGAGCCCTCCTGACTTTATCTTTTGTCTATTTCTTTTTCTATCTTTCTCAATCCTCACTCCCTGTCTCGGAAACTGTTCAATCTCAGCCGGCGGGCTCCGGCACTTAAAGAAGTTTCTCTTAACATTTCTTGCAAACTGGTTTGGTGGTGACGAACTCTTTTAGCTTTTTCTTGTCTGGGAAGCTCTTATGTGTTCTTCAATTCTAAATGATAGCTTTGCTGGGTAGAGTAATCTTGGTTGTAGATCCTTGCTTTTCTTCACTTTGACTATTTCATGCCAATCCTTTCTAGCCTGCAAAATTTTTATTGAGAAATCAGCTGACAGCCTTATGGGAGCTTCTTTGTAGGTAACTAACTGCTTTTCTCTTGCTGCTTTTAGGAGTCCCTCTTTGACTTTGATATTTTAATTATGACGTGTCTTGGTGTGGGCCTGTTTGGGTTCATCTTATTTGGGACTCTCTGTGCTTCCTTGGCTTCTTTGTCTATTTCTTTCACCACATTAGGGCAGCTCTCCAATATTTCTTCAAATAGGTTTTCCAACTTTTACTTTTCCTCTTTTCCTTCTGATACCCCTATGATGCAAATGTTGGTGTGCTTGATATTGTCCCAGAGGCTCCTTAAATTATCCTCATTTATTTTTTTTTAGATTTCTTTTTCTTGTTGGTGTTCTGATTGGGTATTTTTTGCTGCCTTATCTTCTAAATCACAGTCAGTCCTCTGCTTTATCTAGTCTACTGTTGATTCCCCCCACCCCATATATTCTTTATTTCAGTTATTGTAGTCTTTATTTCTTATTAGTTTTTTAAATAGTTTCTTTCTCTATTTTTATGTTTTCTGTCTCTTGGTTGAAGTTCTCACTGAGATCAATGAGCATTCTTATAACCAGTGTTTTGAAATCTGTATCTGATAGATTGCTTATCTCCATATTGTTTGGTTCTTTTTCTGGAGCTTTGTTTTATTCTTTCTTTTGGGACATGTTTCTTTGTCTCTCCATTTTGGCTGCCTCTCTATGTTCATTTCTATGTATTAGGTAGAGCTAATATGTCTCCCAATCTTAGTGGAGTGGCTTTATGTAGTAGATGTCCTATGGGGCCCAGTGGTGCCATCTTCCTGGTCACCTTAGCTGGGTGCTGCAGATGTGTCCATTGTGAGTTGTGTGTGTGGCTTTCTCTTGTAGTTGAGCTTCGGTTACTATTTGTACATCAGTGGGAGAATTGACCCTCGAGCTGACTGGTTGTGAGGACTGGTTGGTGACTACAATGGAGGAACTGTTGTGCTGTAGCTAATTTTATAGAGCAGAATTCACTTTAGTAGAGCTGTGGTGCTTGACCATTCTGTCTTTTGGGTATGTCATTCTTGAATGCAGCCCTAGATTGTATTCTATCTTGGTTTGAAGCTGGCTACCAGGTATACTGGCTCCAGGGTCTCCTGAGAGGGGCTCCGCCAGAAGCTGAGTTCAGCACCAAATGTGCCCTGCCCAGGGCCACCTAGCATGAGCCACCAAGCAATGTGCAGACGACCACTACCTCACTGGACTTGGAGGTACTTTAAGAGACCAAGCTGCAAACCTAGGCTAGCTGCTGCTAGTGCTGGGCTTGAAGTTGTTCAGCAAAGGTATGGGGCCCACTGAGGCTGGATGCTACTTATTTGAGTTTTGTGAAATTTTGAGAGATTTTAGGAAAATCCCCAGAATGAGTTAACACAGGGCATTTGTATGAAAAAGCCATTGGACGTGGCTTGGGAAAGCCCACAAGTTGGGTGAGGAATGGCCTCAGGGGATCAACAGGGCAGAGTGACCAGTGTTAGCTAGCTTGATGGAGACTTAGATATGGTGGCTGCCTGTGTCTGTACATCTCAGGGTGGGGGTGCAGGGTGATGATCCCAACAAAGAAACAATGGCTTCTGCCAGCACTTCTGCATGGGAGAAAGATGTCCTTCCAGCTCTTGCCCAGAAGTTAGACAATTCAATTCCTCCAAGTATGTTCCTCATGTCTTTCTAGCTATTGCCTCAACACTGGAACTCAGAAGGAATGAGTCTGTCACTGAGTAAGACTGTTTAAGAGCCCGTTAAGAGGAACGCTATGGACTCCAGCCATCCTCTGTCTCATTCAACTACAATCTTCTCTGGTTTTCACCACTAGACTTTCCCCAGCACTAGATCCTGGGGCTAGAGAATCCAGTCTGAAGCTGGGACCCCTTGTTCTTCCAGGGACATCATCATAGCCAAGATATCCCTCCCGATTTTTCATCTCCACATGTGGGTGTAGGTCCAGCCCTTCTGTGTCTCTTCTCCTCCTACCAGTCTCTAGGTGGCTTGTTCTGTATGTCTTTAGTTGTAGGACTTCTGTATAGCTAGACTCAGATGATTCTCAATGATGACTGTTCTGTAGTTTAGTTGTAAGTTTGATGTGATCACGAGAGAAGGCAAACACAGTGTTTTCCTGTTCCACCATCTTTTCCAGAAATCTGTGATATTTTTGATGAAGAAAACATTTTAATGACAAGGTTGTTAATGAGCCATTTTTTCCCTTCAGATCTAAAATATAATAGACACAACAACATTAACACAGAAACATTTTATGTGATGTTTCTACTTGAACATATTAATTTATCTAAGTTAGGCTGAGCCTACACTGGCAAATAGAAAGTGAAAATAATTTTATTGGAGGTAAAGTACTCATTTAAGACATTGAGCACTCATATACTACTCATTCTTCCTGATACATTTACATTTAATCACATTTAGCAAAATTGCTAGAGACATTATGTTTTGCATTTTAAATGTGAACAGTTAAACTGATTAAATAGTTTTTCCAAATTTACCAAATTAGAAATTGAGGTTCAAACTGACATGTGACTATTTGCTCAAACTATAATCTTTCTACTGCATCATGACACCTTTGGAAAAATCAGTCTATCAACATGTTGATGATGGATCTAATTTCTCAATTAATTGCTTGATTTGTATGAAGTCTCAGTATCTTCATGAATGTTAATAAAATACAGCCTTTTTCAACACCGAATTACAAAAATCTATAGATCATCCACAGCATGTATCTAATGTGTATCTATACAGCCACATGCATTTTCAGTTAGAAAAATAGTAATGGCACATATAAAATGCTACTTAAACTCTTCATACCAATTTTGCAAACCAGTGCCTCTTCTGTCTGCAATAGATGCAATGAAATGTAGCAAACTAAACTAGGATGATCACCTTTGAAAACTGTTGGCCATAACATGTAGATATTTAAATGACTTTCAATCTGGAAAACACATTGAACATATGACATGTCATTAACATCCAACAATTATCCAAATGGAATGTGAAATATAAAATTATTTCAGATATTAAGACTTTGGAGAAGCTTTGAAAAGATACACATAGAGGAATATAAGCCCATTTTGTGAAATGTATTTTGATAAGTGAGGCAAGAATGTGGTTACAAATACTACTTTATCCCTGCTTCTTTATGTTTGGTTCTAAGTAACAGAAACAAAGTATAAAGTGAGAGAATAGGGGTTAGAATCTAGCAGAAAACTGGGGAAAAATAAAAATAGGTGCAGTCTCTACAGTATTTGTGGAATAAATGAGAATTTTCTTTGTACTCTGGCTGTGGAAAATTATACATCCATTGGCGAGTTATTTAGTTGACAGTTCTTTAAATGATACATATACTATAAAGCATGTATATATCAAACAAATACATGGCAGCTTAAGTATGAAATAATGACCTTATAGTAACCAACCAAAAATCAATAATAATGAAAAATTCTTAATAGTATAATTTGAGTAATTTTCTAAGTATGTTTTATCCAGTTGAATTTGTGGATGAACTGTTGTACAGTTTGAGTCAAATGCCTTATCATTAGGAGTAATTAGTATTTTATGTCAGCAAAGAAAAATTCAAATTATAGTTTTTAGAGCCAGAATACTATAGAGATGATTCTTTTCAACTCTTTAACTTAACAAATGAGGAAACATATCCAGAAAATTAAATTGTTTGACTAATGCCACTTAGCTAATAAGAGACAAGGCTTGAAAGATCTTTCTTGAAGAGCACTCTGCAAGTCTACATTTGCCATTAAAAAGGTAAATAAGTAACAAAAGAGCTTTATTAAAACTCAATTAAAAAATTACACTTACATATAGATCTTTTCAAAATCTATAAAATTCACACTATATGCTGGGATATATAAATAGGTATATCCCAAAGAACTTACTGGATTTTAAGTGGTCATATTTATAGATGTTGTATTAATTACTTCCATGTATATGCTGAATATTACACTAGGGTTATTGTATCATCACAGATGAGAAAACAAAAATCAATACAAGTTATATACCTACCAAAATAATATAGTAAGTAATTGAAAGACCTGGAGTTTGTACTTAGGTTCTTCTGATTCTATTACACACATTTTTGCTACCTGGATACACTGCCTTTCACTAAGATGGTTTAAAAGGACAAAAACTATATGTCACCATTCTGGTTAACAAAGAGTACAATAAATACATTTAAAAAAAACTAAAGGAAAAGAGAAAGAGAAAAGTGTCAGAGTAAAAATTGAGAATGAAAAGAGGCTGGGGTGGAGCATGTGGAGAACAATTCAAATAAAATATAATAGCCTTTCTCTTTATTATCAATACTTTCATCAACATTAACTATAATTCATTAAAAAAACCTCAATACTGTAAAAAATGTAGTATATTACATTAAACTTATGAATTATTATAGTAAAACTCCTAAGAAGAATTACAATTAACTTGAGTGAATTAGATTTCTCAAGGATCTCTGGCTTAGCTCTGGCTAACAGGGATCTTTATGAGACAATATTAGCTAATATCAGCTTGATTGATTTAAAGCATACGTATAATTATAGAGATGTGTGTATATAGAATTATGTGTATATGTGTGTGTGTTCTACACCTATCTATGGCATTTAAAATTGAGTCTCAAAATATTTTGAAAAATTTATATATAATATAATTTATAAAATTTATATAAAATTTATATATATATACATAAAATTTATATATATACATATATGTATATATTTATATATGTATATAAATATATAAATATATATGCATATATGTGTGTGTGTGTGTGTGTGTGTGTGTGTGTGTGTAAAAGAATTCTCACTCCATAGATAAAAACTGAGTTTTAAAAGTTGCTTATTCTGTGGATCAGAGGCAAGATAAGCAACTTTAGAATACAAGCTTAGGTATGAGCTGGCCTATTGAAATTTTAGTTTAAATGAAGGAGAAAGTTTGATGAATAATGTTGAGTGCCAAACATGTATTGGTTATTTTTGGTAAATTATCCCCTTACTCCTCACCGTCTTAGAGGGAACTATTATTACCTCAGTTTTACAGATTAGAAAACTGAAGCTCAACAAGTTTAAGTAATGACTAAGAGAGTGGTCAGAGCTGCCATGTATGGTTGTGTACTTTGTGTTCTCCAAATTGCATTTGGTAGCAGAGAGGGGCAAATTGGGGCTGATGTACTCTAATGAAGGGTTATGTCATCCTAGAGAAAGGATGTCTTTCTCTAATTTTCCCAAAGGCCATTAGCCTCTCTGAATTATGGCATTAAATTTGAGTTTGTGTATATCTGGGCAAAGACCTGGGTCTTTCCACTGTCTTGAAGCCTCTCCCACTAGACAGATGAAATAAGAAGAGATTATGAGTACTTGGTGCCTATCTCATAATAAGAGGGTTAGATAATCTGAGTTTCAAAAGTTAGGACAATGAAGGAAATAAAGTAATGGAAGTCTCCTCATGGTTTCTCTCTTTTAGATAAAACATTATCTGACCTTGATATTTGTGTAAGAATAGAGGGAGAAGAAAAAAAATATATATTGATTGTGCTGTTTCACTTGTATGATTTTTAAAAATATTACAGTAAGTATATAGTAAGTCAGTCTTTGTGGTTTAACAAATAAATCTATGACAAGTGTATCAGCACCATGTCTGGCACATAGTAAGCACTCAATTCACAATCATTCAGTTGCACTTTAGACACTAAGGTCTTTTACTCTATGTTAGGAAAAAAAAGTGGACAGGAACTACAAAGAAAGTCTATTTAGGAAAAAAAATCTTGAAGAAAAATAGAAAAACAGATTGTTATATTTTCTAATGCGTGATCCAGAAATAGCAAGGACTCAGAGAAGAGAGGAGCTACCAAGAGTTTACTAGAAGAGGTCAGATTAAACCTTAAAAGGAGAGATCATGAGAATAAATTGTGCAGAGAGGAAGAACATCATGAGTGTAGACAGGGAGGTTCAGAAGAATGAATGTTTGAGAAAGAATAGTGAAAAGCTATTGACCTGGAGTAGAAAATTCCCATTAAAGATGTTAAAGATAAAAGTTAAACCTGAAATTTAAGAAATAGGAGCCTTAAACTTAACCTTTAGCTACAGTGAATGGAGTAGAGTAGGTTGAGGAGTGAGCTGAAGACAGAGTTCTACTTTTAATATTTAAAACAAGGTTCTAGTCTATGAACCTTCTAGCCACCCTGAACAAGCCTGATCCCATCTGATCTCGAAAGCTAAGCAGGGTCATGCCTGGTTAGTACTTGGAAGGGAGAGCACCTAGGAAGACCAGGTGCTGTAGGCATTAATAATAATAATAATAATAATAATAATAATAATAAAATAAAATGAATAAAACAAGTTTCTAGAAAAAAATTACTTATTTAATTTTGTTTTACTTCACTCAGATTAAATATTTGTATTTTAACAATGACTTTTTAGGAGATAGTGCCTAATTCCAAAGCTAAATTCATAATCTATGTTTTGAGTGTTTGGGCTTTGTGTTACTCTTATAATCACATCTTGGAAGGGAAAATCTACCTACAAGAATGTTCAACCTGCTGTAAAATTTCTTAAAATGGAATCATAAAGTATCAGCCCACCATATCAGAGGTAGCATGTGTACAGATGTTGAGTGACATGTTGGTATTACCACCATGGGTAGTGGCAGCAGCTAAAATGCCATAGGAAAGCTATCTGTTCAATGTTTTCACTCAGGTGTCCTAGTCTTTGCCTTCCTGCTCTCCAGTTCACCCACGGCTAAAAGATTTTCATTTTTATAAAATAATTTAGAGATAATGTGAATATGAACAGGTATGATCCCTGATCAGCAGTCATTAATGCTGCTCTATTGGCCTAGTAGAAGAATATGTTAATTTAAAGCCAGATGTAGTAAAATGAGTACTAGTTTGGAACTGTGGTAACCTAAGTTTTAATTCTTCCTGTCACAGACCCACTGTGTGGTCTCTTTGTAGTGTTGGCAGTGAGGATTAGAGCTTCCTACATAGCAATATTCTGTGGTATAATGCATTTGCATTATAATGTCAATAACAGATTTAAAGCCTCAGTATGTTAGAACAAATAGAGATACAGAGCATTGGCATTAGGCATCAGTTCTCCATAAATTTTCCTGTGATCTCAGAAAGCAAATTGTAGCACTTACATGTTCTACAAATGCAATGATGGCTGACTTGGGATATGCTGCCTCTTGATTTTATATTTATTAGAATGACCTTCCTTTTAGAAAGGGAGGAAAGCACAAGCTGTAAGTTTTATTAGGCAAAATGATACCACACACTCCTGAGATGTGTATTTATTCCTCAGTGGACACATAGAAAATATTAACCTTTGGAATCATTTAAAACAATTTTAGGAACTAAAGGTCTTCCAGAGAAAAGATCTGTCTGTCGTTTTGTGGATAGAGAAGACTAGGTTCTTTTAGGACAACAACTAGGAGGAATCTCTGAATACGCTTGGGGTTTAAAGAACTGGATTCTTATCCAGGTTCTGCATTATCGCTGATACCCTGGACCAATCTATTTTGTCTTAGTTATTTTATTTTAAATTGGGGGAATGGAGCAGTTGGAAAGACTAGGTTAAATGATCTAGTTTTAACACTTTCTGCTTTGAGTCAGTTTCATTTTTGGATGGGCAATGAAATGGATCCCGATAGAGAAACTAACAGAATTATAGTTGCTTTTAAAATGGAGTGCATTATCAACTTACATGCTACCTGCTGTATCTGAATCCCCCAGATTTCAAATGTGAATACTGCTATTGTTCTCATTATATAATACAAAATAGTTCCTTATAGTATAGGTATCAGTAAATTTCCTTGAATGTCATGGCCTAAATTCTCTGAACAGGTTAGAGGTAGTCAGTGTTGTTATAAAATCAATATCCTATTTGGCCTCTGCTATCTAAGTCACCTTCAAAGGTTTTCAGAGTAGACTATGGAATATACTTTACTTTTTAAAATGCAGATCTTATACAAACCCCCTTGAGTATACTTTTAGGCCACTCACCTGTGCTGTTCTTTCCTTAGCCATTTAACACATTAAAGGAATCACTGTTATAGAGTGTTTTGTCCAAGTTGCACTGTTTCTTAAGGCTTGATTGTCTTTCTACAGTACATTCCAGTATGTCTGGCTCTACTGGCAACAGAGTAAATAGCTGGTTGGGTTATATTCTTCCTGAGGAAATACAGATGACTGCATTCTTTGTCTAGATGGTTTGGTTTTTGTTGTTCTTTCTAACCTATTATTTTATCAGCTGGTTTACTGCAATTAGCTTGTCTACAGGTTTCACTTTCTAACAGAACTGATTGAATGCCCTTTCTGTTTTTTGTGAGACTATTGCCTACTTCTAGAGAAGTGCTTCACCTTATTAATGATGACTTAGATTCCAGGATTGCTTAAGATAAAAGGATAATGGTGATAATATTCATTGAAAATGAACCCCAGACCGTGAAGCTTTTAAGGTGGGTTTTTCTATTCTTCATCTCTGCTTTTATGGAGCATATGTGAAACTTAACCAGACAAGAGTGATTTCAAAAGTGTGCTTGCACAGAAAGTCCAATGTGAAGCAGAGCCTGCAAGCGATTGAACAGATGTAGCAGGTATAAACATATTTCCTTATCTTGGTTTCTGGATTTTACATCCTCCTGGAAGACTCTGTACTGCAGAAAGGGTTATCGGTACAGATGGTAAACTGCTAAAATGCCCAGAAGATTCGTGCTCATCTGTGCTCTTAAAGAAAGGGAGGAGTGAGTGTTATCAGACTCAGGTGTTTGGAAGGCTCCAAATTACCTTAGGTTTTTCAGTTTTACTTTGCTTACACAGATGTCTTGTGTTATATGTTGGAAGTATCTACTACTTATGGTGTCCAAGTGTTTAAAATTGGAAAGAGTGTCCCAAGAGCGAGGGGGTGGAGTTCAGATCTTGGCACACAAACCCCTGAAGTCCTTACAAATTGAGGCTCTGGGCCTCTCTCGTCTCTGGGCTGCTGCCACTGATTTTCTCTGGTCACTGGCTCCTCACTTTTCTGTTTTGCAAGGTTCTTATTGTACAATGTTTTTGGCACAGACACTTCATTATTCTTGAACCTTAATGTCCCCTGTTCCAGTCTCTCTCAGCCTGTGGCAGCAACAGGTGCAAACAGGCGCTGACCACATGCTTCAGGTATTCTGTTAGAGCAGCTCGTATGAAGTGAGCACCAGAGCTATTCTTCTATGACAACTCAAGATTAGCCCAGAAGAAAATAAATTAGCTTTGTTTTCCAGAGCAGTAAACTTTTAATCCTTTATGAAAAAAAGCCAAACAAGACAAAATTAGACTAATGTTAATGCCTATGACATCATTTAACTGGCTATATTTGCCCTCCTGTAGTTTATCTCTTCTTACTTGAATAAAAATTAACATTTCCTCAGAAGAGCATTTCCTCAAATGTACTGCACAGGAATTTTAACCAGTCATATTTTGGAAAATCCATATTTACAAGAAGTTTGAGAAATCCTATGTAATATAAAAGTAAACTTATTTTAAACTCTGGGATTTCTTTGGGCCACTTAAATATCCTAATTTGTAGGTTAAGTTCTTTATAAATACATTATGCAGGATTTCCCACTTACTTAAGAGATTTTGAATGTGTGTGTGTGTGTGTGTGTGTGTGTGTGTGTGTGTGTGTGTGTAGTATACCATGATACAAGTGATCCTTGGAATAATTTTGGAAATGTTTGCTTTGACAAAACAACAAAGCCCTAGAGACTCACATCTAACAGTTTTTTGCCCTAGGAAAGAAAGCTCACCACACAATTAATGGTATTTTGTTTTTGTTTTTGTTTTTATATTTTTTTTCTGTTTTGAAATCATGGGTAAAGGGAAATGACTTGCCAGAGTTTTGCAGATTATAATAGCCATGTTGGCTATCTCCCCAACATCTCTTTCTCCTTCACACTATTGTAGCCAAGCTCTTTGAAAGGGATTGTTCCCCAGTCTTAGCAGATGTTATGGACTGAATTGTGTCCTCCCCAACTCCAAATTCATATGAAATATGGGGAGTTAGGGCCTTTAATAAGTTAATTAAATTTAGATGAGATCATATAGTGGGCTCTAATACAATTGACTAGTGTCCCTATAAGAAGAAGAAATTTAGACATTCAAAGAGACACTGGCAATACACATGTGCACAGAGGAAAAGCCGTGTGAGGAAACAGTAAAAAGGTAGCCATCTGCAAGCCAGGGAGAGAGGCCTCAAGAGAAACTAAACCTCCTGACCCCTTGATCTTGGACTTTCAGACTCTTGAACCATAAGTAAATAAATTTCAGTTCTTTAAGCCACCCTATCCCTGTCCAGTATTTTGTTATGGTAGCCCGAGCAAAATAACACAGCTTCCATTGGGCTCTGTACTAGTGTCAAGGTAACTCATCTCATTACCCACCACATTTTTTTCAGATATTCCTGACCTAAGCTAGTCAGTTTCATGATAATCCCAGGATATAGGGATTAGTTTAAGAGTAGTCCATTAGCATAATGCTTGGAACTTTGTTTAACGGTGTTGAAAAAAGTGCCCTTTTGTTCCTGATGTATGTAACATGTAGCTTCAGTTGTTGTGGACAGCCATTCTGTGAAGGAAATCAGAGGATGATGAATAGAAGAGGCAGATAAGAAAACAGAAAAGAAATGCATTTGGAGCTCCGATCCATCCATGCCTTAAGGCTGAGCTTTTCAATTATGTGAGCTAATAAGTCTCCTAGATTGCTTAAGTCACATTGTATTGTTTGCTTTTGTTAGCAATGAAAACCATCCCAACTGATACACATTACACAGGGGCCATGGTAAATCAAGCTTCAGTCCCAACCAGAAGGCTCTAGGATAGGTTTTAATGTCCAGATTATTGTGTGTCTGACTTGTCATCTCTGAGTTCCTCAGCAATAAACTCAGTTCACATTTCACTATTCTCCCCCGTTGCCTCCAATATCAGGGAATGTGCCCTAATTTGTGTGTGTGTTTTTTTTTTAGGTCTTTTAATTAACGATATTTTAATCCTCTATAAGTATTTAAATGATCAGCTTCACAGTATGAACTTTTTGTCAGATAAGGAGATTTTTGGGACAAATATGCCTGCAAGATCCTAGGAAATTTCTAATGCTAAAATAAGTCCACAAGAAAGTCTAATAATGAACATATTTTGGGTTATGGTTCATGTATGTTAAGAGTCAATCGGCTACAAAAAAAAAATCTGATTCTGGAAGCATGTGATGAGGAAGTTTGTTCCACTTATATTGTAAGAACTGAGGTCTTTTCAAGACTTTTAACAAAATGAATTCCTAAGTCCTTGACACCTGATGTTGAAAACGTGCATCTCTACAGCTCAATTCCTGGCTTTCTATGAGTAAAGCCAATGAATTAGGTCCATCCACATAAGTTCTTTTCTTCATACCCTGAAGCACCTGTAAGCTTCCTTGAGCTTGCAGAGACAAATAAGCCCACTGATGGCAATAGATTGAGTGGACTTCTTATAGAAGAGTGGCATGCTAGCTGGACAACATCTTGTGCATTGGCAGACTCTCAAGTCTCTAATGCTGATTCAGTGACTTGCTCAGTTTCTTGTAATTAACCACTTATTCATTTCCTGCACCTAGGTTTTGTCAACTATAAATTAATGACCCTGACTCAGAGTTTACCCCCAGGTATAATTTAAAGGCTAGAAATAAAAAATTCATTCAATAAATATTCACTAAATATTTACTATATGCCAAGCATTGTTCTAGACACTAAAGTGCATAAAACAGACAAAAATTTCCACATTCATTGAGTTTAGGACCATGTGTGTGTGTGTGTGTGTGTGTGTGTGTGTGTGTGTGTGTGTGTGTGTGTGTGTATCTGTACATTCAAGTACAGATAAAAAATGTGTAATTAAAATATATAGTATATAAGAAAGGATTAAAGACTGTGTGGTTTTTGTGAGGTGACCGGCTAAATTAGAACCATATTTTCCAGAATCCTTTTCTTTATATGATTGCTAGTTAATATTGGCAAAACATGGAATTTGCACAAGGTTGAGAAGATGGAAGTGAAGCAGCAGCCATACTCTCAAAGATCATCATGGTTAGATTCCACAAGAGAAACACAGAGGAGCCTGAGGGTTCTGGTTTGTTCTTCTCTCCCCTTGCTGTGTGTACAGCTCTTCTTGCTGACTGTCTGTTCTACTGACCTATAGCAACCTCAGGCTGACCAACAAAGCAAAGGCAAGAATATTCCATTGACTCCTCCACCAGCTCTCTACACTGCCCCACTCCAACTGGGTCTGCCTTGCATCCCACATTCTCTTGCAAGCTCCTGCTTGTCTATCTGAAGCAACAGAAGTGCTGGGTTAGGACTTCTCTCTAGTCTCCCAGTTTATAATCCAGACCCTTATTTGCCCAGCTTCTCACAATTTTTTAAAGTCTTATTTCCATAATACGCCATATTTCGTACTACTCTTGGTGGTTCTGTTTCTCTGACTGAACTCTGACTGATAGAAGCATTATGGGAAAATAAAGCAGGGTAGGGGCAGGGAGAGTGGTAGTAGGGGGTGAGCTGCAATTTTCAATAATATAATTAGGGAAGTCCTTACCAAGAAGGAGATACTGGAGCACGGACTTGAGGCAATAAAGAAAATAACTAAAATCCTTTCTAATGCATATGAATGCTATTTAAAGGATAATGAGAATAATAAAAGATTTGGCCCAGAAACACCTTCAACTATATATCGTATAATGCTACGTAAATATAGTAATCACAAAAATGCTCTATGATTTTTTAGGCCCTTCTTTTGCAGCTGTGTTTTCTTAAACCTTATGGCATCTTGCTGAGGCAAAATCAAGGCCAGGATTGTTCTTTGAGCTTTTAGAAGGGAAAGAGCTCTGTAGGTGTGAAGCCATAAGAATAAAATACCTTCTTTGAGTCACATTGCACCACTGAGTACTGGAGCTCAGCCATCTATTTTTCCAAACACACTCCTCCAGCTTTGTCTTGTGTTCACAAGGGCAACAATGAAAAATAAATGAAGAGTATAAGGAAATCAGGGAGCTGGCCTCTGAGAAGGAGAAAGTGATATGTCAAAGTTTCCTCATTGGGATTCATGGAGATGGACTTCTTGGCTTCAGAGCTTTAAATAAAGCAGGATCTGCACTTAGCTGGTGTGCTAGTGAGAGATGAAACTGCCTAACCAAACACTGCAAGAGACAAGACTCTGCTTCTGTGTTTTCTGTCAGCAGCACCCAGGGGTTGGTCTCCTGGCAACCTGCCACCTGCTTTCTGTCTGCGGAGGCTTGTCTGCCCCTAGGGGGAGCCCATTGTCTGTCAGCCTCCAAGGAGATCTAGTGTTTGAACCCCCTCCTCTTGGGATGGCAGGCTGGCTCTGTCACAGAGCACAACTAGAGCATCTGCCAGGAAAAGATTGTTTTGAGGCAGGTATGCGTTTAATAAATTGGTGTTGTGGGCCCCCTGGGCCAAGGCATAGCTGACTGCTGATGGACAATTGCAAACTTTCGACTCTAAAGTCTAAAGCTAAATAGAAAATGGATGTTAACAGTTCTCTTCAGATAGTGGCAAGTAGAACTCTTGCCTGATAATCATACTAGTTCTGCAAAAATTGTATTTTGCAACCAAAAAAATGCTTGTTTCATTCTGTTTTTTTTTTTCTTAACTAGTTATTTGTTAGTCGAAATGGATGCGTAATAATTTTACAGTTTAACACTATCGGATACATGGCATTTTGCGTATATAGTTCCCTACCTTCAAAGTTTTCTTGTGGAAGCAACATGCTTCCTCACTGATTGAATTCATTTAATATCACTCATTGAATTGAATTAAGGTAAACAAACATAAAAACAAAAGCCAAGAGTCTAATATTTCTCTTTGAACATACAGTTTCACAAAGCCAACAGGAAAGACTAGGTGTAGTATGAACATCACATGTCTCTTATCTGACAACTCTGCTCAGATATGTTGATTTTTCTCAACATCTAGTGCCAGTTTGTTCTAGGAAAGTATCCAATATTATCTTTTGGTTTCAGAAGTCTTGCCTTGCATACCAATGTCCTAGTTTGCATCTTAACATGGAGGGAGTCTAACCTTCCCACCTATGATAAATACATGTAACCTGATCTGTAATTAGATACATTTTAAATAACAGTGAGCAGGCATTCGGGCATTCTTGGGTCTTTTAAAAGAATCTCTCTTAAGTGCTGGCTTCTTCAACTCCTTCAGTAATTACTTGCATATGGGAAATGAAGCGGTTCATTTGCCTCCATTGTGTAACCAACAAGATCCCACAGGATTACCTCTTTACCAAACAACCAAGGACTAGATAAAGTGAGGGTAAATATTGCAGAACAGCAGGAAAGATGGACATGAAGATGACCTTTTTCTATTCTTTATTAAAAAGAATAATAATAAGAAGAAAACAAAGATCTTATCTGAAGTGTAAAGCTGGCTTAAATTTGAAGTTTGCAAATCTTGCCTTATAATTGACTAGGTTAAACTCAGATTTTCATATTGGGAAGTCTTTTCTTTTTTGTTTATCTCTTTGAGAACTAGCTTTAAGGAAGAAAAAAAATCACATCTTCCTGATATTTAATTAGTAAAGTACTGCTCTAGCAGGTCATACTTTATTTTTAAGTTAGTTTATGTCAAAAGTATACTTAGAATAAAAATGCCTTGCCAGCATTTACTTTTAAAAATAAAATTGTTCTCATAGTTTACAAATGTGACAGCATTTTAAAAAATAAATTCTGAAGGGAAAGCAAATTAACTTTACATTTTCCCTATGTTTCTCTAGCTTTTATTTTAATGTCTACAATGTTTACAAGACTTGAATACTAGAAGTTTTTTTTTTCTTTCTCATAATTATTCATGAATTCAATTAACCTGTCATCAGATGAACAATTTTGTCATCCTGGTCTTTTTGCCCCTAATAGCTAGACTTCTTATGAGTTATCCGAGTTAAAGTTTTACCTGAATATCTTCAGAATTATGTTTTTTTAAATGAAAGAATTATGAAGATATCTAAGCATCACTTTAAACAAACTACATAATCAGCAAAACTATTTATAGAAATACGTAAAGATTATAAACATGCAGATATACTCAGCTCCCTAACTTAACCTTTATTTCCCACAGTGATTTTGCAGAAATCATCCTTAATCTTTCTGTCTCTTATAAGAAAAAAAAAAAAACTTCCTAGGCTTGTGAATAGCTCCAATAACACGTTCAGGCATTTTTAGTTAATGTCAGAAACCCTTATACACTATGTCTTTTCAGATTTTCAGCCCTCTGCCAGATAAGACATGCCTATCTTCTGCTCACCTTTAAAAGATCAAAAGGCCTGCTTGCCTTTCCATATTATCCAGATCTTCTGCCTGTTTCCTGAAGCCAAAAAAATGTTTTTAAAAATGTTAGAAGAAATAAATAAAACTATGGAAAACGATAAAAGAAAAAAAAAGAAAAGGGAAAAGCCTTCTAACAACAACAACAAAAAGAATTCATGCAGTAGTATAACGCTTCTGGCATGCATAAAAAAACCTTATGATGGCCTTTTTCCAATCACCAGGGAGTAATTTTCCCATCTCAAGTGAGAGACCTTCTTTGCCCTTTGAAACAGAGTTGATGTTTACTAATTAATTTATATAGAATGGTCCCTTAGCAACCATTTCAAACAGGATCTGTTACCTCCGCTCTCTGGGTTTAAAGGTACATATTCTTTTCCAAGTTGACAGTGTTTGTAGAGGCAAGCAGAATGCAGCAGTGTTCTAAAGATAGGTGTCAGTGATGCTTGCACAACACCTGATGATTGAAAAGATGTCTTGGAAATTGTGATGTTGCTGTTTGATGCTTTTCATGTCATTTGATTTGTAGTTATTATTTATATCAGATTAGAAGACCTTTAAATCATCAAAGAATTACCATCCGCCACACCGTATGTATTTACTTATTTGTTTATTGTCTCCCACGCACCCTAAATATGGCATACATAAGTGCTATAAGGAAATCATATTCTGTTTGTTTTGTTCATTGCATCCTCAGAATCTGGTCCCTGGCATATAGCAAGCACTCAAACATTTGTAGACTGGATAAATAAATACATGAATAAAGATTTCTTTTCAAATTTTGATAAGGGAACGAAGGACAAAAATGAATAATATTTACCCATTTCTCAAGTTAATGTTTAAGGAGACTTACAATGAATGACTAGAAGTGCATCTTAAGGCTTTATAAATAATAATGGAAATTTGGATCTTATTTTCACTGCAGTTTCTTAAAATGGGTTTCTCTAGTAGTAGTCTTGTTGTCACCTTACCTCTATCTCTTTCCCTTATCTGTAATATAGTTGTTTTTAAATGCTATCTTAATCCAGTTTTGAGACCCTGGTTGGAAGCTGGTCAGTTCTGCTTCTTGAACAGCCAATTAAGCCTGCCTCCCAACCACCTCTCTTATCAGGCACTTACACTCTGGGCCTTGATCACCTCAGGGTCAGGCACAAGAGACAGTCTCCACACCCAGAGCCCCCTGAAATTATTCAAACCCACCAATTTTAAACTCAGTTGTTCTGCCCCGTAATAACAGTACATGTCTGCAGTTCCACTTTCTCCCTCTTCCTCGTGACGGACGGACCTGGATGCTTCTCTTGAGTGGCCCTGACTGTTTTGCAGTGTTCTTTTAAGGAAAGTGGGAGCATAATGTAACTGTCAAGACTTTTTCTGGTTTTCTTCTCTTGGCCTGTACCTGACCTCACTGTACCTCACTCCAGGTAATATCGTTAAGACATTTCTATAATGGCCAGACCCCCAACTCGTAGTACCTGCACTTCTTTGCATGGGGTCACTCATCTGCTGCTGGTGCCAATGTTGCCTTTTGCATGTGAAGTAGAAGTGCTAGGGAACATACCCCTGTGAGTAGTCCTCAGCTGCTGGCTCACTGGAAAGTATATATAAACATGAAGCTCCTTGCTGCCCAGATCCATAAGCTCTGAGGCAGATGTTTATTGAATATCAGAACTTCCTCATCAATATTAAGCTCCAGTTGCTCACACTGATAGCTAGATTGGCCAAATTCTCCTTATCTCACTTTCCCATTCCATATTTTCTTTTGCCTCCAAAATAAAGTACTTGGACCTTGCTTTAGTTTTCTGCAGCTGCCATAACAAATTACCACAACAGAAATTTATTCTCCCACAGTTCTAGAGGCCAGAAATCTAAAATGAAGATGTAAATAGGGCCATGTTTTCTTTAAGAAGCCTTCAGTTCAGGGAAGCCTTGCTTATCTCTTCAGTTTCGGGTGCTCCCAGGCAATACTTGGCTTGTGGCAGAATAATTTCTCTGTCTCTTCTATTACATCACCTTCTCTTCCATAGTTAAATGTTCTACCTACCTCTTCTAAGGACACTTGTCATTGGATTTCAGGCCGACTTAACCCCTAAATGATCTCATTTCAAGACCCTTAACTTAATTATATTTGCAAAAACTTTCCTCCCCACCTTCCCTGCCCCCCTCCCCTCCCTACCACTCTCCCCAACCCCTGCCCCACATAAGGTCACGTTCATTGGTTCTGGGTGGACATATCTTTTGAAGGCCCATTATTCAACTTGCTATAGACCTAAATCCTTGTCCTGGAGTCTCATCCTAGGGAAACCCAAATTTCTCTGTCATGCAAAATGAATTGAGATTGCTTCAGAGTAGCTAGGATTCCAAATTTTAGAAATTTTAGAAACTGGGGTCCAGACCCATCCTGCTGATGCTCTCAGAAGGCTGCTGTCTATACATGGAAATATTTTCTATTTCTCAGTCCAAACTTGGATTTTATGGAACTGAAATGAGTAATGAGGCAAAATTTTATTCTTATCTCTAAATTTTTATAGCCTTTGGAACATTTCTACTGTGATGGGAGAGACATGAACCTCATAATTTCCCAAGGAACTTGTTTTCCTTATTCCTCTTTTTTCTCCTCTTCCATATGCTAATGTTTCTTCTGCTGTGGGTGACAACCATTATCTTTTACAAAACAGTTCATGTCTCCATATTGAGCTTATCGATCTAATTTTTACAAAACATGTATTAAAGGCCACTTATATACATAGGGTTTTTTTTCAGCCTGAGGAGATGGTTTAGAGATTTTTAAGGTTTTGAGCTACAATTATCCTTAAATACTATCTCTGTCATTTTTCTCATTTCTTAAATTAAAAAAAATGACCTATAGTACAAAGAACAAGAACCTATCAAATGACAAATCTGTATAGTGCTGTGGATGGCCTAGGTAATTTCAAGATTTGATATGCTACAATCATTTTAAATGAATTTACAGTTAGAAAATACATGTGATTTCCCCAAAGAGAACAAACTGTTGTACTAAAAGTAAGCTCCTTTTCTCCAACAAAAACTAAAATTTTGATCTCAAGGGGTTACTTTATCCTATATGATAGAATCAAGGAGTTTGATTTGTCTTTTATAAATGGGATCTTATATATTGCTTCCTGGATAGTGGGTATTTAACTCTCTGGTGATAACCCAAAGTGGTCCTACACAATAATCTACCTGAAGCAGCCAATGTCTTTTTGTCAACTTTTCTCCAGAAGATGTAAAGATTGGAGGCCTGGCTAACTAGACATTCCCTGAACTTCCTGAGAGGAAAGCTCTTACCCATGAAAGCCATCATAAACAGGATTTTCTTCACAGATGCTTTGTTAACTTGTAAGTTCTCTCCATCTCTCTCTCCCCTCTCCTCTCCTCTCCTTCTCTCTCTCTCTCTTTCTCTGTCTCTGTCTCTCTGTCTCTGTCTCTGTCTCTGTCTCTGTCTCTGTCTCTGTCTCTGTCTCTCTCTCTCTCTCTCTCTCTCTCTGTTCTACTATCCACAGGCAGTGCCCTGTTAGATCTCTCAGTTTGATAACCTTAAACCTCTCCCCGAAAACACGTCTACTTTCTTCCAGAAGACATCTAACACCCAAGTTTCTTGCAACTTTTGAAGAGTCTAGCAACCCTTGGGCTTCAGTGTTTCTCTCCAGTTGGTCATTTCATTACCCCAAAGGCCTAATGAGTGAAGATCAAGGTGAGCCCATCAATTTTAGTGCAGTTTTTAGTTTCCTGAATGGGAGTCTTTCATGTTATAACTTACTTATCAAATAAAAACAGCTAGCAAAGATAATCAGTTTTGCTCAAGGACAGAACAATATAGTCACATATTTATGGGTGACGTTTCTACTGTTTATAGTCTCTCTTCCCCCCTACCCTGAATTATGGAGCTGAAACAGACTCATAGAGACAGATAACAAATTGCTGGTTGTCAGATGGGCGGGGAGTTGGGAGGATGTATGAAAAAGGTGAAGGGATTTAGAAATACAAATTGGTTATGGGGATGTAAAGTATAGCATAGGGAATGCAATCAGTACTATTGCAATAACTATGTATGGTCCCAGGTGGGTACTAGACTAATCGAGAGGATCACTTTGTAATTTATATAAATATCTAACCACTATTCTATACACCTGAAACCAATGTAAAGTAATATTGAATGTCAACTGTAATTGAAAAAATGAAAAATAAAAATAAATAAATACAAATAAAAATATTAATTTTTGGAAGAATGTATGTCACAGAAATGAAAAATCATTTGATGTTGAAAAAAAATGGAAACAACTGATGAAATAGTACATTTATTTCACCTGAAAAAAAATCATAAAGTAATCAATTTTTCTCAGGGACAGAACAATCTAATTACATATCAATGGGTGATGTTTCTATTATTGGTAGTCTCCTTCCCCCTTCCCCTAAATTATGAACTAAAAAGGCATGCTGTCATCTTATATATACCAGTTCTAGTTAAATTATTTTGATTTGAGGTTTTACTTTAAGAATTCAGTTTAGTTAAAGCCTCATATGAAGTAGGGAGCTTCTAGCCTTATAGATAAACTTGATTCACCACATGCAGAAAAGTTACTGGGTAAATCTTTCTCACATATTTATGGGGAGTTGTCACTATATCTTCCACCAGTGAAGCATAGACATATCTTTTACTCCGAAATATCCATCCTTATCTGAGACTTTTAGGAGATGTTCTGAAGGCTTGAACAATATTGTCTTGAAATTGGAGTTGAGGGGAAAATGGAAACTAACTCCTAGGTACTATAGTACCAGCCTAATCAGGTGCCTGCTCTTCTTGCAAAGGTTTTGGTAGTATTTCATGGCCTTTTTGTGCTGCTACTTTTGGATGGGCTCAGATGTATACTAGATTCTCCCTTATCAGCTATACTGTGGATAGTAATTACTTTTATCAATTTATTTTGGGGACCTGGGGCTAATCTTGTGTGCATGTTATATACAATTCTACACTGGTTTGAGACACTTTTTCACCTAATTGCTATTTGCGGCTTGCCAGGAATTACCCAGGTTTCTCAACCAAATGAAAATATCTGCAGGGAAAAGCAAGCGAAAGCATCACACTCTAATATTACCAAGAAGTTGTTCAGTTCAGCTGGAGCTCAGGGTGCCATGAAGGAAGGGGAATGGAGACGGGTGAGAGACATGGCTGGAGAGGTAGCAGGTGTCAGATCAAGTGCTTAGGGTGCCAAGAAAGGAATTTGAACTTAATGCTCAGGGCACTTTGGGAACAATGAAGTGCTTTACATAGAATACAGATTGCCATTCTTACCCAATATATTAAAGCATGTCTGAATCCCTGATCTACTCCTTTAGGTAGGTCACTTCTCCTTATGAACAATGCAAATGAAGGTCTTACACAAACATCTCTAATCAGTATCAGACAAATGCCAATCAGGTTCTTTGTACTCTGTCTCAGTAGGATGCTATTAAGATGATTGAAAACCAGATCTGTGTATCATGCCAATGCTTATCCTGACCTGCCCAATCATGTCATGGTGATCTTCTCTGGTTTTCTTAACTGTCAGTTCTACGTTGCTGATCATCTGAAGAATGGGATGTATTAGAGCTCGAACTATGGTATGGCACAGATTTATTTTTGAAAACCAGATTGTAATTGCATCTTGTATTGTATCTGCAGCAAAAACTGCTGATAGTAATTAATATTCATTCAATTTTAGTTCTGCATGAAGAAAAAACATGACCAGAAAATTAACCTGTCATGTATGTAAAAATATGTCATAATTTAAAAGATATTTTAGCATCCTACACTAGACAAAGTAGGATAATATACCTGAGATTACTATAGTAATCATTTCAATTTTAAAAAACAGAAAGATGTATAATCTGAAAAATGCCTCTTTAAATATATATATAAACAAATACATTATATCACAGTAATATCTATGTGTACATATACACTATTTGTATAATAAATATATATGTATAATATATACATGTTATAAACATTATAAATATACAAATATAATACATACCTATTATGTATGATACACATGTATTATACACACACATATGATTTAACATAACATATTCACATATATTTGATTACATATTTACATGTATATATGTGTGTATATATATGTGTGTATATATATATATGTGTATATGTATATATAAAACTTTTTTAACCTTATCCTAAATCCTCTTATGTATAAAATGAGGATTATAATGCTCAACTCAAAGACTGGTTCTGAAGATTAAATTAGTTATGTAAGTGGTATGCTAAACACTAGGCTTAGCATATAAGAGGAATATAATTGCAGTGACTTTCCTTTCTGGAACACTTAAGTATCAAAACCAAATATGCAGAGATTTACATATATAAAATTATGAATTTGTATTATTTTCAATGACCAATAGAGAAAAAATCAAGAACCATACTTTTCTAAGTGGAAGAGTTTAAATTTATTATCAATAAATCAAGTCATTAAAAATAATTGAGTTAATTTCTAGTCTTTCTATGTTCTTATCATGTTACTCACTTAATACCATCTTTAGGTATCCAGAATCATCTATTTTATTTTTATTCTCAAATTTTCATTCTAGATATTGCTAGATCCAAATGTAGATACAGCCATCTATCTTTTAAAAAATAATTAATACACTTTATGCAATTTTACTGTTCTTAGATTTGCTTTCATTTTGTTTTTTGGAACTTAAGTTGGTATACACAAATATTTAAAAGTCAGGGTCATAAATGATTTATTTTATTACATGGTTTAAAGAAAACTTCAGCGTTTGTGACATTTCTCCCTTCAAGAATTAGGGCCTATAACCTGCACAGTTTCTGTGACTTGATAAATGGTGACAGTACAAGTAAGGTACCTGTTTTCAAGCTCAGGCCTTGAGAAGCTAGCAGTGTCCACTTTCTCTATCTTACAACACTGCCTCCAGGAACCTTGAACCACCATGTTGGTGTGATTATTCTGAGACCATTAAGTTGCACAGGTCTTTTCAGGTGCTCCAGCTAATAGTCATAGTTGAGCCCAGCATCCAGCCATACCTGCCAAAACTACAAACACGTGGGGGGACATCACCTTCAATCCTCTATCCAGTCCATCCAACAGCTGAATTGATGAATAGACCCCAGTCAATGTCAGATAGAGCAGAAGAATTGCCCAGTTGAGCCTTACTAGCATTCCTAGCCCCCAAAACTTAAAGCCATTAAGTTTTGAGGATACTTTGTTACAAAACCATAGATAGACAGAACAATGGATTTATAGACAGGGAAGTAGAGTGATATTGTGATATTGTTAGGATGGATTCAGAGACTATGCTGTGAGCTTCAGTAAACTGTGATGGATGGGTTTCAGAATAAAACTATAATATTTTTAGCAACTAAGATAATTTCATAACTACTTTTTCATCATCTTATACAAACCTGGTAATATTTCATGTTCCACATTGATTTAAAATATAGTTATCAAAAGTACTCATTTTTTCAGGAGATAATTGTGATTCAGACCTCTGAAATTTACTATGAGGCTATAGACATGATAAATTCACACCAATCTTAAGATGTAAGATATTTCTGAGATAACTATCATTATGACAGATTCAATCTAATATTGTTTTCTGGTAATATTATGTTTCAGACATGAGTAATAAATTAAGTTTTGTGGAACACCAGGTAATATTTGTGACGCTTCTAATAATAATTGTTATATTTAGAAAAACATGTATTAAAGGATAACAAAAGAATATGAGAATTATTTATGTATACTGTCTGTTTAGATATGTTATGGACACTTAAAAGCAGTTAGGATAAATGGCAAATGGTCTCCTTGCTTGAAACTTCCTCCTTAACTTATGCTCCCTGCTTCTATCAGTTATCTTTTCCTCTCCTCATACTACACATTTTCTCAGTGTGAGGGAGGGGATTACATCTATTCTCAGGGTTTTAGCCATAAAACATAATTTGGAAGAATACAACATAGATTTGCTTTTTTTTAAATTAAAGAAATGATAAAAAAATTTTCCCACCTGTTTACTCCTTCCTTCCCCTCTCGGCCTTACACTCTGGTAACCACTAGTCCATTATCCATGTCCATGAGTCTCTGTCTTGTTCATTTGTTGCTTTTAGGTTTATATCCTACATACAAGTGATATCATGTGATTTTCAGCTTTCTCTGTCTGGGTTATTTTGCTTAGTATGATTATTTCAAGGTCCTCCATGTTGTTGCAAATGGCAGTATTTCATCACTTCTTATGGCTGAGTAATATTCCATTATATATATGTACCACAGCTTCTTTACCAATCTATTGAAAGACTCCTTGATTGCTTCCATGTCCTGGCCACTGTGAATAATGCTGCTATGAACATCAGTGTGCAAATACCTTTTCGGATATGGGTTTTCAAGTCTTTGGGATAAATACCCAGTAGAGGGATTGCTGGGTCATATAGTAGATCAATTCTTAGTTTTTTGAGGAACCTCCATACTGTTTTCCATAGTGGCTGTACCAATTTGCAGTCCCACCAATAGTGTATGAGGATTCCTATTTCTTCCATGCTCTTCAGCATTTGTTATTATTTGTCCTGTTGATTATAGCTATTCTAACAGGTGTGAGATGGTATCTCATTGTGGTTTTGATTTGCATTTTCTTAATAGCTAGTGATGTTGAGCATCTTTTCAAATATTTGTTGGCCATTTGTATGTCCCCTAGGGAGAAGTGTCTGTTCAGGTCCTCTGCCCCCCCCCCTTTTTTTTGTTATTCAGTCCTTTATATATTTTTGATATTAGGCCCTTATAGAAGGTGTTGCTTGCAAATATATTTTCCCATTCAGATGGTTGTCTCTTTACCTTGTTGATGGTTTCTTTTGCTGAACTGAAGCTTTCTAGTTTGTAGTTCTATTAATTTATTTTAGCTTTTACTTTCTTTGCCTTTGAGGTCAAATTCATAAAATCCTCTTTAAGGGCAAAGTTCTTGAGTTTAGTTTCTATGTTTTCTTCTATGCATTTTATTGATTCAAGTCTTATATTCAGGTCCTTAATCCATTTTGAGTGGATTTTGGTGTGTGGTTATAGTCAAAGTCTAGTTTCATTCTATTGTAGGTGGCTTTTCAGTTTTTCCAGCACTATTTCTTGAAGAGGCTTTTTTTTTCACCACTGTGCATTTTTGGCTTTTTTTGTCAAAAATTATTTGCCCATATAAATATGGGTTTACTTCTGGACTCTCGTTTCTGTTCCACTGGTTCATGTGTCTGTTTTTCTGCCATACCATGCTGTTTTGACTTTTGATTACTATTGCTTTGTAGTATAATTTGAAGTCAGGCATAGTGATACCTCCAGCCTTGTTCTTTTTTCTCAGTATGACTTTGGCAACTTGGTGTCCTTTGTACTTCCATACAAATCTGATGATTTTTTGTTCCATTTCTTTAAAAAATGCTGATGGAATTTTGATGTGGATTGCATTAAATCTCTATAATGTTTTAGGTAATAAGGTCATTTTAGCTATGTTGATTCTCCCAATCCAAGAACACAGAATATCTTTCCATTTCTTTGTATCTTTTTTGATTTCTTTTAATAGGGTCTTGTAGTTCTCATTATATAAGTCCTTCACTTGTTTCATTAAATTTATTCCCTAGGTATTTTATTCTTTTTGTTGCAATTGCAAAAGAAATTATTTTTTCCACTTCTATTTCTGACACTTTATTATTACAGTATAGGAATGCTATGGATTTTTGAACATTGATTTTGTATCCAGAGACTTTATTATATTTGCTTATTGTTTCTAGTAGTGTTCTTGTTGAATCATTAGGGTTTTCTGTATAGAAAATTATGTCATCTACAAATAGTGACAGTTTGACTTCTTCATTTATTATTTGGATGCTTTTTATATCTTTGTCTTACCCGAGTGCACTCGCTAGGACCTCTAATGTTATATTGAATAAGAGTGGTGATAATGGATAGTCTTGTCTTTTTCTGACCTTAGAAGGAAGATTTTTAGTTTTTCACCATTCCGTATAATGTTGGCTGAAGGTTTGTCATATATGGTCTTTATTATGTTAAGGTACTTTCTTTCTATATTGATTTTGTTGAGTGTTTTGATCATAAATGGATGCTGTATCTTGTCGAAGGCTTTTTCTGCATCTTTTGATATGATCATATGATTCTTATTTTTTAATTTGTTTATTTGGTGTATCATATTAATGGATTTGCTTATGTCGAACCATCCCTGTGTCTCTGGGATGAAGCCCACTTGATCGTGCTGTATAATCTTTTGAATATGTTGCTGTATTCGGTTTACTATTACCTTATTTAAGATTTTTGCATCTGTATTCATGAGAGATATTGGTCTGTAATTTTCTGTTTTTGTGTTATCTTTACCAGCTTTTGTTATCAGGATGATACTGGCCTCATAAAATGAATTGGAAAGTATTGCCTCCTCTTCGATTTTTTTTTGGAAGAGTTTGAGGAGAATAGATATTAAATTTTCTTTTAATGTTTGGTAGAATTCACTGGTGAAGCCATCTGGTCCTGGACTTTTACTTTTTTTGGTAGGTTTTTGGTAATTGTTTCAATTTCCATACTGCTGATTGGTCTATTTAGATTTTCCAGTTCTTCTTGATTCAGTATAGGAAGGTTGTATTTTTCTAAGAACTGTCCATTTCTTCTAGGTTATTAAATTTAATGTTATCTACTTTCTATAGTATTCTTGTATGAACCTTTGTATTTATGCAATGTGTGTTGTAATTTCCCCTCTTTCATTCCTGATTTTATTTATTTGTGTCCTTTTTCTTTTTTCTTTAGTGAGTCTAGCCAAGGGTTTGTCAATTTTATTAACCTTCTCAAAGAACCAGCACTTTGTTGCATTTCTTTTTCTTTTTTCTTTTTTTTTTCAATTTCATTTATTTCTGCTCTAATTTTATTCATTTTCTTCTGCTGACTTTAGGCTTTATTTGTTCTTTGTTTTCTAGTTTTTTTTTTTTTTTAAGATGAAGCATTACGTTGTTTATCTGGGCTCATTCTTGTTTTTGGAGATAGGACTGTAATGATATGAACTTTCCTCTTATGACCACTTTTGCTGTGTCTCCAAAGTTTTGATATGTTGTACTACCATTATCATTCATTTCTATGTATTTCTTGATCTCTCTTTTTATTTATTCTCTGACCCAGTTATTTTTCAGTAGCATGTTGTTTAATCTCCATATATTTGTGGTTCTTCCTGATTTCTTTTTACAGTTGATCACTAGTTTCAAAGCATTATGAACAGAGAATATGGTTGGTATAATTTCAAACCTCTTATATTTGTTGAGGCTATCTCTGTGTCCCAGTATGTGGTCAATTCTTGAGACTGTTCCATGTGAACTAAAGAAGAATGTATAAGCTGCTATTTTGGGATAAAAGGCTCCATAAATATCAATTATATCCAGTTCATCTAATGTGTTCAGGATGTTATTTCCTTATTGATTTTCCTTATTGATTTAATGATCTGTCAATATCTGACAGTGGGGTATTTAGGTCACCTACTATGATAGTGTTTTGGTGTGTTTCTCCTTTAGTTCTATTAGTAATTGCTTTATATATTTTAGGGCTCCTTGATTGGGAACATAGATATTAATAAGTGTTACATCTTCTTAGTGCATAATTCCTTTTATCATTATAAAGTGTCCCTCATTATCTTTCTTTACCTTTTTTATTTTGTAATCTATTTTGTCCAATATTAGTACTGCTAGTACTGCTACTCCTGCTTTTCTCTGAATGCCATTTGCTTGAAATATTTTCTGCTATTTCATTTTGAGTTTATATTTGTCTTTGGAACTAAGACGTGTCTCCTGGAGACAGCATATGGTTGGGTTTTGATTTTTGATCTAATCTGTGACTTTTTGGTGAGTTCAGTCCATTATTGAAATATGAGATCTTCTTGTAGCCATTTTATCTTTTGCTTTCTGGTAGCTCAGTGTTTTCATTGCTTTCTTGTCCTTGTATTTCTGCTTTCTTTATTTTGGTTGGCTTTTGTGGTTTTTCCCTCTGGTCTTTCTTGTTTTATATACTTCAGTTCTGAATCTTTTGTGTGTGGTTACCATTATGAATATGTTACCATTATGAATATATAATAGTCCCTTTTTTTGCGTGTGTCTTATCTCTATTTCCCTTTGCAAATTTGAATCTTTGAATCCTCCCCTTTTCAGCCATTGTTATCTCAATTTTTTCTATGTATGCTGAACATTCATTACTATCTTGCTATAGCAAATCTCTTCTTAATTTTAAGCTTATAATGCCCTGTTCCTAATAATGGTTGCACCCCTCTGCTTCTATTTGCCTGATAATCATCTTACTCCTAATTATGTATTTTTGGGGGAGTCATTTTCTTTTATGTGAACTTACCCCTTTCATTATCTCCTATAGTGCAGGCCTTGTATTGGAGAATTCCCTCAATTTTTGTATGTCTGAATAGGTCTTTATTTCTTCTTCATATCCAAAGGAGAGCTTAGCTGGATACATTATTCTTGGCTGGTAGTTCTTTGTATTTAATAGTTTAAATATTGATTCCACTCCTTTCTGACTTGTAAAGTATGTGCTGAGATGTCTGATGATAATCTAATGGGTCTTCCTTTATAGGTTACCGTCTTCTTTTCCCTGGCTTCCCTGAGAATTCTGTCTTGTTGTTGATTTTTGATCATTTTAATACAATGTGTCTTGGTGAAGACCTTTTTGGGTTGAAATAATTGGTTGTTCTGTTGACTTCTTGAATTCCAAGCTCCTTTCTTATATTTGGGAAATTTTCATCAACTATTTGTCTGAAAATGCTTTCTAATCCCTGCTCCTTTTTCTCCGCTTCAAGAATTTTTAGTAATCTCATTTTCTCTCCTGATGGTATCAGCTAGTTCTTGTATTTCTCTTTCATTATTTCTCATTCTTCGGTTTCTCTTTTCTTCCTTCTAATTTATTTCTATATTTCTGTCTTTGATATCACTGATTCTTTCCTCCATTTGGTCAACTCTATTTCCCAAGTTCGTTATTTTATTTTTCAACTCTTGCAGTGTGTTCATCTTCAAAAGTTCTATTTGGATTTTTTTGAGGGTTTCAATCTCCTTGCTAAAAAATTCATTTTGTTCATCAGGTTGTTTTTTCAATTCCTGAAATTTTTGATATGATTCGTTTTGGATCTCACTGATTTTTTTCAGAGTACCATCCTGAAGTCTCTGTCATTTAAGTCACATATTTCTATGTATGTAAAGCTTATTTTCTGGAGATTTTTATTTTTCTTTCTGAGATGTCTTGTCACCTTGGTTATTCACAGTGTTTAATGGACTATTTCTCTGCCTGGGCATTAATGAAAGCATAATTAGTTTTTGTTTTGTTTTGTTTTGTTTTACCCAAAAAGAAGATTTATTATATATTGTTCCCTAGCCTGTTGCAAAGAAGGTGTTTTTCTTTTGGTTTCCAGTAGATAGCATCTAAGCCTCTTGGATCTCTGCTTTATATAAAAAATCTTAATAATTTCTCCTTTTTTTTTCATATAGATGTTTAATCACGTTCCCTACCCTCAGTTTCAGTTCCTGTCAGTGTTAGCGACAGTTGGGGTAGCATTCGCTCAGATTCCCCTGGGGCTCTGTGGTGCTCTATTGTAGAGGGCATGGGTGGAAGGGGCCCTCTAGATTGGGGGATGGAGGCTGCGACTTTTAAAAAATCAGCTGCTGTTTCTCTGCCATCTCACTTCTCACTTTCTGTCCTGATGACTTGGCCCTCCTGCTGGCCACGTGTAACTCACAACTCTCCCAGGCAGGGCTATTTAGGGAAGTTGCTGCACCTTCTCTCCTCTTGCTCCTCCTACAGAGAGCTCTGGCAGCTGCAAGAGGCAGCTTCTTTCTTTCTGTCCACTGCCCAATACCCAGAGTTCTGACTTGTGATATCTCTTATGCACAGATACCATGCTTAGAAATACTGAGGGGAGTTTGGGTGTTTTTTTGTTGAATTTTAGATGTTTAGCTTTTCATTGTTTCAAGGAGAGAGCTCCGGGGATATCTCTCACTCTGCCATGTTTCTGATGTCACTACAAAACATAAATTTGAAGAGATCCAAGTTTGCATTTCTAGTTTTCACATTTTTACTAAGATTCAGACCTATAATTTTAAACATTTAAAAATTTGTCCATCCAGTTAACCCTCTAACACCTCCAACCAAACATATCCAAAAAACACCTCATTATGTTTAATTGCATAATCATTCAAATGTATCAAGCTAGAAACTTTAGAATGACTTTTATCTTCCTTTTCCCTCATTCTATAGTTGAACTTCAAGTTCTATGATTTTCATCTGTGAAACACTGCTTCTATTTTGCCTCTTGTCTTTATTTCCACACAATTTAGACACTCATTAACTATCACCTGCATTTACATAATAATCTCTTTCTCTTTTTTAAGACAAATCATTTCGATATTTGTTGAAAATATTATTCAAGAGAAAACAAAGCCCAGCAAAAAAATAGGTTTTTCAATGTAATTTGAGAAAAAGCTATGTCCCATTTGAGAGAATAGCATACTTCCTCCATTCTGATTAAATTCTTGTAAAAATATTTAAATAAAAATTTGTATTAGATTATAGCATAAATACTAAAGTGTGCACAAATCATCAGTATGTTTTCAAAATTGAACACAATTGACTAACCACCACACTTGAAAAAAAGAACATTCTAGAACTGCCAGACACATGCTTCCTCCCAAAGGTAACCATTTATAGGACTTCTATGCTATCAATTAGTTTTGCCTGTTTTGAACTTTACATAAATAAAATAATGGTATGATTCTTTTGTATCCATCCTCTTTTGTTCAACTAAAGTTGTTTATTTATATTGTTATATGTAACAGTAATTTGTGTATTCTCATTGTTATATGATATTCTATCAAATGAATATACCACAGTTTATTTACACAACCTGCTGTTGATTGACACCTGAATTTTTCAATTTGGGGCTATTTTAAAGGTTGATAGTATGAACATTTTTATCTCTTTTGATACAAATATGGATGGAATTGTGTTGAGTATATTCCTTAGGAGTGCAATTTTTTGGGTGTAGGAGCATTTGTCTTTATAAATTTGTAGGAGCACTTTTCCTAAATGATTATACCAACTGTTTATTTCCAGCAGCCACATATGATTGTCCCTTAATGCAAATCTTAGTAGCACTTGGTATCGTTAGTATCTTTAATCTTAGCCTTTTAGTGAGCATATAATTATAGTCATTAAGGTTTTAATTTTCTTTCCATGTTGACTAATGAGATTTTCATATGCTTATTGATAATTTGAATGCCTTTTCACACATTTCGATCATTTTAAAAAATTTGTTTGCTTGCTCTGTCTCAGGTTCTTGTAGAAGTGTGTGTGTGTGTGTGTGTGTGTGTGTGTGTGTGTGTGTGTGTATTTGGTACATGATTTTTTGTTAGATATAGGTGTGGCAAGTATTTCTACTTTGTGGCCTTAAAATAGGTCTTTTGATAAACATAGACTTTTAATACTAATGTGGCCCAATTTATCAAGGTTTTCATTTTGATCAGTGTTTATAAAAAAATCTCTGCATTAAATGTTATTTTCTAGAATATTTATAATTTTACATTTAACTTTTTGATCTTTGGATCATCTGGAATTAATTTTTGTGCAAAGGTTAAGTTATAGGTGAAAATTTTATGTTTTTTCATATAGATATCCAATGGGCCTAGTACCATTTATTGAAAAGAACATCTTTTGCTCACTGCAGTGATATATATTTGTAAATCAAGTGATATTGTATGTGTTGGTCAGTTTCTAGAATCTATTAAATTCTATTGGTCTCTTCAGCTATCCTTATGTTAACACCATGCTGCCTAAATAATTATAGCTTTATAATGACTTCTGAGAGTAAGATCTTTAACTTTGTTCTGCATCTTCAAAGTTATCTTGACTATTCTTGGACTTTAGCATTTATACACAAATTTTAGAATAAGCTTACCAAGTTTTGTAAAGCTTCTCAGATTTTGATTGTTATTGCTTTTGACTTTATAGTTCAGTTTAGGGAGAATAGTTGTTTAAATTATTGGCTCTTCCAATCTATAAATATTGTGCACCCTTCATTTATTTAGGTATTCTTCATGCTCTCTTAATGATATTTTGTGCCATACATGATCAAAGTCAAAGTTCTTATTTCGTCATATAATACTGTTTACAACATGGTGTCAAAGATCTTTTTTATCCACTTTTTCTGTCACTTCCCACCATCCATTCATTTTTCCAAATTCTTTGAACTTCCTAGTATGTCTAGAATAAAAAAGGCTATTTCTTAATTTCTTCCTTTTGCATTTTATTTTTTCCTCTTTCTTAAAAATTTTCTTCTCTTCCATGTCTTGTTATTTTCTAGCAATAGTTTAAACAAATTTCACCTGTCATCATCTCTGTTAAATCTCCCCTTGCAAAGTAAACAATTGCATTGTTCTAAATGTATTGATAACACTTTTTCATATCACTATATTTAATTGTCTTATCACCATTTCTTCTATTAACTTTCAACGATTATTTGTTGACTGAGTGGATATGTCCCGGTTAGCTAATCCTAGTCAATTTATGTACCTAGACACACTAAAACAGAGATACCTCCATTTCCTCTTCAGGTTTCAGAGAGTCTCGGAGTTACTTAGTATCCAAAATAAGTAAAGAGAACAAATAACAAATATGTCTTAAAATTTATCTTTCAAGAAAAATCTGAAAAACACCAATTGCTCTGTTTCTAAGCCCCTCATAGTTTAGGTTGGCAATACTCAGTGTGTGTTCCACAGACCAATTACATCAGAATCATGTACAATGATATCAGTCCTCCCAACCTCAGGTCTAATCACTGACCATCTGAATTGGAAACAAGGGGCCGAGAGTCTGCGTTTATGACAAATTTCTGAAACAACACTTATGGGCATTAACTTTTGGGATTCATGGATGTAGAAATGTCCATTTGGTTATTCTTTTAAATGACAGTGCTGGATCTTCAAGCAAAGTTATCCTTTGAGGATTATGACTTTGGAATCTTCCCCTGACTTCCATTTTCTCAGAGAGAATGTTGAGTATTCAGAAACTAGACTTCCAGAATTAGAGCAGTCTGAAGGCTTTAGTCTTAGACGGTTTCTATTGAAAACAGAGCATGTACAAGAATCTATCAGAGATCAAGGTAAGGGGAGGCCTGAAGGAAACTGTCTCTCTTATTACTGTGGAAATCCTCCACAGTGGATTCCAATGCAAGTCAAAGGGTGGTTGACACTCTTATTCTTGTTCATCTTGATTATTATGTTACAATTGGTGGTTGCACAAACATAGTCCAGAAATTGGCATTGAAAGTTACATTTCCATTGCAAGACAGGGTAAAAAGCAGTCTCTGAGTGTTAGGGCTGGTGATTTGTGGTGGCCCATATAAAAGGCAGAGGGAGCAGTGAGTGAATTTCTTCCTCATTCAGGTCTCAGTGGCCATCTGAATTGTGTGACATAGTGAGGTATAGAACCTTTTGTCCTATATATATATATATATTTTTTTTTCTCAGCTATAGAGTGAGAAGACCCATTTCTTGCCCTCTTTTCACCTTGACAATGTGAGCCATTCTATTGTGCCCTGGAGCTTTGTAATTAGAAAGGCCCCTTGTTCTGTGGAACATCTCATGAGTTAATGGCAGAGAAGCTCAGTCTCTGACACTAAAAAACTGATCTGCAAGGAAATGGTGAGAACTCAGCTGACTTATATGTAAATACAGTCAGAACAAAGTAGAACCCCTCTGTAACACTAAGTAAAATAAAAACTGGAGGAAGATTTTAGCCTCACTTAATTTTGATGAGAATACTGTTTTATTTCTTCATTATTAATATCTCTCCAAACTTTTTTAGCTTCCTGAAGTTTGGATGCTCATAGATGGATATCTAACAGCAAGGAAAGAGAAAACTGCTGAATTTGGAACCACAGTGTTTAAATTATTTGGAGACTGTAGTTTCTGGGACATATGCTGAGATAGTAAGGGCTGATCCATTTCCAGATGGAGTTCTCGCACCAAAACCACAGAAGGACTGTGAATTTCATTTCACAACTAACAAAGCTTCATTTCAAATCCAGCTGCCTAAGGATCCTGTTTCAAAACATATTTATAAGAGGGACAACAAAGACCATGCGATAAAATGTTTCTAGGCAAAGACTATGTAAGAAAACAGTTGGCGGGATTGCAAATTGGTACAGCCATGGAAAACAGTTTGGAAGTTTCTCAAAAAATTAAAAATAGAAGTACCTTATGACTCAGCAATCCCACTTCTGAGTCTTTATCCAAAGAAAACCAAAACACTAATTTCAAAAGATTTATGTACTCATAGGTCCATTGCCGCACTATTTACAATAGCCAAGATATGGAAGTAACCTAAGTGCCCATCGACAGATGATTTGGATAAAGAAGTGTGGTCCAAATATTCAATGAAATGTTTACTCAGCAACCTCTGCCCCCCAAAAAAAAGAAAAGGAAAAAGAAAAAAAAATCTTACTATTTGCAACAACATTTGATAGATCTAGAGGGTATTATGCTAAGTGAAATAAGTCAGACAGAGGAAGAAAAATACCATACGATTTAACTTATATGTAGAATCTAAGGAACAAAACAAATGAACAAACAAGCAAAAACAGACTAATAGATATAGAGAACAAGTTAGTGATTGCCAGACAGGAGAAATTAAGGGGTTATATAAAAAATGTAAAGGGATTAAGAAGTACAAATTGGTAGTTACAAAATAGTCACAGGGATGTAAAGTACAGCATAAGAAATATAGTTAATAATATTGTAATAAGTATGTATGGTACCAGGTGGGTACTAGACTGATTGGGGGATCACTTTGTAAACTATATAAATGTCTAACCACTGTGTTGCACACCTGAAACTAATATAAAATAATATTGAATGTCAACTCTAATTGAAAAATAAAAATTAAAAAAATAGTTTAGCTTATCTGACCAGCTGCTTATTTCATAAAATGAACAAGAATAATAAAATTGTAACCAGTATATGATATTAAAATTTAACTTTAAACTTTTTCAAGAAAAAAAATTAAAGTTATTAAATTGCTGAAAAGACAAAAAAGAAAAGAAAATGCATAGGAAATCTTAGTACTAAAGACTACTCTAATTATTATCAAGTCAAATTACTCAATAACACTAGAGTGACACTTCTATTGCTAGTTGAAATATAATGAGAAAAATAATGATGTTTCTCCATTAGAAACAGGTAATATTAAGGTGTCAAGAAAAGATGTAACTTCCCTGAAAATTTTCTGATGTTCTGGGAATATCTGAGCTTTAGATGAATGGTGATAGAATAAATAATGTGAACACCATACTTCCCTATAATATTAAAAGGATGCTCCTGGGGTTGGCAGATACCAAAGAGTAGTGAACATGAAGGGTATAAGTTTACCTATAGCCAACTGCATGGTTCAAATCCCTAAAATGTATCATATCAGTAAGGATGAGAAACCCCAATGCTCATGAAATCATGAATCACCCAAGGCCAATTCCAGGATCAAATTTACTCACATGGGATGATATTAATATTCCCTCACAGTAGACTCTTAATTCTCAAAATATTGTGAAAGCAAATATGTCAGGGAAACTAGAGGCAATTCTCTGATCACTAACATAATATTCATCTTTAGTAAAGGTCTGATATAACTTGAAATTAATTTTTTTATATTTCATATGTGAAACAAAGATGAGGCATCTAATATAAGTCCCAACTACAATGAGGTAGAATATAAAACTGCGTAATGGATCATTTGATGCCTAATGTTCATCGCAATCTTTACATCACTGGTGTGGTGTGGGCAATAGTTCTCAACTCTGGTGGCACATTCATGCCGGGAAGTTTAGAAAAATATTGACCCATCTCCTACCCAATAATCTTATTTAATGGGCCTGGAATGTGCTTTCCACATCAGCATTTTTTAAATCTGCTCCAGGTGATTTGAATGTACTACTGAGGCAGTGAACCACTAAATCATTGGTGTAGGGCATTATTTCTCACCTTTGGCTATTGATTAAAATGACGCAAGAAAGTTTAAATTTTTAAAATATCTGTTTACCCTGGGCCCCATCACAGACCAGTTAAATCAGAAGTGGGGAGAGGAGGATGCTTTGGGATATAAATGCTTTTCAAAGGTTACCTAGGTCATTCTGTTTTGTGACCAGGGTTGAGAATTATGGTGGAGGGTTAGCTTTCTCAGAAAACAGGTTAAATGAGCTTTAACTTAGAAGCAATATTGTAAGTTATGATCTATAAAAACAGATTCTTGCTTTTTAAGAATTTAATATCTAATATATATTATGTAAATATCTTTACTATGGATTGGAATATGGAGGATATAAAAGAAAAAGGCACAGTCTTACCATCAGGGAGTGATGAAGTTGTTGCAATAAACTTGAATTTTTCCATCAGTATTCCAGTATTAGAAAAATATTGGCAGAAAAGGCAGTGGAGTTCTTTTTTTTTTTCTAATTTGTAAAACTGGGAGCGATGATTCTCTTCTCAGGTTCTGTGAATAGCAAATCTCTCCTCAAGGAGATACTGTCATTCAGTTGTTCAAACCTTAATGTGCTTGAAAAATATTGATGTGCTAGATATTTTTTCCTTTCCAAAGGAGTTGGTTATGAAACATCTAAAAATGAAGTATTAAACAGAAGAGTTAACTTATAATTGCACTGAAGAATTTCATGAAAATCTTGTCAGATTGGTGCCTCCATTTAAAAATCTCAAAATTTGAAAGTCAGTGATTCTTATGTGTGTGAGATAATTATGCTCAAAGATTGCGTCACTGAATTTGAAAATGCCAAGTAGATTCTCAATAAATGAAAGAATGAATAAAAGACCTTGTATTTTTTTTATATGTACCAAATACATCATGAGGTGATTTGCAATCTTTTCTCCACATGATATAATACTGATAGCATTTCTGTGATTCAGAAATGTATTATACATGTTTTTTTTTTAAAGATAGAAGTTCATAAAAGTTAAGGAATTTTCTCACAATCACACAATGATAAGGTAACACAGAGTGGTTTGCTCTCAGGTCATTTGCTTTTAAAAAGGCCAGTTAATACCTCTAAAAATGTTTCCCTTCAGTCAGAAATATAGTCTATATTGCCTTCTCTCTCTACACAAGCAACAATTGGTAATGACCTCCTATACCTTTGTCAATTGGTCATTAACTTGCAATATGGTGATTACTAACTAAAATTCAAGGGTTTCCTAGTTTCTTGTTGTTGTAATAGCAGATACCACAAACAGGGGTATAAACAACATAAATTCACTACCCTGAAATTTGTGGATCTTATGAGCTAAAATCAAAGTGTAGGCACGGCTGCATACCTTTCTGGAGGCTCCAAGAAAAATCCATTTCCTTGCATTTTTCAGTCTCTAGAGAGTGCCTGAACTCTTTGGCTAGTGGTCCCTTCCTCCATCTTCACAGACATCAACATCACATCTTCTTGACCTTCTTTCATTCTTACATATCTTTCTAAACACAGTCAACAGAGGAGAAGATTAGGTTGGGCCCACTTGGATAATTCAGGCATTATTCTGCCTACCATATCCACTTTATATCCAGTGTTCTCTATCCTCTCTCTTTTCAAATCTTTTAGGATTTGCTATGATGCTATGGGGAAGACTAGACATTTGCTATAGCCAAGAGTGGCATTATTAGTAAAATAAATTTTGAGACTCCTAAGTATCTTTTAGTGATCTAGAATTTGGGGACGTCGAGGAGTGACAGTTCCAAAGATAGAGTACTTGTAACCAAGTGGAGAGGAGAAAAGACTGTGAGAGAAAGAAGATGATCAAAGTGCTTCTGAGCAACAGGCATCAGCCTTAAGGCTCCTGGGAGGGGAAGACACAGGAACAAACCCCTCTTGAATCTATATTCTAAAGGACTCCACCCCTAATTCTGAGGTTGTACAAGGAGAATGGTCCACTCTTTTGCTAGGCTGGGATATTATCTCAGGGTGGTTCTCAACTCTTCAGATGCTTGACGAGACCTCTAGCCAAAAACTAGACTGAAATGAAAAGAGATTTGGAATAAATAGAAAACAAAGCTTTCTTTTCTCACTCAAAGTTAGTCTTTTCAAACTACATCTGTAAAATTATAAAGACCCACTTGTGCTCTGCAGTTTTTCCAAGAAAACACATGCATTCTGAAAGAAGGATACAATTAAAGAAACATTCAATAAGTCCTTACTATGTGTTACACTCTCCATGCATTTTATTTCTTTTAATTTTCTCATTTTCTTATGAGTTAAATATTGGTAAACCTCTTTTTTTGTAGGAAACAAAACTTAGATTTGAGAAGCAGCAATGAGATATTTGAACTAATTTATTTATCTCCAAAGCCCTGCTCTCTCTTCTTCCTGATTCAGCAGCAAAGCAGATTTTAGCTGAAAATCTTAATCATGATATAGATTAATATTAAGAGGTAGGTAACAATAAATAATTACTAATTTTTCTTTACTTACTGTTTTTGTTACATTTTTAGAACAGTACTTAGACAGACAACATACTCAATAAATAGTAGTTATTGTTATTTATAGTATTGATTAAACTTATAATCAAAGACATTTTTTCTACTCATTAGAAAAGCACTACAGTACATATACACTAATTCATTTTTTGTTCAGGTTATCAATGGTGCACCTATTATATAAAGTGCTGTGAATTAGTCTTAAAGGGAACACAAAGTGACTTTGGACCTCAAGAACTATATGATATAGCAAATGATCATATATTTAAACAAAAAGCTAAAATGAAAGGTAAAATATGGTAAATGACATAAGGGTGGTGATACAAAATGTTATGAAAATATTTTAGCAAGGCACTTGTTTCATTTAAAATTATTTTAATCATAGGCTCAATCATAGGTTATGATATATTTGCAAGATTTGGCAAAAATAACAATAAAGGATATGAAGATAGGCACAGGCAGAGGCTAGAGGAGACAGATATAAATGGTTGATTAATGAGATTTCCAATGTTCTCATTGCCCATATGCTAGAGTTAGTCATCATGATTAGTGAAGCTCAGGAGAGAAAACTTCAAATCAGTATAATATTTCTGAGCCTAGTTAGTTTCCTAAAATAAGATAATTGTGCATAGTAAAGTTTATATGGTAAATGGTTTATAAAAGTGGCTCCAAATTTCCACTCCTTTTTGTATCCAAATCCTTTGCAATATGACTTGCATCTTTTCTCATCAATAGGTGGGGTCTATTTCTCCAACCCATTAATATGGGCCTACACTATAACTTGTGTTGGCCAAAAGAATACAGCAGAAGTCTGTGCTAGTCCAAGAAGCTATAAACAATTTCATTTGCTTTTTGGAAAATTGCCACCACTGTGAGACCAAATATAGAATAACACATAGAATAGAGCTGAATTATTCCAGTTCTCCCAACTGAGGCTCATGACATGTCAGAGCATCAAAGATTATCTGATTTACAGATGAACATGGGCCAGTGAGTAAGCCCCAACAAGTCCGCTCAGATGAGCTGAACTAATTCATTGACCCATAGACTCATGAGAAAAGAAATAAAGAATTGTTATTTTAGGTCACTAGAGTTTTGGAGTGGCTTGTTACCTAGTAATAACTAACTGATACAACATATACAATATTTAACTTTTTCCCCTGAACAAATGGTATGAATGACAGATGATAATCTATGCTTTTCTATCAAAAAAATAATGACGTGAGCCTTTAAAACCAAGATGTCTATTGAATATTTTACATTTGACAAAGATGGAGTAAACTTTGGGATAAGAAACATTTTCTGCCGTGTAAAGCTAATCTTTTCCCTCTTATAAATAAACAAGTTTTGGAGATATTACTATACAGTATATCTCTTTGAAAAGAGATGTCAGATTTCTGTCTCCATCTATGATTAACAGATTTATCTTCATACCAAGAAAAAAAAAAACTAGAAAAAGGAAACAAAACTAGGCAAATAAACAAAACATATGAGGTAAATGTTTCAGACTTTAGACAAAAGACAAAGCAGGATGGTAATTCTGAGAAAAAGAAACATGCAAGGGGAGTGCTGTGATTAACTCAGATTTCTGTTTGAAGTTACCTTCCGATCACAATACAGGGAGGGCAACTTAACCTAGACCTAGGTTAAAGATAACTCTAAACTAACTCTAGTAATATAAATATAAGTTTTGAAATTATTTAGCTGATCTGCAAGTTACTTAACTTCCTTGCTATAAAAAGTCTAAAACTCATTAAAGAAAAAACAAAAACAACAAAATCTGGCATTCAACAATGTGAAATTCACCATGTCCAGCATCTATTAAAAACTATCACACTTATGAGGTATCAGGAAACAACAGACCTGTAACAAAAAAGAAACCCTATACACAGAAATAGACACATTTATCACAGATATTATGAAATTAGCAGACAAAGAATTGAAAAACAGCTTTTATGAACATGCTCAAGTAGTTAAAGAAAAGCAAAAGCAAGATAAGAAGTGAGAGGAAAAAACCAAACTCTTGAGATGACAAATACAATATATACATTTTAAAAACATCACTCAGTTGTATTAAAAGTAGATTAGATACCACAGAAGAAAAAATTAGTGAACTTTAAAATCTACCATCAGAAAATATCTAAAGTGACAAGAAGAAATAAAAACACTAAAATAATAATAATAATAATAATAATAATAATAAACAAAGAGCCTCAAGTGACCTATAATTGGGCATAATTGGAAACTAGGAAAGTGGAGGAAAATATAAATACACTATTTTAAAGTTTTCCCTTTATTCCTAAGGTGGTGTATTATTTGAAGGTTATATAAGTTAAAGATCCAAATGACTAAAAAATAAAATATTGAAAAAATATGTTCTTAGTGTTAATAAAGTAGGTAGTAAAAATTTTCAATTAATTTAAAAATGTTCAATTAATTTAAAACAAGTCAGAAAAGGAAATAAGGCAAAAAGAATAAATGAAACAAATAGAAAAATAGCAGGAAAATCATATGTAATCCCAGCATTATGGATAATTTTATTAAATATGAACAATCTAAACATTCTAATTAAAAAGCATGAACTGTCAGGCTGGATTTTAAAGAAAGGCATAACTACATTCTGTCTGTAAGAGAAGCACTTAAATATAAATATAAAAAAGTAGGTTAAAAGTAAGAGGAATGAAAACAATGTAATACACAAACACTAATCAAGAGAAAACTGGAATTATTATCCTAACATTGACCAAAGTACACATCAGAAAAGGAAATATTAGCAGGAACAGAAACAACATTTCATCAAAAAGTCAATTCATTAAGATGATATATAGCAACCTTAAATGTTTACGGACCTAATAACAGAGCTTCGAAAATACCTGAGAAAGAATCTGACCAAACTGAAATTAGCAAAGGGTAAATTAATTATAGTTGGATATTTCAACATTCCTTTCTCAGTAGTTAATAAAACAAGTATTGAAAAAAACAGTAGAATATAGAAAACTTGTAAAACAGGAGTCCCCACCCCCTGGGCCATAGACCCATATTGCCCTGTTCCAATTATGTTAGGCTGCACAGCAGGAGGTGAGTGACAAGTGAGTGGGCTAAGCTTCATCTCTATTTGCAGCACTCCCCAGTGCTAGCATCTGTGCCTCAGCACAGATCACCTAGCATTAGATTCTCGTAGAAGCATTGGTCTCTGGTGCCAAAAGGTTGGGGGTCGCTGTTGTAAAACATACTCACCAGCTTCACTGAATTAGCATTGTTGATGAGAACATAAAATGTTTTGGCCACTTTGAAAACAATTTGAAAGTTAAAAAAAAAAAAATCAAACAAACAGTTAATATATAACTTCACAATTCTGCTCTTAGATACTTACCTAAGAGAAATGGATAGACATGTATACACCCAAAGACAAGTGTATGCATTTTCTTAGAAGTTCTTTTCACACTAGCCTCAAACTGGAAACAATTCTATCACTAGGCAAATGGATAAGCAATTTGTGGTGAATTCATACAATAAAAAACAGAAAACTATTCAGAAACAAAAAGCAAGATGCATGCAACGCGTTGGTTTAATCTCAAAAAATTCATGCTGCACAAAATAAGCCATGTCTGAAAGAGTGCATATGGTTGTTTTCATTTATATAAATTTCAGAAAATGCAAATAACAGAATACACCTAAATTTTGGGGGGGATTAAGAACGGGTGATGGGGCACTAATGCAAAGATGTATAAAAAAATTTTGGTTTTATAGAAATGTTCTTCTATACCTTGAATGTAGAAGTGGTTACACAGATAAATACAAGTGTCAAACCTCATTGAACTATATAAATAAGATAGGTGAGTTTTACTGCATGAAAATCATAAGTTAATAAAATTGATTTAAAAAAAGATGTGAGTTTCTCACCCCATTCCTAATACTAGCCTCAGTTAGATAAATATAACATATATTCAGTGTGTTAATTAAGAAATAACAATCTTTAAAGAAGAGCATTCTGTGAAATTAATGTCTGGTTAGGCGAATTGATGTTTTGAAATTTTAAAATTGGCACTGCCTTCTTTTTTTCTAAAATGGAAATGTGAACACAAATGAATATCATCTAGAAGGGAAATCCACAGCCATTACAATTTCCCTCTCTTGATTTAGAAGATGATACAAGGGACACAAATGATATAAGACACCCAGATGCAAATTGATTGCCTATACTTGTTATTTCTGAATGTCTGATGAATGAAGCATTACAATTAGCTAGGTATCTTAGCCAAATGGATAGCTAAACACTAACTCTGCTTTACAATGCTTTTAGTTCACATTGAAGATGAAGAATAAAGAAGAGAAAACTAAAGGTAATTAATCTAAGTGATGCTGTTAACTGGGTTGGGAAATAGCAGAGAAGGAGAATGTTTTAGCAAAGGGGAGATAATAAATCTAGTCTCAGACATATTGAATTTGAGATGCCTTTAAAATCTCCCATTGGAGAGATCCTGTAGGCAGATATTAATACAAACTTGGAGCTTTAATGAAAGTCACAGGTGCTTCTGGGGCTACAGACATGAAATGAAAGATTATGAGCAGAGGAGAAGAGAGTGGGGAGGGAAGATGCGAGGAGAGGCTTAAAAAACTGAGAAGAAAGAAATGGCTAAGATTTATTGTGGACTTGTCTTTCAAGAAGATTCATGGATAAAAGGAGAGATACAGAGAGGAAAGAAGGAAAGAAGGAAGGAAGGAAGGAAGGAAGGAAGGAAGGAAGGAAGGAAGGAAGGAAGGAAGGAAGAAAGGAAGGAAGGAAGGAAGGAAGGAAGGAAGAAGGAAGGAAGGAAGGAAGGAAGGAAGGAAGGAAGGAAGGAAGGAAGGAAGGAAGGAAGGAAGGAAGAAAGGAAGGAAAAAGGAAGGAAGGAAGGAAGAGGGAAAAAAGGTGGAAAGGAGGAAGACTTAAGGAGATTTTGCTAGGGATGAAATACATCAGAATATATTTCTCTGATTCTCTACATCAACTGGGTGTTCAACAATTCAATCCTATTTTGATACTACCTGCAGTTAATATCAGACTCCACAGATTAAAAGGCTACCTGTACTTTACTTCTGTTTACCATATTATGACAAAGGATTTAACTCAGGAACAGCCAAATAGAAGAGATGCGTAGGGCAAGGTATGGTGAGAGTGGATGGCATAACTCTCTGGGCACAGCACCCTGCCAGCTCTTCCACATGTTCACCAATCCAGAAGCTCTTTGAATATCATTATTCAAGTTTTAAAACTCAGTCTCTAGCCTCACCTTTCTCCCTTTCTTGGAGTTTGGGGTGGGTGGGGCTGAGAATTTCCACATTCTAAGCACCTTTTTGGTTTTTCTGGTGATCAACCCCAATCCTGAGGCTTTGTAGAGACCCTACTCTGAGTCACCTCACTAGCAAAGACTCAAGTGTGTTCAGTGGGGCTCATTATGAATGACAAAAGACACTCCTATCTCTCAGGAAATTCCAAAGGTTTTAGGAGCTCTGTGCCAGAAACATAGGACAAAGATCAAACATACATTTTTATTATACTATAATTTCTATCAGTTGAGGCATAGAACAAGCAAAGAGAATGAGGTACAAGATAGATCAGGAAAATTAGATTTGTATGGTCTCCATGGAGATAGAAATGTGATAAAGAGCATAACCTAAATTATAATGTTGATTTTTTGAAAAGAAGAAAGAGAGATATTGGTTTGGAGAATATAAGAGAGAAGGAGATCTGGCTAGATTCAGATTATCTATCATCTATCTATTTCTATCATCTATCTATCTATCTATCTATCTATCTATCTATCTATCATCTGTCTATCTGTCTATCTATCATCTATCTCTCATCTATCTAGCAATCAATCTATCATCTATCTATCTATCTATCATCTATCTATCTGTCTATCTATCATCTATATCTCATCTATCTAGCAATCAATCATCTATCATCTATCATCTATACACAATTGAAGTTTGATGACAAGGAAATTGAAGGAAGGACTTGAAGGAACAAGAAGACTGACTAAAGTCAAATCAGAGGCTTGCTGTGCAGTTTCAGGTGTCCTACAAAGCTGAAGTCCATAAATGTGTAGGGTCCCTGCTGCAACATTACACAAATTACCCCAAAACCTCGACGATCCAGAACCAAGAACTTGATTCCTGGTTTATTGGGATTTTTATTTTGGATTCACTGTAGAACCACTGTAAAAGGAAATTTTCATATGACATTTTGTGTTTGAAACTTGTATTTATTGATTGGACTTCTGAAAATTGCAAAGCAATGTTAATTCAGAAGACTTGGTATGAGCTTCTAGATCAAATAGAATGAATATTATCTGATGGGAGTTTTTCAGAGCTAGAGATAATCATAATGGTACCGAGTATGGAAGACCAGAATTTAAGGTAGATGTCATGGCCAAATAGAGGGAAATTTAGAAGGGCTTTAAATATGTTTAAGGACTGGAGGGTTTTAAGGAGCAGGCTCAGAACTAAGTTTATGTGAAAAGAAGAAACTGTGGCTGATAATGGACAGTCAGAAGCTTATAAATGTTTTTTTTTTTTCCCTTTATACACACATACACACATACAGTTGAATGAAGCCAGTTTTGCAAGGCTGTGATCGGAATTCAGTTTGGTTGTCATTTAAATTGTTTTTGTATGAGAACAGGGGCCTAAGGTTCATATTTTCTTGAAATAAAACATACGTGCCATTATGTGCTTCTGTGTCTGAAAAGAATGTACAAGTTACTTGTATGGGAGTGAAAAATAGTTATAGCAAAATACATTGCATTTCTTAAGGACTTTTCAGAGTTATGAATTACTTATTTTGTATAACTCAAGTTGATATTTTAACCTCAATGAAATAGTAATACAGTTTTATATCTTTCTATAACCATAATACAATGATGGCCTGAAATAGAGCAAAAATTCCCATAAAATATTAAATGATTCAAAGCCACTTTATGGGTTGAGATTCTTATTATAACTTTACAAAAGTAAATATGAATGTGTAAATAAACAGGAAGCAGATCTTTTTTAGTATATTCACTATCCTGCTGCTATCAAGATTATAATTCCTAGCAGATAATTAATATGAAGACATATGTAAATTGAATAAGTTGTCTTTTAGCATATTATACTAATGTCTCTTTACTTAGTAATTTGGTGAAATAATTTAGCAAAATGCATCCACAATAAATAGGTTTCTCTTCAAACCTAATGCTCTTTTCCATCTTAACTGAACATAAAATTATATCTTGAAAGATCTGTGAGTAAGAATGGCTTGACGCCTGTTGAATAGTTCAGTGTGACATATGGTTTTAAATGCAACAATTTTATCTGCAGCACTCAGTATCTGCAAATTTGAGCTAATGTTCTTGTGAAAACAAGAAGGGAGTTGGGCCCAAAAGCTGAAAAAGAAGAAGAAAAATAATCATTTTAGCTACCATATGTAGAACACTGAAAACTGTATATAAATAGAAAACAATATTGACATTTATGCATTTCTAATTATTTAGAAACATGTTTTTACATCTTGCTATTCTATTAAAACATTAATGGTGACAAGGATCTGAAATGCAAATTTCACCATGGGTCAAACAAGGACTATATACAAGTAAAGCAGGCACAGTGAGTATTAAGGTGACCTGAGAGGACTACTCTTTGTCTAAAGTAGAAACGTGCTTCATACAACCCAGTAGACCATTTCCATGGACTACTGCTGGCCTAGGGTTGCCAGATGGGCCAAATTTTCAAGATATGCCTATAAGTAGATTTTTGTAAAATCTTATAGTCATGTTGGCAACAGGATTTTAACATGATTTGTTTTAAAATAGCTCTGTGAATAAGATTTGGCATGTGGGCTGTTGATTTGTTACCTCATTATCTAACCTATCTCTCTATCTATCTATTATCTATCTATTATCTATCATCCATCTATCTATCTATCTATCTATCTATCTATCTATCTATCTATCTATCTATCATCTATCATCTTTCTATCTCTTTTTAGACTCCATATCATATTCTATTCTGTATTTATTGTGACAGTACCACACTGTCTTAATTACTATAGTTATTATAATAAGTCAAACTTAGTAATAAAAGACTTTTCAGTTTGATATTCTCTTTTTCCCTAGAATGTCCTGGCTATACTTGGCCCTGTGTATTAACATATACATTTTAAGACATCTTGTTAATTTTCAACTCCTTTAGAAAATATTTTGGACACAGCTGGGCATATGTAACCAGGGACTCCACTTTAAATGTGTTCCCCAAAGAAATGTAAACAGTACACTGAAAGACATATACAAGAATGTCCTTAGCAGCACTTTTTGTAATAGGCAAAATTTGGAAACAATCCAAATGTTCAACCACAGTAGAATGAATAAGTTAATTGTTTTATATTTATTCAAGTGAATGGTGTACATAGTGATGAAAATAAACCACTGTATAAGTAATGACAGAGATAAATCTGACAATATTGAATGGGAAAAAAAACAGACACATTTGAGTGCAAATTATGATTTGATTTATATAAACTTTAGAAACCAGTAAAATATATCGATGATATAAGAAGTCAGTATATTGGTTGCCTTTGGGGTTGAAGGAATAACTGAAAGTAGCATAAAGAAAGCTATTTGGGTGTTTGTAATTATCTATTCCTAGGCTGGTTACATAAGAAAATTTACTTTGTAAATTCTTCAAGCTGTACATGTATGATTTCTGTGCCTTTATATATATATATTATACTTTAATATAAATTTACTTGAAAATTTGGAAGTAGTTTCTAAGACAGAATAGCTTTCTTTTGGTTCTATTTTATTTGTTTTTTTCCTTTCAGAACACAAATGGGAGCAAGGAGATGAATCCAGCAACATAGCATTATAGTGTATGGCATTATAAACAAGGCTTTTGTCTTTGTATTGGACTTTCTTATATCAGAAGAACCTATGGAAGAATCTAAGAAGAATCGTAGTGTTATAGCGAGGAAAATGCATAGTTAGCAGCTGACTAACAGGTAACTGAACAAAAAACTATGAAGAAAAAGACAGAAAAAGAGTGAATTTAATGGGTACTTGTAGCATAGAGTCCACAGGAGTCATCTAATCTTACTTATTTTTTATTGAGAAATGCTCTTTTTTTTTTCCTTTTACCTGTGATTAGAAACTAAAGACTGACACTGATGCATCGACTAATGAAGACAAATTTTGCAATAACATCCTGAGATTTCTAACAATCAACTCAAGGTTTTTGTGAATCACATCCAAAGGCTCATCAATATGAGCAAGCTCATGTGATCAAAAAAGAGCCTAACAACAACTGCGAGAATTAAGAGATTGAGTATGAGCCACAAGATTCATCAATTTTATGTTATATTCTTTCGACACCTCAGTCATATAAACAAGAACACCAATGTTTAGAGTATTACATACTTAATTTCAGGTTGTACTAGAGGTGACATTCAGGCCTTTGGCTCCGAGAGTCACATATATTTTTTTCTATTTGGAATGGTAATTTCCAAATACTTTTAGCTCCAGAACTTCATTGTTAAGGAAATAAAACCAGTGTAATATGTAAACAGTTCAAAGTGGGGCCACTCTGGATGAAGCAACTTTGGGAGAATATAATCAGTGCTCTACTGCTTCCTGCCCTCCTCCTCCTGTCCTGGGTTTCTAGCTCCAGTCCCTCAGGCTGTCCTTCCTAGACCCCTTCTCCAACTTGGGTTTTCCCCAGAAAGCAGAGTCTGCAATAAGGGCTCACATATCCTTTACTTTTGGATAAAACCCTAGGGACAAGGATTGAGGTCTAAGACGAAAGAAAGAGAAGAAAAGGAGAGCCAATACAATATTACACATGTGGTCATCGCTGTGGACAACTGGAGTTCATTCCTGCAGGAACCCTCTGGGGAATCATGCAGAATGAGCTTCAGGAAATTGTCCATCCGAAGAATGGGAAAGTGGAAACCTTTACTTACTAACTCCTGCCTCCATTGGCCAAGGAATCCCTGTTGGGATGTTAATCTCCCTGCATCTCCACTTTTGTACCTGAGCAAGTAGAGCGAGGGTTCCTGCAAGAGTCCTCAGAGAATACTGAGGACAGAAAGCCAGAGTTGTGTGGTACTGCTTAGGAAATGGGGCTCTTTTACGTGAGCGAAGCTGGTTTCTGCTTCAATGCTAGAGTAAAAGATGACTTGAAAAAACGTAAGACAACGCCAGCAAGCATTAGATACAAATCCCAGGTTAGGCTTTCTTCAGCCTATATCACTATGACCCACCATACGTATTAGACCAACTTGGAAAGCTTCAAAACGTAGGCTCCTGGGCCATGAGGTGGAACTGCCTCATGAATTGCCTCAGAATTGCCTCGGCAGCAGAGGTTCTGGAATCTCCATTTTACATGAACACTGTTAGGTGAATATGCACAATGAAGCTTAGGAACCAGGACCACGCATTTAGATTTGATGCAGCTGGGACCATTTAGCTCAGAGACATCTCTTTTAAAATAAAAGGCTGAGAGCGTTTCTTACTAGGTGAAGCAGTCACTAAAATCAAGTATATTGTAAACCAGGAAGGTGGTGGAACAATTATTTTGTAAATAAAGATACGCATCTAACACTTGAATTCTCCTCAAGAATAGTCTCTATTCTTTCATCCTCCTTACCCCTCCGATATACACATGCTTCAAATTCAAGCATTTTGGGTTTTGTTGAAATACTCTTGACATTTATGCTTGGACACTTGAACAGTTTCTCTTCTTTACACTATTAAGCATTTTATTGATCGATTTTGGCCTTTGTACTTTCTCCCAATCTATTTTTTTCTTAACTGTCTCGTTCTTCAGGTTATGTCCTGGTGGCATGTTGACCAAATAATTCTCTACACTATAATTTATAAAATATTTCTTCTTAGGTCAGGAAAGTAAGAGGGTTTTTTTTTTTTTTTTTTTTTTTTTTTTTTTTTTTTTTTTTTTTTTTTTTTTTTTTTTTTTTTTTTTTTTTTTTTTTTTTTTTTTTTTTTTTTTTTTTTTTTTTTTTTTTTTTTTTTTTTTTTTTTTTTTTTTTTTTTTTTTTTTTTTTTTTTTTTTTTTTTTTTTTTTTTTTTTGCAGCTTAGTTCCAAAAGTAGTAGACAGAACCTGGATGTTTAAATAGAGCCTGAAGCAAGGTTTTGCCAACCTTTCAAAGGCTGCATAACAAATATTCTTTATTTGTTTCTTCAAGTGTTGGACTTAGCTGTAGCCTCCTGAAGGTCATCCCTTGGTCTTCACCCACTGCTGCCCACACCATACTTTCTGAGTCCCCCCCCCCAAAATAAAGCTCACCCCAGGAGGGATCATACTAATTTATAATCAGTTAATACCTTACTTTTCAATTAACATTCTAGCAGAGATTATTTGAAAGTTAGCTGAGAATAGGAACAAGGATGGCAGATTGGTTAGGATAAAATGAAAGAAAAATAAAATAGAAAAAGGAAGAATGTCTTTATAATTTTGCTTGAAACTGATAGGTGGTCATGGCACCTCAAGTCATTTGGGCTACCTTAATTTGCCAACCTTGGGTTTAAGGACACATTAAAAATATATTTATTACACTTTGCTATATTGTGCTTCACAGATACTGTTTTTTTTTTTTTTTGTACAAATCAAAGGTTTGTGGCAATCCCACATTGGACAAGTCTAACAGCATTTTTTAACAGCATTTGCTCACTTGGTGTCTGTAAATCACATTTTGGTAATTCCCTCAATATTTCAATTTTTTTCATTATTATTGTATTTGTTATGGTGATCTATGATCAGTGATCAGCAATAAAAAGGAACGAAATGTTGCCATTTATGACATAGAAAGACAAATACCATATGATTTCATTTATATGTAGAATCTAAAAAACATAACAACAAACAAACAGACAGCTACAGACTTCTAGATGCAGAGAACAAATTAATGTTTGACAGAAGGGAGGAGTGTGGTGGGATGTGTGAAAAATGTGACAAGGAATAAGAGTTACAAACTCCAGTAATAAAATAAGTAAGCCACGAGGATGTAATGTACAGCACAAGGAATAGAGTCAATAATATTGTAATAATTTTGCACAGTGACAAATGGTTACTAGACTTATTGTGGTAATCATATAGTAAGGTATATAAATGTATAATCACTGTGTCATACACCTGAAACTAATATAATATTGTATGCCAACAATTTTTTTCTTGAATGTGCATGTTCTGACTGCTCAGCTCTCCCTGTCTTTCTCCCTCTCCTCTTGCCTCCCTATTCCTGAGATACAACAGTATTGAAATTAGGTCAGTCAATAACCCTACAATGGCCACTAAATGTCCAAGAGAAAGGAGAAGTCATAAGTACTGTTATTACATACTTAACAAACTACAGGATAGTACATAATAACTTTTACATACACTGTAAACATTTGTGTGACTTACTTTATTGCAATATTTACTTTATTGTGGTGATCTGGAACCAAACCTGCAATAGCTCCAAGTTATGCCTGGATTTTGAACTTTTGATTTTTAAAAGGAATCAGGGTTTTCCCTAGGAGCAAAGAGAGTCATAGCTCATTCACTTTCTCATGTCATTACACAATGATATTATGCTCCTGTAGTGTATGACTACAGCATACAGAAAGAGAAATAAGAAGTCTTTACAATTTCCATGTTATCTTTTATTTGCCCCGTATTTATTGCCAACAGAGCTCAAAGGTATGGGGTGCTTAGGCTTATGATATTTCTGTGGGGGTTGCTATTCTACTGTGCTGCCAAGAAGGAACACTTTGGACAAATTATACTCCATTTTGGGACTGACCCTAACACAAAAATAGCATCTCCTCTTTAAAATGAAAAAATGAGTTGGTTGCCCGAATTCCAACAAATTACTTGTGTGGTCATATTGTACAATCCACCTGACATCTGACAACTTCTGTCATAATTTCTTTTTCAATTTGGTTACTTTTAATAAAATATTTGGTACAAAAAAGTTATATATATATATATATATATATATATATATATATATATATATATATAAAATAAAGTGTGATAATGTAATGAACAACTGTGAACTCAACTAATCTCAGTGTTTGAACATAGTCACATAACTTCCCTCAGTTTATCAAGTTTATCTCCCTCCCCCCCCCACAAATCTGCCCCTTGTCTTGTACAAGAGGTAACCAGTATCTTGAATTTTATTATCTTTCCCTAGCCTATTTTTATAGTTTAATCATATGCTTATAGGTATGGCTAAATAACAGACTTTTCAGTTTTTTGTTTTGTTTTGGTTTTTGAGCATTGTATTAAATATACCACACATTGGATATCTACTTATGAGAGTTACTATTTTTTACTTTGCATCACAGCACTAAAGTTCATTCATGTCCTTGTCTGTAGCTGTAGTTCAATCATGTATATTTTACTGAATAACTATGTCACAATTGAATTATCTATTCACTTGTCAAAGGGAATGTATTACTTCCAGTTAGTTGTTGTCATTATAAATATATTCTATATATCCTGGTGCACATATATGTAAGAGTTTCTCTTGTGTACATACCTAGGACAAGGTTTCTTGACCTTGGTAGTATTGACATTTGGGATCAGATAATTCTTTGCTGTGTGGGACTGTCCTGTGCATTGTAGGAAGTTTATCAGTATCCCTGGCCTCTACCCACTAGATGCCAGTAGTGTCCCTCAGCGTGACAAAAAAAAAAAAAATCTGCAGACATTGACAGATATTCTCTAGGGGTCAAAAATACAACTCCTGGGTAGAGATCAGTTATATGAATATTTGCTTTTATAATAGAATTGTTTGCCAAAGTAATTGTAACAATTTAGTGTCCCTAGTTTCTTATTGATTCATTTCCTCTCCATCACTTCATATTGTCACATCTTTTAATTTGAAGCAAATAGGTTTAAAATTGTATTTCATTATGATTGTAATTTACATTTCATTGATTATTAACTAGACTGAGAACTTTTTACATGTATATTGGCCACACCTGTTTCTTTATCTAAGTGCCTGTACTTTGGTCTTTGCCTTGTTTTCTATTGGGTTGTCTGTTTTATTGATTTGTAGAAATTATTTATATGGGCTGGATACTAATCCTTTAATTATTAAGTGAGTTGTAAATATCTCTCCTAGTTTGCCATTTGTTTTTTATTTTCTTTATGATGTCTTATGATGAATAGAATTTCTTAATTCTAATTTAATTGAAAAATATTTTCATGTGTGGGGCCAAAAAGAATAATGCTTTTCCTCCCACTTTCTAAGCTGTTCTAGCTGGGCTAATAATTAAATTAACATGTGACATATTAACTAGAGAAAATCAAAATTTTAATACTTGAACATCAGGAATTTATATAAGCACGAACAATTCCAAAGACAGTGAGCCAATATTCGGTATATATGACATTTTGGACAAAGAAAAGAGAAGAAATGAGGTCTTAATTTTCAAAAGTGAGAATGTGTGATTTATAGGTAATTAAGGAAGAGCAGAACACACAAAGCAAACAATTTCTTGCTAGGTAACTCAGAAATAATGGGGCACAGGAGATATACAGTTCACTGAATCCCTTCCCCCAAACCCTCCTTTCTCTTTACCATATTTAATTCAAATTAGGCTAATTTGAATTAGGAGAACACCCTAAGATTCCCTTCCTGTAATAAGTCTTTCCATCTAAATATTTTTGTCGGGAAGCAGGTCGGGAGTGGTGTCAAAAGTTCTTTCTAAGCCTTTTGCCATATGTTGAGGACAATTATCTGGCCTGAGAGGAGGCCTGTGTGGGAAGGAATTGAGGCCTCCAACCAACAAGCAAAATCAACATGTCAGCCAAAGGAGTGAGTACCTTTGGAAGTGGATCCTCCAGCCCCAGTCAAGCCTTCAGATGAGTACAACTTTTTGAGAGACTCCTTGTCCTCAAATTTCTTACCTTTAGAAACTGGGAGAGATAATATAGGTTTATTGTCATTTTAAGGTACTAAGTTTCATGGTTATTTGTTATACAGCTATAGATAACTAATACAGCTTTCCTTTTGGTTTGCTAAAGATCTCTGTTTATGAGCACATTACCCGATCTATTTGGTGAGAATCTTGCAGGTCCAAAACTGAAAATGCTTTCTTTCAGAGCTGATGTGCTTTCTGCCTGTGGCTTTGGGTGTCATAGATGAAAACTTCCATTTACTTTGAAAGCTTGGATCGGGTCAAGAATCCTAGATTCAATTTCCACGCTTTTCTATTTGCCTAATACTCAGTCACTACCCAACAGCAGTGTTGCTATCCTGATCTATATCCTTAATTCATCCCTGTTCTTCCTGACCTTAGAGTACTACCCCTAGTTTACTACTGTAATTCACATGGCAGGGATGAGGGGAGGGAAATCCCAAATACAAATAATAGTGTTATGAAGACTGTCTTATGTAAGCTATAGTAGCAGAAGGCCTTTGGAGCACCTAGTCAACCGTAGTGCTAAAAGAAAATAGCCAAAATAATTTTTACTAGAGACTTCTCATCTGGAGGATTGGACAACTTCTTTTCTCTACATGGGTGTTCAATATCATTTTATCCAGAACTTTTTGGCTCCATAAGATTAAGTGGAAAGACTTCTCTTAAGCAACCATTGGCATGCTGATAGAAATAAACCAATCGAGTTTAGATATGTCATCAAATATGGAGTTTTATAAGCTAGATATATTCTTTCAGTCTCATCAAATGATACATTACATTACTCAACTTGCTAAGTGTCAAAAATTTAGGGCCTCTAAACAGTGTTAGTTTTTCTAAGGCAGGATTTCTGGAAGCTACCATCCTGGAATCTGATTTCTATCACCTCTGGCAAGAAATCCTTGCTTCTAGGGCCTCAGTTTCCAAATCTATAAAATGTGAAGATGGTTTGACATCTCTCTTATGATCTTTTCCAGCTTCCATGTTTTAAAAAATATCTATGGATAATGTCCTTTGGCAGCAGAAAATGGTATATAAAATAGATCCCTCTTGGTCATCAAGAAGCTGAGAAAGCTGGGAGATTGTTAGCCAGCCACAATATTTGAGTTTGTCTGTCTGTGCACCCTGGCCAGACCTTAGTCATGTTTGTGTTCTCATCTTCACCTGCCTTAAGGGTTGTCGATTATTCAAGGGAGAGTCTAGGTATATGACAGGTGTAGAGAGAGATAGATATGATTCTAGAGCTAGGAGTCAAAGACAAATTTAATCAAAGTCATGAGGACCTTTGGTTTTAAAATGATGAGAATATTCTCTAATTCCCAGTTACCAGTTCACATTTCACACTGAATTACTCTCAGGCTTTAAAGACACTTTCACTACCATTAAAATGGCCTGAGACATGGCAGTGCTATACAAATACTTGGTTATTGGTTAACACATTAACAGGGCGAAGAGTAAATGTGTCAGAGAGAACATATATGAGATTTTCTGGGATGAGACAGGGAGAAGAAAAGTGGCATTAAAAGAAGTAAGAGGACAGCAACTCAAATTTTGCTAAATCAGATTGTGCTCAGGGGTCAACTCTGAGTTTATAAAGGGCTTTTACCAATTAAAAAATTGGCTGTATGTGTATGTGTATATATGTATCTATGTGTGTTCATGCGTGTATGTCTATAACTATTTATAAGCAGCAAGAATTAATTGAGATTGTTTTGTCAGAGAGCTTCTTCAATAAAATCATGATTTTGTAGGGGCCTGGGAAACTTTCTCCTTATCCCTTTAACTTTTCTGGCTGGTTGAATAATTTAAACAACATACAGTAGATTAAAAGGAGAAAGTCAAATTTTATACGTGCGCACAAAAAATTCACATAAGCATGAAAATTCCAAAGACAATGAGGCAACATTGAGTATATGTCATTTTAGGCATAGGAGAAAAAATAGGAGCAAGGTTTTAGATTTCAAAAGTGAGAATGGGCAATTTGCAGGTAATTGAGGAAGAGAGAAACACACATGACAGGTAAATTTTTTGCTAGGCAACCCAGAAACAATGAGACACAGGGTGTAATCTAGTAAACTCAGAATTCTTCTGTCTAATGCTAGGGTGAAAACACTTAAGGTGATTATGCTAAGGTTTCCTTCCTGAACCAAGTTTTTCTACCTGAATCTCTTTTAGGAGAACAGTGGGGAGTAAAGAATTCTTCCTGAGTTTGTTGGGCTTTAATCGGTTCAAAATAATCTACACGCTAGGGTGGCACATTCCAGGGAAACTCACTCCCAACACTCACAATTTCCTCTCATCCTTTCTAAGTGAAGAGTGTTTTCTGCAAAGTGAAGATGATGTAACATCTGGGAATTGGGTCTGCCAACAGAAGCTTTGTCTTTACTTGCTTGGGTTAATTTAATTGGCTTTACTTGCTTTGTCTTTATTTGTTTTACTTTAGTTGGCCATCTCTGACCATCCTCCCAACTGGTACCCACTCTGTGGGCCTTGCTGAGAGCACATTCTTCTAGGTACCTTGCAGGCTTGCTATTAAGAGTCCATGGCAAACTGAAACACACACACACACACACACACACACACACACACACACACACACACACCCCTTATGCTGTGGTTCCTTTTGACATGTCAGTCAGGTACGAAATGCATTCACAATGACTTGTTCAATTAAGTGTGCCTTCATGTATCTTGTGGCATTTTCTAATACAACCCACGAATCCCCTTAATTTTGCTACTTCCCACATCAAAAACAGAAAGCTGAAGAAAGAAGATTGTAAGGAAGGTTTCACGTTAAGGATTCTGGTGACAACAACCTGGTGATTTTTCAGTCAATCAGGATTTTTTTTTTCTCTTGGGAGGAAGTTGAAAGTAGGTGTATAATTATTTAGTTGAGCTTAAAATGTTTCTTCTGCATGACTTCCAGAGAAAATGAAAATGCTTTTGTTATTAGCAAGGTAATAAAAGGAGGGCCCAAGTTTCCAGGTAGGTGGAGGAATTTGTGGAAAGGTGGAGGTGAGAGGGAGTTTTTTAATTGCTTTGTTAAAGAAAGGGGAAAATGATTAAAAAAAAGAAAAAGAAAGGAAATAAGTGGCTTTTAAAAACAAAACTCACAGCACTATGTGACAAAGAGGCTAAAATTTATTTACTGAAGAAAATCAAGTTAAAATTGCCATTAGAAATAGTGAATTAAAAATTTACCATAATTATGGCAAATTGGATTTTTTCTTCAGATCCTAATACCATGAAAATTGTCTTTGATTAAGCGAAAGCTTTTCAAGTAGCAGAAGAACTCATTGAGTATTTCCTTGACTGCCAAAAACTGGATTCAGATCTTTCTAGGCAAACCCTGGATTTACTGGGGAGAGAGGACAGGATTCAGGTACTTGAGAATAGGAAATTTAAAGTAATGTATTTGTTTAAATAAATTAGCTATCTCTAATTTTAAAAGGAAACATTTGTTATTTGATGATATATATTTCCCCTGAGTCTCTTTTTTAATGTTAATATTAGTGCACAGAGTTGTGAAATGGTAACACTAGAATAAGCTAGTTCATTTGGTCTCAAGTTCACTGACTTGCTCAATTTCTGTGTACCTGTGTGTAAACTCCTTGGGGTCTCAGTTCACTTGTAAAATGATGAAAATTGGAGGGGATGAAGTCTTAGGTACTTTCTCAATCTACAGTTCTAAGTCTTATCTAACATTTAATTGAGTTTAAGACATACATACTTTGTATATTTTAATATCTCTGAAATTAAAGTATATCTTAAAATAGATATTTCTAAATCATTGAGTCATAGCATAATCAATGGTTTTTATTTTCCTTTTCTGAATAATGGTGCATATTATAATTATTGTCATCTTAGATTTGCTGACATATGCTATGTAATTGAGGTATAATCCTCAAACATACCAAACTCAGCTAATGTCATTATTTATTAGCCAATCATTCCAAAACTAACTTAGTTCACATCATCGTGTAATTTAGAAAGGCACATGGAAGTTTGATTCCAGAAAAGAATTTAGTTAATGGGTGTTCCACAAAGAAACTCTTTTTTTCTTTTTCTTTGGACATCTATTTTGGAATAATCCATTCTTCTTCACATGAAACTCTCTTGTTCTTTAGTTTTATTCAAGAGCAATTCTACTTAATTCCTGAATATTCTTGTATAGGAATTTAAAATAGGCAATGAGACAGACAGTTCAGTCCTATGGCTAAATGTATTCATTTAACAGTTAATTTAAAAAAAGAACTTGAATTTTTATGTTTTATGTTATCTACTAGTGGTAAACAGAAAGCAATTGAACAGGTTATTAAACATTACAATGCATCAAAGCCTGCAATGAGGTAAATAGAAGGAATTACACAGAAAATTCTGAATCATTATAAGGAGATTTCTGCAGATGGTGCTGTCTGAGCTGAGACTTGACAGACAAGTAGCCTTAGCCAAGTGAATGATAAGGGAAGGAAAGAAGGACATACCTTGGAAAGAAAGCGGAATATTTAAAAAACCATTATTCATAATAAATGAATGAATGCATGAATGAATGAATAAATGAATGAATACATGGTATATTTAGGGAACTAAATTTTGTTAGAATGGGTGGACACTCATGATTGTGTCAAGTTTCCTAAATCAAGCCTTTAACCTATAAATATTTCATCTAATTTGAGTTAAGCACTGTGCTAGGTGTGACAAAATTGCAAATAGATAGACATCAAAGTGGAGTTAAATACTCAAAAATTAAGTAATAATGTTTTTAAATTGCTACCAAAATCTTCTTGGTTCTCTCATAGACCTTTCAACTCATTATATTCCAAAAGGAATTTATTCTCTTTAAATCCCTCATCTGTTGTTTCTTCTCTTTTCCCATTCTTGGTGAATAATCTTACCCCTTACCCAGCTCTAAATCTTAAAATTATATCAATATATTTGAAAACGTTCTCCAAATTGAACACATCATCACGTTCTGTAGTTTTGACTTTCTCACCACATATTTTAGTTACACTAATATCAGACAAAACGGACTTTGTAACAAAACTATTACTAGAGACAAAGAAAGATATCACTTTACAATAAGAAACAAAGAAGAATTTTTAAAGAATAATAAAGCCCTTAACTAGAGAGTCTCTAGTTAAGAAAAAACTGACAGAACTATGGGAAAAATAGAGATACCGTGGAAGAAGCTATAAATAAAAAGGCCCTTTGTTAATTTTAATATTACCCTCTTAATATAGTCCCCTTTTTGGTGGTAATTCATTTCACATGGTTCATGTGAGAATAATGTACCCTTTTCAACCATAGGGATAGGACTATGACACATATTTTACCAATTAGGGTCCCATAGGCTCTGACGTTAACATATAATCCAAGATGGACCAGTTAGAAATTTATTGCTGTGCTGACTTACATTTTTTTGCAATATTTATTAAGCTAGAATGATATGATTCATTCTGACTACAACTGAAAAAGAACATGCACACAGAATTAAGCCAAGCAAAGACAAATGAATTTCAAATAAAGGAAAAACTGGTGCCTTGATAATATTATTTTAAGGTCCTGGATTATTCTGAATCTAAAATATCTATACACTTTTTCACTAAATGAGCCATTCTATTTCTCTTTCCTTTAAGCCTGTTTTAGTCATGATTCTGTCACTTGCAACCATAAGTGACAAAACAGCAAAACAGAATTAATAACTACAATTCTGGCCACCAATTCTTGTGGGCACGGGGCAGGTTTCCCACACTACGCAATTCACATACACAGTCTGAGTAACCTACAATTCAGCTCAATTCAGACACTATCTGGAGATAACAACAGATCTCCCAGGTTAAGGGCTCAGTCCTAAAGACTGTTCCCTGCTACACACACACCCCACTTCAGATACCAATTGCAAGTCCATTTGTGCTTCAAACTGACCAGCTATATACCAAAAGTTCCAACAACCTCCTCCTTGGGTTTGATTAATTTGCTCGAGTGGCTCACAGAACTCACATTCCACTTCCTAGATTACTAGTTTCTAATACAAGGATATAACTCAGGACCAGCCAGATAGAAGAGATGAATAGGGAAAGGTATGTGGGAAGGACTCGGAACTTCCATGCCCTCTGAGAGCACCACTCTCTTTGCATCTCTATGTGTTCACCAACCCAGAAGCTCTCTGAATCCTGTCCTTTTGTGGTTTTATGAAGGTTTTATAACACAGGAAAGATTGGTTAAATTATTAGCTATTAGCAATTGATTCAACCTTCAGCCCCTCACTCCTCCCTGGAGGTCTGGGGGAAGATAGGACTGAAAGTTCAAACCCTTTAATCACATGGTTGGTTCTCCTGGCAACCAGCTCTCTGTCCAAGGGGGGATCCAAAAGTACCTCATTAATATAACAAAAGACATCATTATTGCTCTTATTACTTAGGAAATTCCAAGGGTTTTAGGAGCTATGCCCCAGGAATAGTGAAAGAAGACCAAATATATATTCTTTTTGTTAAGTTTGTGAGGCTTAGAAGTTATGTGTGATTCTATTAATTTATTTTTTAGCTTAATTAGCTTTTTGTTTATTATGAGAGATTATAGTTGCCCAAATTATAAGTGAGAATATTATTGTGTTCCACAAAAGAGTAATTTATGGAGAAAAAGAAACAAAGTGAAGTTTATATATGATCATCAAACTGACAAACTAACTTTCTTTAATTTGATTATTTTAATTCCCCAGAGATATATTGTGACCAGATTTATTATGGAATTCATTGATGAAGTAAAGCAAAACTTTATTATTATAAATCACAATATTGCAATAATAAAAGTACATCAGTAACCTAAAAGGTTGAAAACATGTGTAACTAGTTATTGAGCAAGTGTGCACAGAGAAAATATCTTTATTTTACTCTAATCTCTGTCTTCTAACGTGACTGGTCATATCTTCACTTCCTTCCTATGGTTTTTTGAGATTATTTCAGTTTCCTAGTAATTTTAGAATATAAGAAAGTTTAGGTACATTAGGTAGTAAAAAGAATTCTAGGCAAGTTTAAATAAAAATTCTAGTCTCACATCTAGTTTGCTTTGAGTGTCTTTCTTTTCACAGCTTAGATCTGACTCACATTTTCTTTTTACTATTTTAAGCCTTTATTTAGCTGCTGCTTCTTTTTTTTTTCGTTCTCTCTTGCCTAATAGTAAAATGGCCAATATGTTGTCCATTATAGCAAGCTTCTAAATGTCGCTCTCTCATGTATAACTTTTAATTTTTCAGTTCTTCAGCCAGTTTCTCCAAACATTGTTCACTGATATTGCTCCAGACCATTGCTTCATGATGTGGGTGATGTATTTTCCATCTGCCCTAGAATGACATCTTTTCAGCCTTTGTCCCCAGAGATCCATTCTGTTAGAATCCCCTCAACCCCAGCAAGCATTTTTTTTTTTAAAGTATGATCAGATCAAGACAGCTCAAGTTCACTTGGTCGAAAAAAATTCATGCCTGTTTTTATGCCAGACCGTGGGTAGTATGCTTCCCAAGCCATTCTCTCTTCCTCATCTCTTCATGGTCAGCATTTGTAGCCAGCCATTTATCTTCTGATTTTTCTAGTTTGACAGCAGACTCCAGTATCTATTTTTATGTACACTGTCAAACTTCAGGGAACACACATAAATTCCTCCTAAATGTCAAATGCTCCCAAGGCCTCAGTCATCAAACTTTGATGCACTGATTAAGGCTAAAAATCTTTATCTCTTGAAAGTGTTCAATTGGAGAGGATGATCTGGTTTCTTTTCTTTTGCAGACATTCATTGTCTCTACAAAAAAGTATCTCTTGGAGGCACTCTTGTTTGCTTAAGTGGAGAGAGCCTTCCTTTCCTTTCTTCTTATGCATTCCTCCTAGTAACAATACTTGTTACTAGGCAGATAATTTTCTCCTCCTGCACCTTATCTTTCTCTCTAGAAACTCCTGTCATTGACTTATATAGGATAGGCAGGGAAGGTGAGTGGGAGAAAACAGTTTCAGTCTGATCACTTCTTATTAAATCCTTGAAGGTTTCTCTTTGGCTGTTCTTAAGAATTTAGAGGCACTTGCTGACAGTGATGATATTCAGGATGCTTAATAGGAATGGATTCAGACTATAATGCTGAAAATGTATTCTGTAAAAGGCCTTGATGACACAGGATTTAATCCTTTATTTGCTAGATCATCAGGAAATCAAGGGGATTTCAGGGGAGAGGTTAGAATAGTGGAGTGGTTAGAGCTCAAGGAAGTTGCTATTTACCTACTGTCTAGAATTTCTTTTTTTTTAAAATTTATTTAAGTATAGTTAGTACACAAGTTTTATTGGTTATATTAATTCTAAGTGTGAGAATTTCTATATCTTAGCAACAAAGTGATTATCAACCCTTTTTATCACCTTAGGATTGTTAAACTTGAGCTTAAGTTCCCAGATAATAAGAAAAGTCCTATTCAACATCTTGTTACATTTGAACTATAATGGAGCCAATGTCCAAAAATATGTTTAATGATATTAACATAGCAGAGTTAAAGAAAGGAGCCTTGGTGAGAAGAACCAGTGAAGAAGCAGAGGGATAAAAGGAGAGGAAAATCAAATAATGTGATAACAAGAAAATAAGAATTATCTTAAAAGTTGCTGTTCGTGGTAGAGAAGACAAGGATGCTGAAAGTGAAGGGAACATCCTTATGTTTATCGCTTACTTTCACAAGAAAATTCTTAGGAGAGTGGTGAAGCTGCAAGTTCGAGAAGAGGGATAAGAAACTGAAGGAATAGAGATGAGAAAATGAAAGTGGCAGATGCAGGTAGTTCAAATGTGGATAGAAAGAGTTGGATGGCAGTTAGAAGGACATATGGAATAGGAAAACTTGTTTGGAAATGTTTGACGGTTGTTTTTAATACTTGAATAGGTTGAAAAGCAGAAGAGTAGGAGTTGGTAGAGAGAGTCAATAACTGTGACTATGAGGAAAATGTGGACCAGTCTCTCTGTCTCTGGAAGGAGTATCTCAAGAGCTCACACAGATGGAAGGGTTGGCTTTGGGAAAAAGGGAGTTCACCTCCCCTATAAGATGATAATCAGTTATCTACCAGGGTGTGAAAAAATAGTGAGTGTGAGCAACAGAAAAAACTTAAGCCCAGAAACTCCTATCTTCTGAATCAAGTAGAAGGTAAAAAGGGCACTAAGAGGGGCATGGTGAAAAGAAAAAGAGGGAACGTCTAGGATATTCAGCAAAGGATGAGGAAGAATTTCTGGAACTGAATAACCAGGCTGCAAGGTAGCTTCCATCTGCAGATAGGCACCAGGTTGTTGGTGAGACTGGTGGTTCTGAGAAGACTTACATATTCTGAGGTTGAGGAAGGGGAATGTAGAGAGAGAAGGTGCGTTTGCTGCAGGGGAAGGAACTGAAAGAGCTCAGCGGTTAGGCTAGAGTCAGGAGGGGAGAGCAGAACAGAACTGAGGATCTATGGGCCGAGGCACAGGAAAGAATCCAGAGAATGGACAGGGTGAAGCATGAGGTTCTGAGCAAGTGGTAGATTTTGTTTAAGTAGGAAGCAGGTCATTTGATTGTATAATGAGTGGAGGGTTGACATACTGTCTATTTTTCTGAAAAGGAAACAGGTTTCATGTTGAGGTCCTGGAAGGCCTGCTCAGTTGTTACCGGTATGGAAAATCAGGAAGGCATACAACTCTTCATTGGTTTGGCTTTTGATCTGAAATAAGTTTTGACAGTGAGATAAGCTGAGGAAATAAAGAGGAGCAGTCCTGAAACAGACAAGAGTGAAGCCACACGGATGTATGCAAATGTGTGTGTTCACTTGCTTTTGAAAGCAAACATTTTGTTTTCGGCAAATAGCTTGCATTTTGTGCTTCCTTAATTTTTCTTTTTAAGTAAAGTACATACACAAAACAGCTTGTCACTGCTGGCTTCACAGAGAAGGAAGACAGGCCTTTGAGTGTTTTCCAGTAACCACCTCCCTAAGCTGGTTCTCACACGAGAAAGAAACTCAGAGTAACAAAAGGTGCCTATGAAAGGTTCTTTTAGACTAAAATTTGGTGGAGATTAAAAGAGGGCAAAAGTTCAAATGAGAGGGAGCCACTGCCAAGTAAGCAGGAATCTTAGCCAAGGGGAAGGAAAAGGAGACACTGGTTTAAAATGCAAGTAACCATGGCGAACCCACAGTTCAATGCTAGAATCTGGTTCAGAAGTAATATCACACAGAGCCGGGATTGTTTATTCAAAGCAGGCCATGAGAGAACAGTTGTCTCCAATGGGCACTCTCACAGCTTGGATTCAAAATTATAACTGCATTTTCAGAAGTGCCCAGCACTTCTCCCTGACCCATTTGGTATTAAGCAAAAAAATAAGAAAGCACAAAGTTTATTCTCAGTGTCTCTTGTGGGCTTAAGACAGCTTTACATATGGAAAAGCATTTTGGTGTCAGCTGTTGAACTGGTTTCCTGCTTTTCTGCTTTCAGTTGCTATTGGAAACTCTGCCTGGCTGTGTGGTAACATCTTACCCATTTCCCAAGGTTCAGAAACCAACGCCCCTCTACAGGGAAGTAGAGCATTTCTTTCTTTACAAGTATATGTTGTGCTTTGCCCCTGTTTCTGAGTGAGAAGGGCTTGCAAACAGCTAAAGGACTGTGAGAGTAAAGCTGTGGCATTCAAATAGTTGATAAAGATAAACCTGATATCATGTAACAAGAGAGTCTGAAATGACCAGACCTTCACATTTCTGTCAATCCTTCCAATCAAGATTGCCCATTTGCTGTCATTAACACTGTATAGAGTGGAGCTAGAGGCAGCTGTCCTTCTTCTGTAAATAAGACGGCTGTCAATACAGCAAGAGCTTTTAGAGTGAAGAAGGTCCTCAATCTCTGAAATCTATGAAAAGCTACTCTGTCCTTTTGTGTGTGCCTATTTCAAGCAGAATATATTCATAACTTCTCTCATATTATAAGAACAGTTCATGACCCAAAACACATTAAAAACCAATGAACTAAAGTGTCACCAAATAAAATACATTGGCCACATTCAGACATATGGTTAATGGACACAACATGGCCAAAAGAGGAAATTTTCAAGAGAAGACTGACTCTGCCCAGAGCTGAGAGTACTAGTGTTCCAGTCCTCTGGAGGCAGGAGGATTATTTTCCAGCTCTAAAAGAATGTGTCATGTCTGTATTCTTCCCTTTTCCAAATCTTTAAGCCATCAGCACATCTGAGAGATGCAAGAGAATCTCTGTAGTCTGGAAGGGAAGAGGCACGTTTCATAGTTCAACCGTATGGTTCCACAGACCAATTCAGTAGAGAAAGGAAGAGCACCCTAAACATGTGTCTTAACAAGGGAGTTAGTCATTCATCATACTCCAGCACTTAAGACACATACTCTGCAGTCAGACTACTTGTGTTTGAAACCTGGTCTATTAAGTAGTAGATATGATAAACATGTGCTAGCTGCATACCATTTCTGTGCATGTTTCCTTAGTCTTAAAATGGATGTATAATAACAGTTGGTCCTCATCTGTCAAATATTTACTCTGCGTATTTATGTAGTGAGGTAGGCATACCAAGATGAATAAAACTCGTTTATAATTAAGTAAATAAATAAAGATGTGATATGAGCAGTGGCTTAATGGGAATTCATAAAGAAAATATGAAGGGAATGTAGAGATAGGATCAATTCTCCATTAGTTCACTCAGCATTTTCCTGAGAACTTCCTGGTCTTAAACCCCAAGTGATATTTGTGATAAATTAGAAGGAATAAAGTACTAGCTTCACTAAGGCCCACGGGACAAGGTCCAACTTGGCCACTGAGGTCTGTTAGGACTCCATTCTCTGTATTCATTAGACTATAACACTGTTATCAACATAGTTAGGTGGTTAGCAGCCCAGATTCTGGAGCCAGACTCCCTGGATACAAGTTCCATTTTTCCTGTTACCAGCTCTGTGACTTTGAGCAAGTTACTTAATCTCTCTGTTGCAGCTGCTTTAATATAGAAAATATTTAGAAAATGAGGATAATTATAGTGCTTTCTAGCATTGTTAATAAGGAATATTTAACAGGTACCAGAACAGTGTCTGGCACATAATATACTCTATATCTATATTTGGTAAATGAGTAAATCATCATCTCTAAATGTCCCACATCAGACACATACTAGTAGATAAATAAGATCATTAATAGTAAATGTTTGAACGAATGAATGGAAGGTAAACAATCTTGGAAAATGCCAACACAGAAGAAAACATGAAGAAATAATTTTGAAAGAGCTAATTTAATAGCTAAAATATTTTCATTGCTGCTTCTCTGTGTAAAAACTTTTAATATTCCAACTCCATTAATATAAAGTCTAAATCTTATGGCATGGTATATTAATAAGAAAAGAATAGGGTTTGCCACAGTGAAATGTAAAAAATTGGAAAACGAAAGTGTATTTCTTTCTCTAGCAAAGTCTAATGCAGAGTTTGATCTCTGAGAAATTCAGGCTGTTTATCTTGTGTTTCTACCATCTCATGTCACTATGATGGGAGAAGAAAAGAATGGAGAAAGGAAATTGACTCTTAATTGTCATAGTCCAGATGTGACATATGTCATTTTTGCTCACAGGCTATCCCTCAAAATTAGTCAGATGTCCCCAATGCAGCTGGTGGGAGAAGGCTGGGAAATGTAGGACCACACATGGATATTCAGTGAGCAGCTGTCTCTACCACATATGGCATACAAGACAATCTGATCAAAACTATTTCCTTGTCTTTTGAATTAAAAGAGGACTTGACATCTCATTATACTGGAATTTTATCGCTTGATGTATATAACAGACTCTCACTGCAAGGAAATCTGGTAGTGGCACTAAAGAGAGTCTCTCTAGACTTCTTTTTGGCTCTGTGGGGAGACAGAAAAATATAGGATGGGGCTCCTGCTCTCAAGGAGCTTACAACATACTTAAGGAAATAGGAAAAGAGATTTAAGAGGTTAAGGCACGGTAGAATCAACTGCAACTGTGTGTTAGAGATAAGGTAGTTAGGTTTTATATAGAGACCTTGAGATTTGGAATTATATGATCCTGGGCCCCAAAGTCCACTACTTGTATTATCTTACGGAACTCACTTAACCTCTAACAATACATATGTACTGCTAGTGTATACATACACACTTAATAACTCAGTAAGTGGTAGCTATTATTGCTGTTTTTCTTCTTGTTTAATAGATTTTATTTCTTGATGTGAAATAGATTTTTAAGGCATATGATAATTTAAGATATTATCCCAGTTATTTAAAAAAAAACTCTATTGAAATCAAACCTAAAGCAAAAGTAAATGTGTTATTCATCTAGCATGAAAGAATTTCATCTAGATCTGGTCAGGTTTTAAATTTAAGCTTAGAAGACATTTCCTGCTGCATTTCAGGAGGAAACATGACCACAAAACCTACACCCAGAAAGACTGCAGCAGCAGTTGGTTGGGCACCTGCAACAGTGCAAAGCCCTAGAGGTTATGCCTTAGGTCACTGGTCACTGGCATTCCAACAGTGCCTGCAAGTTTGCTTTGGAGCCGAGAGTTGGGATTAAAGGTGCTGGTCAAGCACTTGAAATAAGAAAGTTACCAATGCATTATCCATTTCAGCAAATGCCTCCCCACTCTCCAGCCTCCTCATCCTGGATTACGGGGGACTTTACTGAAGTCCATTGCTGAAATTTTCCAAACCACAGTTTACTGAATTATTTCAAAATCAATGATATGGGCGGGGTTATTATTGCCCTTACCCTCTAGGTGATTCTGATTTCCAGAGTCAATTTAGAATAGCAGATGTCCCATCTGTTTTCCTGAGCCCTGTCCATTGCAGATCAGAGGCCCGGGAAACTTATTCAGAGTATTGACAGATGTCTCATATATATCCTATCTATGATAAAGGGTCTGGCTGCATGGAGCTCCCACTCTCTAGCATCACACCACAAAGATCAGCGGATCCCTTTTTATTCTGCAAACATTCTCTACTATTATGAATAAGAATATCATCTTAAAATCTTACAGAGCATATAAGCAAATAAAAAGGAAGAATCTCATAATTTTAATTGCATAAAGCTGTCCAGACTCCTGTTCATCAGAGAATTGAATTCTGCTGAGTAATTCTTCATAGGCACAAATGATAAAAGAGGGGATTATTACCCATCTGTTTGCCCTCTCGGCTTTTGTCCAGCCCTTATTGTCTTTTTCAAGCTGGATCCATCTGATTGCTTTAGTGACACGAAAAGGCATCACCAAATATGAGCACATTCCCAGGCTCTGGGAGCCACTCACTACACTGAGGCAGAGTGACACAGGGTACTTTTCTTTGGAGCTTTTAGAAAACTAGGGCTGGAGTAAGATATTTGAGGTCAAGGTCATGGCATCCATGGCTGGGAAAGGGCCAGTGGAGATCATTTTTATCTTCTGCTGCACACATGCAATCTATTCATCACTAGGCTTCAAGATCTTGACTGAGCAGCCAGGAAAAGCAGAGAGAAGAGCTTTTCATCTCTGTTGTCAAGGTTGCTGTTTATATTATTTGCCTTGTTTTTCCTTACAAGCTAATATAAAGCTTTTTCAGGCTTGGACAAGACTTTGTCAAGGCCCTTTTTTCAAGAAGACAAATTTGAATGTGAATTGGGCAAGGAGGAAGAGAGACTGAAGCATTATTGTTCCTGGCCTCCCAGTTGTTGAATTCATAGGCTATTTTTTCAGAGAAGTGGACATGGTTGCCAAATTTTATAAACTTAATCCAAAAATAAAATAATATTTTTTACATCAAACTACTTCCACTTAAACCCCATATAAAAGACTCATGCATAGCTTTCTCTAATTTTTTATTTTCTTCAATTGATGAAAAATTGTACAGATTATGAAACAAAGACAGTTTAAATTAGAATCAAAACATTTTCATTGGTGAAAATTGCCTCTTATTTATTTTGTAACTTTTTATGGATCCTATTATAGAATGAAAAACATAACTGTACTTAAATGTTTTTAACTCATACTCTTAGATTCAAAAAGGTGTACAATAGTAAGAGAACCACTACCAGTGCCAGAGGACCTGGGTTCAATTCCTGACTTCGAAACTAACCAGGATGTCTACTTTACATCTCAGATCTTCATTTTCCTCACCTGCAAAATGATACAGTTGGACGAGATTCTTTCTGAAGACTCTTCTTGCTCTGAAAGTCTCTTTTCCTTCAGGGAATCTGCTTCAAGTATCATTTGCACAATGTATTAACAATTTCTCTGTATTGACTTTGTGGCTACTCTGTTAAATGGAAACACGCTTATCTTTGTCTTCAAGAGTGTAATGGAGGCTAAAATGGAGAAGGTAACATGACCTTCACCCTCTAAAGGCACATTATCCTGAACAAATTCTGGGCTGTGCTCCTAATCTATTTTTGATTATGTCTCTTCTTTTCCTAAAGACATGCGAATAAGAAATTCAGAAAGAAGATGCCTATTATGTTTTCACACTCCCCCACTTTCATTTAAAAATGCGCTGTTATCTTGCACTTATTTTATAATTTACCGTTAATCTCTGTGACATTGCCATGATTGGGATTTCAGAACATTTTTTGAAAAGTACATTGTCTCATATTGCTTTTGTATAGTAAATTGCATTTTGCTGTTATCCATTTTCAAGGTTGCTGAAGCATACTCATAATGGGTTATCGTGATCCCAGATAAAAGCAACCCTGCAACACCAGATTACACACTCAGGCTTTTCTTATGGGGATCTGATTTTACTTTTCATACTCAAAGAACTGGCTTCACCCTGTACTTTTTCAGGATTCGAGAGAAAAAATATAGTAAACTGCTAAGATCCAACCTCAGAATTCAGCTTTTCCAAAATACTGGGTAGTGATGCTACTTTTCAATGATCATTTCTAAGAACAAAGGGGAAGGGGAAAGAAATTGACATTTATTAAGTCACTTCTATCTTATATTTCAGATGCCATATTAGATCCATTATCAACCTTTTCTCAACTAATCTCTCCCAGCAGTCTGTGAGGTAAATTGTAGTATGGCCAAGTTACAGATAAGACCCTAAGTCTCGGAGATATATTGGACATTACTGAATATTACACATGCAAATAAAGAAGTTCAACTTGAATCCAGGTTTGTTTGTTTATCAAACTCCTATGGTGGGTTTGTGATTGTTTCTTCCCTTTTTATTTTTGAAACATTTGCTCTGTATACATTATAACTCTCATATTAATTCTTTCATTATGTAATAGTTTGTTTTCATTTTTTGCCATGCAATCTTTAACAAATATGTTTACATTTTTTGGAGTTTGGTGTTCCCCTGCCTGCCATTTCACAAAGTACCAAGGTTCTGCAAATATTTTCAGATATTACATGGGGTCTTTGTTAAGCCAACCACAAAGGAGCCTATGATTCATGAATCTGAAAGTCCTTCCTTGATATAAACGGCACCTATTCGCCTATTCTTTTTATCAAATAAAGTGAAGTAGGAATGAAGAATATAGGCAAGTACATAAATGAGTTGCTGGTAAAAAATAACTGCTGGAGTCTTCTGAACATGTTGAGCCAGTTTAAGACTTTAATTTTTAAAAATCTTTATAAAGAAGATTTCAGGGTTTTTATTCCATCATAGATACAGTTATATAACTGAATTGAAAATAGAGATTGTAAAACACTCTACCAAATGACCTAGAAACTATGTAAATTTCTTGCAAATCCTAGACAGATGCAAGTCAACACCAAAGGCAGGCTACAATCTGCACGTAGGTTGAAAATACTGAAGGTCACATACATGCCATTTTACCAGATGTGCATATTAGCATGAATGTACATCTTCAGCAATCCCTATGGCAGGGTGCCTGGGGAGAGAGAAACTTAGACTGTACCAAAGGAAATATCCTTGGACTGTATTATCAAATACTGAGATTTAATGTTACTTTTACTCTTATTCAATTAACAGATACTTTAGTTGTAAGATAAGGTGTTCTGAGAAACACTTTTCTTCTAAAAATTAATAATTTTTAATTTTTAACAAGATTTTATGTTTTCAGGAGCAAAGAATTTTTGCAGGCTTTTCATCATATTAAGTTCAAGTGCTGGAGACTTTTTGGGGTCCTGCGGTTTCTTGTCATTGCTAGTCACACCTCAGATATAAGAGTGACCTTCTATCATTTGAAGTTATTTTAAAGGTTCAATATTTGGATGCCGTACTTGTGAATTTAATATATATATATTTTTTTCTTAGCAGACTTTAGTTGTGCTTTTGGGTTATATAAAATGGAATTGTTGGCATTCACTTTCAAGTGATTACCCAAAGGAAATGCTCACTTCTTGCTATTTGAAGAAGGTAATAATAAATTGAGAAAAATAAAAAAGAGGAAAAATGCCAACCTGCTTAATTCCTGTTGTTACTTTGATACTGGAAATATACTGTTCTTTGTGCTAAAAACAAGAAGTTCCAATCTTCAAAACATTTTAAAAGTAGTTTTATTGACAAAGTACCTCACAGCAAAGGTCTTAGCTCCCATGTAATAATCAAAAGCCTGCTCAAGAATTAAATAAATAACATCTCATTCTTTGTTTTACCACATGCATTTCAGAGAGAAAGAAGCTCTACCTCAGTAGTTCTGAACCCACCTGACAAGCCCCTAAGGGAGAGTTTGAAATCTACCTTTGTCCAGGTCCTCCTTGCCTCCAAGGTTTTGGTTCAGTTTTTGCAGGGTGAGGCCCACACTTTTATTTCTAAAAACTGCTCCAGTATGTCTAATGTGTAGCTAAGCTTGAGCACCACTGCAACTTCCAGCAACCCTCATCAACAGAATAGAAGATAGGGAACTGGGAATGTGTATTCAGTTGAAGGAAGGGAAAAAAAGGCAAATAACAGAAAATGTTAGTTGGGTTAGACTCATCAACAATTATTGGAAATTATTCTTATTTTCTCTTCCTCTATGGCAGTGATGTGGCATGGCGGAAAGGTCCTGACCTTAGCTTTGAGCAAGGAACCAGGTTTCTGATGTCAGGGCCACCCCAATATTTCAGATTCAAAGCCTCAGAGGCAAGCTTGTTAGAACTGCTACTTTAATGATCCTATTTCCCATATTAGTACACAGAATGATGAAAATGAAGTCACTATATATATGGTTTTTTTCCACCCTCTCCTTCTTCCAACTTATGGCTTGTCATTACCATGCTGCATTCCCCACCACTGGGCTGCAATTGATGGGTACCTCTATTTCTGGTCCACTTATTTTTCAAACATCTATAGCCACTCCTTCCCTATCCTCCTTCAACTTTCTCATCCTAGTTAAGAAAATGGCTGCATTTTTTTATCCTGTGTTGGATTTGTAATGCTGCTTTCCTTACCAAGGATTCTTCTTCAATTCCAGTTCTGTTCTCTCTCTTGTTCTTTCCTGCTACTAGTTCACAGAACTATTTCTCCAATGTTTTCTCTTATTCAAAGTCTCTGATCTATTTGCTAAATTTTCTTTGTAATTCTGAGTGAATTACCTGGGGGAAACTGGTATTCCTATCTACAATCTGGGAATCCGTGTCCCTGGAGAATTAGAGACTCTAAAACAAAACATATTTGTAAGATCAAATCTGACCCTGTCTCATGCAAAATATTATTAAAGTGGGAATAATAATGTCTGCTTGAAAGTGGTTTTACAGATTACAGTGAAATAATGCATTCTCAGGAGCTAGCATACACTGTCTCATCCTAACTTTTGAGATATGTTCCCCTGTATTCCCTCAGGGCAAGGGACTATGATATAGATTCATTCAGACTGTTAGTAGTATTTAATATCTCAGGTTTGGAACATATGGGATAAATCCATATAATTCTTAAAAAGGGGGGGATAGTGAGACTTTTCTTATTTACCTCAAATTACTCAGGAATCTTTTATCATCTTTTTTTTTACTTATATTCACATAATTTATTACTGATGAAATTGGAAATAGAAACTTTCACAGTAGACTGCACTGTTGCATTTATGTTGACAGAATCTGGATTACATTGAGAATATTAACATTTGTTTTGTGAAAGCTTTTTCCTCCCTCCCCCATTACATGGACTTAATTTTTTAGAGAAGTTATCATAGCAAAATTGAGCAGAACGTACATAGAGTTCCCATTTACCCCCTGCCCCAAACACCCGTAGTCTCCCTCATTGTCAACATCCTGCACCACAGAGATACATTTGTTATAACTGATAAACCTATGCTCACATGTTATTATCACCCAAAGTCCATACTTTACATCATCAGAATTCCTCCATCATGTTGTGTATTCTATGGGTTTTAATAAATGTAAAATGACATGTATCCACCATCACTGTATTGTACAAAGCAGTTTTAGTACTCTCAAAATTCTCTGTGCTCCACATATTCATGACTCTTTTCCAATAACCCCTGGCAACCACTAAAATTTTTACTGTCTCTGTAGTGTTGCTTTTCCAAGAATGTCATATAGTTGGAATCATACAGGATGTAACATGTTCAGCTTAGTTTCTTTCACTTAGTATGATGCATTTGAGATTCTTTCATATCTTTTCATGGTCTGATAACCAGTTCTTTTTAGCAATGAGCAATTTTTCTTTTTTGGATATACTATAGTTTATTTACCCATTCACATACTGAAGAGCATTATAGTTGCTTCCATGTTTTGATAATTATGAATAAAGCTGCTATAAATTTCTGTGTGCAAGTTTTTGTTTGGACATAAGTTTTTAATTTATTTGGGTAAATACCAATGAGCACAATTGCTGAATCATAAAATCTCCATTTTTTGTTGTTTCAAAATTCTTTGTCACTACCATTTACAACATTATAGATTAAATCTATTTTAAAATTAAAACAGAACTTTCAATCAGATAGACCCAGCACTCAATTGGGATGCTGCACCAAATAGTTGTTATGTTGAATGATATGGATATCCCAATTTCAGATACTTTTAGTGTATTGAATGGTATGCCACATGCTATGGAGGGCTTCCAGTAAAAAAATGTATTGTACAGTATCTCATGTGTCATGATTTTCAAGTGTCACACTCCATCCTGTACACTGGTACCAATACTACACCTACTTAAACCACACTTTAAAAATGAGTGATCTGAGCATATCTACTAAACTGTTAGGATAGGTCCAACAGAAAGATATTTAGAGGGAGAGATGAAGATAAACATTCTCATTTGGGGAAAGGAGGATCATAGGCCAATGCAATGAGTTTATTATAATAAAGATTTAGTTCTAAGAAAGGAAAAGCAGTTTTTACTACAGCATGATTGCTATCTCCAGACGTGTCTTCCAACCTATACCCCCACTGGATGCATCCAACTAGGGCAATGGAGAGTAAACACCATACATTAAAGCTCATTTTTTTTTTCTAAAAAGTTTACAGAACAATAAAGAAAAACAATCTTATTTAAGAAATTCTAGAGCATCGTATAACCAAAGGGAAACAGATAACCCTGCAGATTTAGCAATCAAACAATGGATGGTGAAAACTGTCAGAGTCGGCTCCACAGGCTCCTTGGATATCAGTGCAACCACCTTTTGGAGATCTAGTAGGAACAGGAAGGCTATAATAGTTACCAGGTAGAACAGCGGTGGAGATTGGCAGAGCAGACTTGCTTGAGAGCACAGGTATAGTCACACTTGAAAATTCTCAACCATTAATAGCGAGACTTCGAGGGAGGGAGACACTCTTGGCATATGGAACAGCAAGATGAAAGGAGCCTAGATCCCTGGATGACCTCATGAAGCCTCCCCACAAGTCCAGCCCCAGTCATCTCCCTCTATGCCATTCAATGAGAAAGAAATAAAGGCATCTCCAGCCAGTATTATTTGGGTCTCTATAACTACAATGGCTCTTGTATTCTAGTCATATCCCTTTTCTCAGCTGGGACATCCTCCTAGAGTATTCTCATGCTACTTCCTGGCCTCCTCTGTGGATCCTCCCTTGCAAAGTTTACACCCCACTTATTTTATGCACCCCTTTCATGTAAAAAAGTTACATATAATTTGACAGATTTCACCAGGTTCCTGTTAGAGCTTTCCTTAAGAAACTGAAATTTTTAAGTGGTTAATATTATTCACATTTTACAAAAGTTTTTATTATGTTAGAAAAATGACCAATGGTCAGGATGTCAGGCCTGGTGAGTCACCTATGGAAGTCACATTTCTGTGCACTAAGACTTATAGGCATGTTTTGAATATGTTTTAATTGTGTTGTTCTCATCGCTTTAGTCATTTTTATGGCTGATTTTGGAGGGAGAAATCCACAGCAGTAATCCTCATCATCATCCTCTACGGCAATCTCAGAATATTTTCTATGGTATGACTAACCTGAATTATTTCCACTCTGAAAACTAAAATTGTCTAAGATGTAAATCTGAAAAAATAAAAATAATAAAGAAAGTAAAAGGTTTTTACATGGTCAATACTCAAGGGTGTTCAGGTAAATACAGTTACAAATATGAAGCCATTTAATTCAAATCCGGGTAGAAACTGCATGCCTGGTGGCTGCATCTTCTCTCTGATTCAGCATATACCTGTGAGCTGTTACTCTGTATGATGTAAGATGTTTTGAACAGTGTCTACCACATAGTAGATTATTGATGAATAGTATTGAATGAATGAAAAATGACTCTGCTATGTGAACAATATTGTTTAGTAAGTAAATCTCCACCTGTTAAACAAACGTCTTATGCATTTCTAGTCCCTAAGAAGCCCTGTGTTAAAGACTGGAATGAAAAACATGTCATCTAGAAAAAAATTAAAAGATAAGTTAAGGGGAAAAAGTCAAGGAGGCACCTGGAAAATTATATGAAAGACAAAATTGATAACTCCTTAACTCCTTTTTTCACCCTTAGCACTATATTCCTAAAACAAAATGTTCTTTGTTCAGTAGCAGAGTTCATTTAAGTCCACTAACCCACTGCAATAGGACACAACGAATATCAATTACTACATCTAGAATTTCTCCTACAGCATTTTCTCCATTGGAAAATCTTATCCATTTAAGATCTAGTCCAAATGCCACTTACTATTTAAAATGATATTCCCATGTATCTCCCAATAGAAAATAGTATCTTCCCTCTCAGAATTCTCAAGGCATTTATCTACAATTCTTTTTATATGTGTACATAATAAACAAACAAACAAGAAAAAAACCATGTCATATCTCTGTTAGATTTGAAGGTAGAGTTTATGTTTGCTTCCTAAAGTATTTCAGTGTCTTTCAATAAGTACCTCTCAAAAATTTGTGTAATGAACAAGGTTTATGTTATCATCTTTCATTTTTCTACCCTTTATATTTTACCTAGCTCATCTTAACTGCCAATAAGTACTCCTTTAAGAGTTGGCTTTATGCTGCCTTCACTACTTCTTTCCTCTCTCTCACAAACTACATTCCACTTCTGTAGTTAATCACTTTTATCAAGTTTAATTCTAAATTTATTACATTTTCATCTGAATTGTCACATTTGCATTTTTAACTGCCAGTTTATCATCACCATATGTAGGAGTCACTAACTTAACCCCTCAATATCCTATGCTTATATAATGATCCTATTCTTAGAAACAACACCTTAGCCTTATTTCCACACTTTTTGAAGTCATTCCTATTTTCCTATAACACAAAATTACAAACTCAGATTCATCTTGAAATGCAATTTCTCTTACTTCTTGATTCTACCTCTGCAAATTCCTTTGCATTAGAAAAATATTTTCTCTAAGTACTCCAATCACCATAATTCATTCCCCTATTTATTTTTGTCATAATTATTACTAAATTAATACTAAATATAAATTATTACTAAACACAGTCTTCATATTTCTCATGTTTTCCTCATTATAATTTATAGAGCAAGGCTATTTGAGGGCTCAAATAAATATCAGAAGCCAATTTTACCAACTTTATTTTACAGAAAGAGCAATGGCATCAAGGAGGATCAAATAACTCAATCTCACACATCTGGGTAGTGTGGAACTGGAATGGGAGCTTGTCTCATGACACCTGCTGTGGCATTTTTTCCCACTAGCACAGGATTTAACCTCTGTCTTCCTGCCAGATTAGTGTTCATCCTCGCTGACCTGTTCATATCATGCTCTTGCTTATTAACTACTCATGATTTTATACTGTCCATTAGATAAGTTGCTCTAGCATTCTTATGCTATTCTTATACCTGCACTGTAGCTTCCTTCACAGTCTACTTTTAGCCTTTTTCCCCCAATGTTCCCTAATGTACTTGTGTGTGTAAAATTATACGCTTATTCTATAACATGTTCATTTCCAGCTATCTTCTGTGCTTTTCTACCTGTATCTGTTTATGCATTTATCCCCTTCCCTGGCCATCTTTGAAGCAGATGATTAATGCCATGTACTCCATCTCACTTTTTGATATTCCCTTAACTGGATGGACTATCGCCCTTCTTTAATATAACTTAACATTTTATCTATAATTTGTTGTTGAAAGTACTTCATAGTCCATTGTAGAAAGATCAAAAGCATATTTGCTTCTCTTTCCATAGTCTTGTCTCTACTTTACTCACCTGTATGTCTCTCATACCATTAGATTAAAAACTTTGTACAAAGCTAACACTTAGTCAGTGTGGATAAATTTTAATATTTATGATAGTCCAAGCTGTTGAACTTTAGTGATTCACTTACCTGATTATTTATTTTAACACATTAGTATTTTTGCCCTAACTTCTTAAGAGGCATATCTCACAGATATAGTTGAATATAATGTTGAGTCTGATGGATGGTGGGACCATGAAGTTGCAGCACAGAATCTCCCTCCTCAGAGATACAAAAGGAAGAACAAAACAACCCTGCCAAAATTTTTCTAGCAGCAGAAATAAATAAGGAATCGTTTTAAATTTCAAAATGTGATGACCAGTGAAAGAACAGGAGATTCTGGTATAATGTCCAAGGTGATGACTCTGCACCTACAACAGAAAGCAGCACAGAGAGTACAGAAAGCTGAGAAAATCCCTGAGAATAATTCTGAATAATCTCTAACTTGACAAGGAGTGGGCTAAAGGGATGAGTAGATATGCCTGGGAAAATCAAGATAAAACACTATGTAAATTGCTCTACAAATGACATCTGGACTTTGGCAAAAGCAGGAAAGGCCCCTGATTCTCTTGCTCCAGCATATAGCACTAAGTTGAGGGAATAAGCCAAAGCTCAAAAGAGTTGAATGCATGCCAAGTTGGGTGGAATGGAGTCTAATAAAGGACATCTGGCGGGATCTCAGCAATAAGAGAGAACTCAAGACCTCGGCAAATCCTGCAGTCAGCTTCAGCTGTGCTTTCCCCTTCCCTACCTCCTGTATTCTATGCCCGCTAGTTCACAAGGGAGGACAAATGACTTCACATAAAATGGGAATAATGTCAAAGCAAAATCACACAACCTATTTCAGAGAAAAAATGTCTAAGATGTGAACAAAAATGAAAGAGGAAAATAAATGCTTTGGGAGCTATACAAATATATTACAGCCCTCACTCCTCTCCCCACTCCCTGCCCAATCAAACTGTACAAGTGGAGAAAGGCATTGATTTTAGAAGCTAGTTCAATGTGAAAGAATAGATAATCCAAGGAAGCAAGACAGAAGGAAAAAAAATCCAAGGATAAACAATAAAAAGAGTACAAATAAAATAAACAAACTAGAAGTAGCAAGAAACAGAAAATTATTGTGAAGATCAGGCTTTATTTAGTCACAGTGAATAAAAATAGATATTTAGTCACAGTGAATACAAATAGAGACAAGTTGAAAATAATTAGAAAGGCAATAGATATGAAAACTATAGTTCATCTACCCTAAAAAGTCTGTTCAAGTAAAGACTCCCACAAATAGGATAGGCAATAATCAGAGATATAATGCAGGAAAATTTGCCTACAGTAAATGAAAAGTTGATACACAGCTATTTAACATTTAGTTTAGTTATTTGATAAAGTATCCTTTGAGTTTCCAGGAAGAAAAAGCAAGTAATATACATGTGGGAAAATCTGACTGACTTCAGCATAAACATGCGGTTTCATAAATAACATAACAAAATCTTCATTATATCAAGCCAAATTGTTCTTCAGATAGACAAACAACAAAAAAGTATTTCCATACATGAAATAACAGGTTTAGCGACCTGGCAACAATAAACCTTTTTTGGGAAAAAAAATGCAACCTATGAAGAGGTGAATCAAAATAAAGAATACAGAAATTAAGAAACCGTGATAATAGAGCAGAGTGTTGCGCACTTAATTTATTTAGTTATGACTCTGAGATAAAAAAACTGGATAGTTATTATTACCCAAAATATATATTAATCATTCAAAATTAAATATTATAAAAGCAACAAACTCAGAGGAAAAAAAGGCATGGTGGTTAATAATTACCTCATTTTTCACTGAAAGAGTAAATTAATGATAGTGACTAAAATTAAAATATATAAATTAATTTCATGCTGCCTACAATGTATTGATGGCTTTAATATTTTAATATTTATTAAACTTATTAAACTTTACTAATCTTTTCTATTATCTCACTTGATGAAAAGACTGAAATTCTACAATTCTTACATTTACCTCAGTTCCTTTTTCTGTCACTAAATTCATGTCACATTAAAATTACTAGACAATATTTTTAAATAACGTTTATTCAGGGATTCCATTTTGAAAGTATTTTTGTTTTTTTTTCTCTCTCCTCTAAATATATTGTTTTATTTATCTATATTTTCCTTTTAATATATGTAAGAGAATGCTTAGACAATTTATAAGAAATATTAAAAGTAAAATTTAATTTTAGGATCAATTTTTAAATTTAAAAAATTTATTTTATTATTAGTACATTGGTTAAACATTATATAGTTTATGAAATGATCCACCTGATTGCTCTTTCTCTCTTGTAGCTCTCCATTTAGCCATTATATTAATGCTGACTGAATTCCCTGTGCCATACTTCCCATCCCCATAACCATCTATCAACTACTAATTTGTACTTCTTTATTTTAACCCTTCACCCTATTCTCCCAACCCCCTAAACTCCTTCCCATCTGGCTGTCACCAGATTTTCATCTATATTTGTGTTTGTTTTCAATTAGTTTGTCCTTAGACTGCACATATGAGTGAAATTATATGGTATTCATCTTTGTTTGACTTATTTCACTCAGTATAATAACTACTACAGTATAATAACTACTATCCACGTCATTGCAAATGATAGGACTTAATTTTTATGGCTGAGTAATATTCCATTGTATATATGAGTCATAACTTCTTTATTCAATCTTCAGTTGATGGGCATTTAGATTGTTTCCATATCTTGGCTATTGTAAGTTATGCTGCCATGAACATAGGGGTATATGGATTTTTACAAATTATTGTTTTGGTTTTCTTTGGATAGAAATGCAATTGCTGGGTCAAAAGATATATCCATTTTTAATTTTTTGAGAAACCTCCAGACTATTTTCCATAGTGGCTGTACCAATTTGCAATTCCACCAACAGTGTAAGAGGGTTCCCTTTTCTCCACATCCTCACCAATGCTTGTTTTTCTTTGATTTATTGATGATAACCATTCATTGCTATTTTCACTTTACTGTGGTAGTCTGGAACCAAGCCCATACCTTTGAGGTATGCCTGTACATAGTAAAGGACAAAGACTATCAGCTTTAGTCAGATTCTTGAGACAATTAAAAAATACTGGAATTGGCAGCTATCTTATTGTTACAGAAGACACTTAGTTTCCTTTTTCACCCATATTTATTTAACTCTCTCATCCGTTAGCCATTGTTTATTTGTTTAATTCACTATCTAGTTGTTGGCTTTAGCACTGAAGAGATTGTTTAGGACAAGATTAACGAGGAAAGCAAATTAAATGAAGGCTGGTAAAGATTGGACAAGAAATAGATATTCATGTAAGTCAGGATAAACTAGATGCTGCTATGGTAACAAATTGACCTGAAATCTCAGTGACAGTATGACAAAGTCTGAAGTCAGGAAGCTCCTCTGCCAGCAGCTATTCTAAAGTTATTGACTCAGAGAACCAGGCTGGTGTTATCTTATAACTCTGCCACCTTAACAGGTGATCTCAACAATTATTGAAACAACAAAAAAAAGAGAACTTAGAGAATTCATTTTTGTACATTTTTTTCATTGGCTTAAAAGTTAAAAAAAAAAAAAAAGCTTGTTTTCTTCATAGCCTGTTGGCCAGAACTAGTCACACAGCACAGCACTGCTCTAACTGCGAGAGAAGCTGGGAATGCAGTATTCCTGTGTGTTCAGGAAGAGGACAATAAAAGGGAATTTGAGACATGCTTAATGTTATCTCTTCCACATAATCTGAAAATGAAACAATTATGTAGTTAAACATAATATTTTGAGACATGAAAAGAAGAGGAAGTTAAAATAATTATTACGCATTTACGCAATGCAAGAAAGACAAAATTAAAATCTTAAACTGTTAGCAAGAAAATTTGCTTAAATAAATTAAACCAATTTGTTTCTTGTTCCTTGTAACGCTGGTCATAATAGGGAAAATGAGGAAAAAGTGTTGCTAGCTAAACAAATTAAGATATTTTCCTGCAACAGAATATCAATGAAAAATTTAAAAGAATGATATATATTATATAACATATATATTATATATAAATTATATATATATATTATTAATATAAATATGTTACATATAGCTATATGTTTCTATTAATAATAAATATTATATAAATTATATATATATATATATATATATATATATATATATATAATTCACTATGTGCCAACAAATTAGGTAGTCTAAATGAAATATACAAATTCCTAGAGACATATGAACTACCAAAACTCAATAAAATGAATAGGCCTATAACAAGTAAACAGATTGAATTTCTAATTTAAAAAACCCAGGACTAGTTGGTTTAACTGATGAATTCTATAAAATATTTAAAAAGGAATTAACACCATTTCCATAACCAAGTGGGATTTATCTCAGGAATGCAAAATTGGTTTAATATATAAAAATTAATCAATATAATGTCATATTAATAAAATAAATAACAAAAACACATTTTTTCTCAATGAATGCAGAAAAAAAACATTTGACAAAATGCAATACCTTTTTATGATTTAAAAAACTCAACAAACTAGGAATAAAAGAGAACTTCCTCAACATAACAGGCATCTATGATAAACACAAATTTAACCTCATATTTAATAATGAAACACTGAAAGTTTTTCTCCTAAGATAGGAACAAGACAAGACTATCTGTTTTTGATAGTTGTATTCAATATTTTACTGGAAGTACTAGACAGGGCAATTAGGCAATAACATGAAATAAAAGGCATTCAGATTGGAAAAGAAAATGTAAATCTATCTCTACAATATGCTCTTGTCTATAAAAAAACCTAAGGAGTCCACAAAAACAAAAATGGGAAAACTGTTAGAGCTAAAAATGTGTTTAGCAAGAGTACAGGATATAAGATCATATATGATTGCCTATACAGTAACAATGAACAATCTAAAAGTGAAATTAAGAAAGCAATGCCATTTAGAATAGCATCAAAAGAATATATGATACTAAAGTATAAGTGTAAAACTTATATACTGAAAAACTATAAGATATCATTGAATGAAATTAACAACCTTAAATAAATGGAAAGACATCCTATGTTTATGGATTGGAAGAATTAGTATTGGTCTACACATTTAACACAGTCCCTATCAAAATTCCAAATGATTTATTTGTAGACATTGCAAACAGATTTTAAAATCACCTCACATCATATACAAAAATTAAATCAGAATAAATCAAATAGCTAAATCATAGCAAAATAATAGCTAAAACTATATGCTTTTGGAAGAAAACATAGGCATAAAATTTCATGACCTTTGGTTAGACAATGGTTTTTTAGCAATAACATCAAAAATCTAAGAAAAAAAAACGAAAGTATAACAAAAAGTAGATGTCAGACTTAATAAAAATTTTTATAATTTTGACATCAAAGGACATTAATAAAAAAGTGAAAGACAACCAATATATTGAGAAAATATTTGCAAATCATATATTTGACAAGGGCCTAGAATTCAGACTATATAAAGAACTCTTACAACTCAGCAATGAAAAGAGAAACAATCCAATTTTAAAAAATAGGTAAATTATTTTAATAGATATTTGTTCAAAGAAGATATAACAGTGGCCATAAGCACATGAGAAGATGCTCAATGCCATTGGTCAGTATACAAACACAAACCAAAACCATATGGAAGTACCACTTCACCCTGACTTAAGATGGCTATAATCAGAAACACAGACAATAATAAGGATGCAGAGTTACTGGAATCTTCATACACCGCTGATGTGTTTATAAAGTGGAGTAGACACATTGAAAAACAGTTTGGCAGTTTCTCAAGCTGGTGTTAGCTTACTTCAAACTGAATGTTACTATATGACTCAGCAATTTCCAACTGAATCATGTATGAAAGAGAAATAATAATGTACAAGCATATGTTTACACAAAAACTTGTTCATGAATGGTAACAAAAGGCTACAGATTCTTTTCATATAAAATGTTAAGAATATGCAAATTCATAAAAATATAAAGTAAATTAGTAGTTTCCAGGGGTTTGAAGGAGGGGAGAGTGGAAAGTAACTGTTAATAAGTGAGATTTCTTTCTAAGTGATGAAATGTTCTGTAGTTAATATTAGTGAGGGTATTTGTAATACTAAAGTCTACTGAATTGTACACTTTAAAAAGGCAAATTTTATGATATATAAATTATATCTCACTAAAAAATTGTATGAGAAAAAGTCAACAAGGCAAATTGTAATAGAGAAAAGAACATTTACAAATGACAGAATATAATCTCATTTATTTAAAAATGTATATTTATCCATGTGTATGTTTGTATAAGAAAACATTGAGAAAAGACTGAAGTAATATAAAGAGAACTGCACTGGAACTTCAAAAAGGGGATTCTTCACTCTCTGTATATTTTGTACTCTTTGGATGTTGTTTAAGAAGAATATATTCATAACTTAAAACTAAACAAACAAAAAATAAAGTTGGATGCTGTAAAAAATAAACACTCTCTTATTTTATCTTCGATGTCCAGTCCAATTTCCTCCAATTTATGAAGTGTTTCTTCATTATTATATCTTTTACTGATTTGTCTTATCTGTACTCTTACAAGCCATAGATTGCAGGGTACATAATTTAGTACCTATTTATATGTCTAAATAAACTAATTACACGTTAACATCTGCTATAATGAAAACCACCATACAAATATCATGGCAACATGTTGGACTATTTTTTGGCACTGTCAGTGTGAAAGGATAAGGATAGAAAAGGCAAAATTGTAGGTAAAGGTCAGAAACTGAAGAAAGCAGGGGCTGGATGCTAAATCTGTCTTTAAAATAATAGTGATGTCAGAGGTCAAATTGAGATATATTCTGACTTAATATAAAGACCTCAAACCTATCAATTTCTAGCAAGTCATTTTCAAGCAAGCAGTGTTCTCTAAGCAAGTGAGCAATTACAGTAGGTCTAGAATTCACATAGAAAGCATCCTGCTATTTCAAAGCAAACAAACAAGCAAATAAACAAAACCACCAGATCTAAGTGGATAGGTATACCTCATAATGGTCTTAAAGGCAAAGTTCTTGTAGACAGTATTATTTTTATATTTTCATTCATGTTGTTTCATACATTTTAGTCTTAATGTCCCAATTAGATTTCAAGACTTTAATCTACCAAGATTGCTGGAGTTAGGAAAAGTGCTCATGTTTATTGTACAGCCTCTAGCGTGTGTTAGATTGACCATGTGATTAATTTTGTTGATTTAATTGATTGACCAGTTAGAGTTGAAAAATTAAATTTTGTTTTCCAAAAATATTGTCTATTTTGACTAAATTCAAAGCAATATATTGAATAGGCAGGATCAACTAATAAAACATGTAGCACTTATTTCACAGGGGTCATAAATAAATCTGACATGGAAGTTTGTTAATATTTAGCATTATGTGATTGCCCCAAACAGGCAGTCCGATTAGACTCTTAAAAATAATTCCTCTTCTCAACTTCTACTAAGGTAATTATAATCTTTACTCATGTTTTATTGATAGCAGATAACATATTGAGGGCTTGTTAAGCACTGATCTAAACAATTTTATGTATATTATCTCACTGAGTAATCAAAATAATCCTATGCTGTAGATACTATAGTTACATTCATTGTATAAATGAGGAAGCTGAGGTTAAAGAGACTGTCCATGACCACAAAGCTAGCTGGTGGTGAAGATCTGATTCTATTTTAAACCTATCTCCCAAGTTTATGTTCTTTATCAATACACCATTCTAGCTATGCATTATGTAGTATTTGAATTTAATAAGGTTCTTGAATTCTCATGTTACTCTGCCATAGTAGTCTACTTCTTTAGGTCCTGAAATGAAATATTGTCTAGAGGACAAAGCCAGTTAGGGCACAAGTCTTTAAATCCAATAAAATATCTGGTGAACTAGTGTTGATTCTACAAATGACTCTTTTTGTAGTAGCTAACGTTGGTAAAAGTGGCATTCTTTTCCCTTTATTCCTGAATCCATCCTTTGTGCCAATGCTGAAGAAGTGGGGCTCTAGAGGAAATGATCACTCAAGAATAAGAACATCAGAAATTCACGTTTTTTTCTTCTGTTCTCCCTCATTTCTCCCTTTTTGCTCTGCTTATTCGGTGATAGTATTTAATATGTCTCATTATCAAAGAATTGTCTAAAAGATTTTTTAAAAAGAGCAAGGCAGAGTTTGATGGTGGTTTTCAATTTTTGATTTAGGCAGAATAACCAGGAAGTTTGTTAAGCTTCCAAATGCCGACATCAACTGATCTATGCGTATTCTGCAGACTTTCAGGAAATCATGAAAATGCAATTAATTAGATGTCAAAGAAGGGCTCAGAGAAATGGAAGCAACTTTATTAAAATGGTGAGGATTCTAGACAGTAACCTATCATTTCATACATCTCAACAGTCCTTGAGGGAGGAACAAACTTTAAAAAATGTCTGGAACTGATGGCATCATAAACATATTGAATGTATAATTAACAACACTTTGAAATGGAAAAACAGTAGTTTCTGATCACATACAGCTTAAGAGAAAGATCCAGAAAAGTATGCCATTAATCTGTGTAGAACATTCACATGAGACCTAAAAACAAACCACTTTTCCTTTATGATTAATAAGCAAAAAAATTCAAACCTGTCCCCCCACACACACACACTGAAAACAACATAGTAAAAAAAGAAATAGAAAAAAAAAAACAAGCAAAAGAGTGAAGTCAGGTTACTCTTGAGAAATCAATGTTTATTGGATAAAAATAAGAAATGATGCTAAATGAAGAAAAAAAAATGAATTCACATAAATCAGAAAGGAAATATCATTGTTAATGAAGAGAAGCATACCAACAAAACCTCTAGTGCACAAAGCAATGAATTCCCCACTAGCCCATATTTCAAGCAAACCACAAAAGAGTGACGGAAAAAAAGATAGCAACACTTGCAGCTGAAATAACTCTTGAAGGAACAAATTCTTCTCTTTTTCTGTATTACATTTTCTCATGTGATTCCTCTTGGAATTCAGCAGCTCTTTGGAATGAAGATACTTGCAAACATTGACCAGTCTTTCACTGAGTTAATCTCTCTTCACAGTTCTCAAACATTACTGAACATAATCATTGATTCCCTTTATCATTTTACTCACAGCTGAAGTACACCCACCTCAAGCTTCTAAAAGCCCACACCTTACATCCATCAGCATCGATCTGCAAAATCATTTCTCAGTGAGTGGGTGGCTGATTTACGGGAAGATAATGTAATGTATTCATCTCCTATACCACTTCTCTAATGATTTTCAAAGATATATCTACATATGATTCATAGTGTGATTGGCATCAGTAAAAGCAGCAGCAGCCACATCCTATGTTTCCCACTCCCAACTCACTCCTGTGACATGTTTCTACTATATGAATTATGATCCCATTTGTAAGTAAGTTAGCCTTGAATAGGAGATTACGGGGTTCTTTCTCTTTTATCCCCTCTTTTTCCCCCAATGGGGCTAAAGCCAGCAGGGAATCTTCATTGAAATTCCCCATAAGGCCCATTTATTTTCCATTTCCCTTCCCCCAACTCCCACATCCCTACTACCCCGCTGTGAACTCTTGCAGAGCAGAGGAATGACCCATGGAAATCTCACTCCATGTGTCGAAGTGTATAATCCAGGGAAACATTTCAAGCTGCTTCTGTCAAATAAAGATGACAAATATTTACTGTCTCTGGACACCCCTCCGGGTACTTCTATATTTTAGATTTTATTTTATTCTGTATTTTATAAAACAAGATTTCTCACCACATGAACAGGTGCAAATATTGCTGACATTTATAACATTCCTTAAAGACAAGGGCTAAGAGCAGATCTAGGCTTGCACAATGTTAATTCTTACCAGAGACCAGTATCAGAGGATATTTTTGGAGGGAGTTGTTTTTGTTGTTGGTTATCTCATTCTTCCTCTCCTTCCCAATGAGATATAAGTATGCCAGAGTCATACTTCATATTCATCTATAGGAACATCTGGCCCATGTCTAACATTTAATTTCCACACCATTAGAGTCAAACAATACATGTACATCAGTAGATAATGTAATGCATTATCACGCAAGGCAGAGAGTAGCAATTTATTAGCCTAATTTAAAATAGCCTTCAGCAAAAATAGTGCATCTTAATTCAGAGTTCTGAATGGAATGACATGTTTTCCAGTGAAATTCAAAAGTATGTACTCAGAGATGCTTCGGAAAAACTTTCCTGCATATATCATCTTCTGCATTATTCAAGGATAAAATATCAATTCTGTTTTTTGTGTTCTAAATCAATTTCATCCATAATAACACAAAAAGAGATAACAGCCTTAGGAGAAGAGGAAAAAAGAATTCCTTGGAACACAAGTAGAACCCACATCTTTATTTCTTAGAAATTACAACTTGAATGGGTAAGTTACTTAGACTTTCTTTGCATATATCTAAAATCACAGAAAATTGCTTGCTTTGAATGTAGCATGAATTTTGCTTCTATTTCTCCTCTTTAAGACATTTTCACTACTATTTTAGATTTACAGACAAAAGATATGTAGTCTTAGTTTGTCTTTGTAGGAGAATATAACTTTTATAAGGATTTAAATGCTATAATCTTAGAAAGTATCTTAAACTATGCAGCCTGTACAAATCTTTGTTATTTTAAAAGACATTCAAATCTCTTCTTAGTTCTTCACTTTCAATCCCCTAAATATTATAAATGAAAATAATAGTATATACTTATAGCAGGTATATGGCAACATAAATTTTGAATTCTGTTACACTAACCAAACCATAGACATAAGGAACATTGTATATGGCAATCTCAAAAGAAAGGGACAAAATTTATCACCTTGGGATCCTCAGGTAGTTCTTAATCTGCTTCTGAACATTCTTTCACCAATGGTGTGCAAGGTCCACAGCCAATTCCTGTGATGAATGTATATTCCTTAATTATCGTGAGTTTACAGATTAATGAAGGAAGTAAGAAATGCACATACATAATGGGAGTAAATAATATGAAGTGTTAAATACCATAAGAAAATTTGAAAAAGTGTTTTGAGAGAGAGGAATTATTTCTGACTTTGGGCCAAAAAGGAACTTTAAAAAAGAGTTTGCTTTGTACTGGAATTTAGAAAATAGGTTGGCATATCCTGGAAATGTTCTGTGACACAGCCCAAAAGGCAAGATCTTTGCCTTTTAAGAGAATTTCTAAGACAGTAAGTCAGTCATGGTGTACCAGAATTAATATGAACCACTCTGCTCCTAAGTCCCTATACCCTTCTACCAAACCTGCTTTTTCCTAATCCTTAGCTTGGATTCACCGTTAGGTTAAAATATTTGCTCCTGTTCAGCTGTTGAGATCTGTTTGAAATCTACAATATAACTACTATTTTGTTCTCTCTATTCCACTCTTGCATAGTGATACATGACCAATTTGGTTGGTACCGCTAACACATTTGTGCCTGTGACTAACATGACACAAATATGGGAACCATCCAGGACAGTGATATTTTGCTCTAATCCCTGATTGAACTAACTACAGGGAACAAAGCCATTTTACTATGTGAATTTCCAAAACCTGTTATCTTTAATTGTGTTCAAATCAGTTTGTGGCTCCCATTACTTCACTCTACCCAGAAGGCTTGAATTTTCATGGATCTAGGAAATTTGTCAATAACTTGGAACACCTATTTACATGAGTCTTACCCCACACCTAAATCCTAACACAGAACACTTATGCAAATTAGGTCCCCTAGTCTTCCAAAATCCTTTAGGCTGGATAAGCATAGTTACTTTGGATTTTATCTTTCAGCCATATATTATGATACATGTAATATAGTAAAATAAATTTAAAAACAAAGGTAAAATTTTGAAAGTTAAAATCTACCTCCCCAACCTCTATTTCTCAGTCCTGACCTCATTTTCTACAGATAATTACATTTAAATTTTTTCAATTTTGGTTTTACTAATCATTATAAATAATGGGTTTTTGATTATTGCTATAAATACTATTGTTTATATAGAGTCCATTCTAGAAATATGAAGAATTTAGTTCACTTATTAGAGTCTTCTCCTCTCTTCAATTTATATTATTCTTTTCAATTCTTAAAAAAATTAAGTTCATTATTTTAAATGCTATCGGTTCTTCAATTTCAAAATTATCTTTGCCATATTGGATTTTTTATTTTGCTCAATAAATATTTCTTGAGTGCCCATGTTAATCAAATAAATGCTGTTAGATTCTCCAATAAAATGATGCATAAAAACAGACATAAACCTCATCACCATGGAAATTACAGCTAATGAAAAAGGCAAAAATTAATTTATAATAAACAAATAAATAAATTGTAATGACAAGTGTTGCCCAGAAGTTCATAGACTTGTGAGAATTTATATTAAAAAGGTCAGGGTTGGCTTCTCAGAAGAAGTTACCTTGATAACAGATGTGGAAAATGAGTAGGATTTAATTGTGTGGAAAATGGTAAGGAGAGCATTTCAGGCAGAGGAAGAACTCATGCAAAAGCCCTGTGGCAGAAAAGTCATGGCAAGTGAAAGAAGCCAGTGGGACTCAAGTGGAGAGAGCTGGGAAGAGCAATTATGTAAGACAGAAAAGAAAAATAAGGGCTGGCCATGCAGAGCTTTTCGGGCTTTTAAAAGGGATTTTACCTTTATCTTAAGAGCAAGGGAAGACAATAGTGTTGAAAATTTTACCCTTTCTGTAGTTTGATGGATATGAATTAATGAGCTGTAGTATTATTTTTTTCCCCTGCCTAGCTTTCCCTTTTGTCTCTCATACTAAATAAATCCAGACACAAAATAGTGCACACCACTGAATTACATGAACTGACAAAACTAATAAATGAAGATACAAGTAGATATAGTGGTTATCATTTGGGATGGGTGAAGGGATGACTGATAAGAGGCATTTATACATCTTCCAGGGGACTGGAAATGTTCTATATTTTCATCTTGGTAGTTCTTACTTAGGTGTATATATCTTTAAAAATTCATTAAATCTCAAAAAATCAGTGAACTTGATGCTCATTAATTTATATCTATCCTAACTCAATAATAATGTAAAAAGAAAAACAACAAGCAGCATTTGTAGTACTCTGATATTGCAAATACTCCAGACTCAAGTGACACATTTGGCATATACTCACGTGTACTCTTCTATAGAGACCATTCCAAGAGTGAAGGTCAATTTGTTTCTTTTTTCATCTTATATTCTATAATTTTCTCAAAATTATGCTGGCCATATGGACATTGTACTTTCAAAGTCCTTGCATATCAGAAGATGTATTTATTTTACTCTCATTTGTTTGGCTCTGAATCATTTTCCCTCAGAATATTAAAGGAATTACTCCATTGTTTTCAATGGATATCATGTTGTTAATAAAAAGTCTAAAGTCGTTCTGATTTTCACAACTTTTAAAATTTCCTTTGAAAGCTTTAAAGAGTTATCCTTTACATTTGGAGTTCTGAAATTTCACTGTCATGTGTGTAGCTATTATATCAGAGTTCTCTTGATGCTTAATAAATTTCCATATATTTAGCAATTTAAAACACCAGTAAATTATATCATAGTTTTTGTCAGACAGAAATACAGGAAAGACTTAACTAAATCCTCTGCTGAGGATCTCACAAGGCTAAAATCAAGGTGTTTCCTGGGCTGCATTCTCATGGAGAGACTGGACTAGGGAAGAATTAGTTTTAATGGTCCCACAGGTTGTTGGCAGAGTTCATTTTCTTAAAGTTGCAGAATTCATGGTAGTTTGTTTCTGTAAAAGCAGCAAGAGAGTTTCTCCTTCCGTTCTCTTACCTCAGGGAAGTGCTGAGCCCTCTGTTAAAGCACTCATTTGATTAGGTCAGGTATACTTAGAATAATCTTGTTTTCATATAATTCAAAGTCAGATTTAATTATATCTACAAAATTTCTTCACTTTTACCATATAATGTAACCTAACATGAGAGTAACATCCAACACAGACTTAGGTCCCTCCCCATACTCAAAGGGAAATTTTATAGGGCACCTACATAAATCTTGGGGCTATCTTTAAATTCTACCTACCAAAAATTTTTTTAAATTATTTTTTATTCTTTTTGATACTCATTTTCATATCCAAAAAATTCCGAATAAACTGAGCTCAGAATATTTGTTGAATAAACAATCAATTTATATACAGTTACTTCATAGCTTCCTTTAAATTTGAAGATATTAATCTTTCGTTCTGAGAAAATTTTCTGTTATATCTTTAACAATATGTTTTTCATTCTTCCTGAACATTTTATTTAATATATTTTTAATAAATATAACCCATGTCTCAATATTTTCTCTTGTGTTTTTAATCTGTCATTTTGCTCTATGTTCTTAGACATTAGTGCATGAAGGGATAAATGTCTACAAATCTTTCGCATCACCAAGTATATTAACTTGTGTCCAAGTTATTAACTTGTGTCCAAGTTATTATTTAGTTATTCTAGTCAATATTTTATTTTGACTACCATATGTATTATTCCCAAGAACTAAATATAGTTGTCTTATTCTGTTCAGTTCTGGATAAGATAGCTTCTCAAATCTTTCTGAGAATTCTGAAATCATAAATTTCAAGTTCTCTTTCCCTCTTAAAATACCTGCCTGTTTCTTTCCAAAATTACATACTCTTTTTCATAAGCCTCCTTCATTGATTTTATAAAGCCCTTATGTCACTACTGTGCTGTGCTCTTTTTCATCTTGCCTTAGCTCAATCTGTTACTCTACCTGCATCTGTAACATCCCAGCATTCACAAATACCTCCCCTCTCTTAAGTCAAGAGCACAGAATTTAGAATTTAAAATTAGTTAAACACATGTTAGCAGGTTACAGGTATGTTTTTCCTCTGCATCTGTGTTGTCTGTTTTTCCACTAGTTTCCCTTGAAAGTGTGGGCTGACTGCAGGCTTTGTGTGTGTGGGTAAACTGTGCATTGTAGCATGACCGACTTCAGTTGTACAATGAAAGAGTACAGGCAGTTAGTTGAGGAGCAAGCTAGTACAAATTACTCTGGGGACACATTGTCATTTCCTCTTTTGTTCAGATCTGTCTTTATTTTAAAATTTCTTGTCTGTTGGAAGGTTTAGTAGAGTCTTTGCTCTACTTCTTCTTCCTGTGCCAGCACCTACACTATGGTCCCTAATTCTTTCCTGGTAGACTATTTCATTTCCTTAAATGGCAGCTCTGTGGGTATATCATAGGATAGACATAGCTGTGAGTTATTCTGTATAGACGGAAGTGGGACTCTGAGTACCAAGAAGTTACCAGTCCAGTTGTTTAAGAAAGATGATGTTAACCAATTTTTTGATAATTACCACATAGCCCACTTCTATTCTCTCTGCTTGACAACTTCTTTTCTGCCAGGAAGAAGGATTCCCACTTCCATTGCAGTCTTCTGGGCATCATCTGGCTCTCTTCTGGTGGTATATTCATGATCACGATTCCTTCTCTTTTCCATCCTTCATAAAATGTTTTATTGATTAGGATGGGACTTGAAGCAGAGCAAAATTTTTATATCATTGTTCCTTCAATCAATACTTGAATATCTAGTTTGCAAACACTCATAGGTATTGAAGAAGATCAAAAGAAGAAAGAAAAAGAGTTTCTTTGTCCCAGGACCTTGGAATCTAGTAGGGTTTAAGTAATAATAGTGGAGTAAGGACATTCAAAGGCAGGAAAAATAAATAAGCATGTCATGAAAGATAAGGAATCAAAGCTATGAATTGACTACTTCAGAACAGTCTAGAATGTTACATGATGAATTAGAGGCCATGACAGTGAGAAACTCCCAGGATGTCTTTTTCAAGCTATTGGTAGGAGTGAAGTTGGTACTGAGAGCACCATTTCCGTCTATACAGAATAACTCACAGCTATGTCCATCATATGAGGGGCTGCTAGCTCAAGAAGATAATGCCCAACAGTGATGGAATTAATGCTGAAATAGATGGGATGGAGCTTCTAGCTATTTCCAGTTGCTGCCTTGGCATCTCTATAAGGTATTATATATCATCCAGGGTGTATTAATTTTCTATTGCTAAGCAATAAATTGCTGTAAACCCAATATCTTAAAACAACACAAATTTATTATATCATAGTTCTCATAGGTCAGCAGCCTGGGCATAGAATGGCTAGTTTTTCTGTTCTGGGTCTCATTTGGAGGCTCTGGGGAAAAATACACTTTCAAGCTTATTCTTGTTGGCACAATTCAGCTTTTTGCAGTTCTGGGACTGACGTCCCTCTTATTTTGGTGGCTGTTAGTTGGGAGCTGCTCTTAGCAAATAGAGGCCATCCACATTCCTTGCTATGTGGCCTGCTCTACATTTAAGCCAGCAGTGGCAAGTCAAATCCTCCCATGTTTCAAACTCTTGACCTTGTTTATCTTCATCCTCTAGACCAAGATTTAAAGAGCCCATGTGATTAAATTGGATCCACTAAAATAATCTCTCTTTTGGTTAACTAACAGTCAACTTAGTAGTAACCAAAATAACATTTGCAAAATCTCTTTTACAATGTAACTTGATGAGAGAGATGTCCCATCATAGTCATGGGTCCTCTCACAGTTAAGGGGAGGGAATTAAACATGGGTGTGGATCCTTGGTGATCATCTTAGAATTCTGCCTATCACACAGGGTCTTAGAAACTACATTCCTCATGGCAACATTACTAATAAGGAGAAAAAATATTGAACACCTACTTCCCCTTTCTCTTATCCTTTTTCCATTTATACCTACCCTCATTAACTTCACCCATGCACAGTCAACCTCCTCTTAAAAGAGATAAGCAGGAAACTGTGTGGGTTGAGGACTTTGCCTTAAGACTTTGTATTGAGGTCTGTTTTTCTAGGATAAATGAAAGTAATTCAGAGACTTAGAAAAATAAATCTTTTATCTTTTCTATTATTAACCTGAGAGTTAATCTGAAACCCCTGATTTCCCACTCAAAAGAGGGAAATGAGTCAAATTTACATTTATGAATTGTTTACTATAAACTAGGCACAATGCTTTACATACTTATATGTAAGTCTCTGAGTAGTATTATATTCATTTTATGAATGAAAAACCAAGGAAAGAAAATACATTGCTCAATGCCACACAAATGAAGTGATGAAGCTAGGGCTTTAATCTAGGCTGATACTTTTACAGGTGTTAGTACACACGCTGGAATGAAAGCAAATTAAAAAGATAACTTTTTCTGTTAGCAGACATGAGAGACGGGCATAAGGATGCTCAGGTTGTTGTGTTGACCTGTAGGGCAAGTGTCTAGATATCTAAATTTGGCTCTAGGGTTTGACCTACTAAACCATTTTTGTACTGGGCAAATTATCTTTCTCATTCATATACAAAACACAGGCCAATGTCACAGTGGGGGGACTTGAACCTAAGAATCTGCAATAATTACTAAAGAGATGCTGGATTACTTCTTTCCTAGAGGTAACAATACGAGACAATACCTGAGATTGTAAATCCTAATAGAGGTGTAGTATTGTCATGGCAACTGCCTTAGTCCATTCAGGATGGATAACAAAATACTACAGACTGGGTAGCTTATAAACAACAGAAATGTATTCCTTGCAGTTCTAGAGGATGGAATTCCAAGATCAGAGAGCCATCACAGTTAGGTGAGAGTTCTGTTCTGGGTCACTGACATCTTGTTGAGTGCTCATATAGTGAAAGGTGCTAGAGAGTTCTGTGAGGTCTCTTTTATAATTCATAAGGGCTCCACCCTTATAATTTTAGCACCTCCTAAAGGCCCCACTTTCTAATACCATTGGGCATTAGGATTTGGCATATGAATTTTTCAGGGGACACAAGCATTCACCACAGCAGCAATGTTCTAGGTATATTTTAATTTATTTATCTCCTTTCTTGAAAATAAAAAGATGTACAGTGGTTTTACAAATATAAAAAAATATGGAAAGGTAACATAAATAATAAAACTAACACTTATTGAATTATTATTACTTATTAGGCACCCTGTACTCTCCTCAAAATAATCCTATTAGTTATGTACCAATATTGACCTCATTTTGTAAATGAGGACAAGAAATATTAAGAAAGCAGAATAACTCATCTGAAGTTAACTGGCTAGTGAGTAACAGATGTAGGACTGAAACTCAGGTCTGTAAAATCCCAATAGCCATGCTAAATAAGAGAAGAAAATAAGAGTACGGGCATTATTTAGTACCAGGAGTAAAATATATTCTATGAATTACTATGTACTTGGTATAGGCAGAACAAATGTTAGACTTTAAACTTTTTACCAGATGATAAAAAAAAGAAAATCTGATCAATCACTATTTTCAAGATCTATTTCTAGGATGAAGTCATTTATGCAACTATTCTTGATAGTATAGCCAATGAGAACATTCTATTTAGAGTCTTTATGGAGAAGACCCTGCATAACTATATATACATAAAAGTTAATATTGCTAAACATTTTAATCTAGGTCAAGTGCTTAACATGCATTTTATTCTAATTCTTATAATAAGCCTATGGTTTCAATACTATTATTATCCTCATTTGACACATGGCCAAACTGAGATGCTAATCAACATGCCCAAGGTCATAGAGCTAGCAAATGGTAATGTCAAGATCTAACCTCAGGTAGTCAGGTGCAATGTGTAATCAATGTGCTGTGCTGCTTCTAATGACCAATTTAGCCTTACAGTAGTTTCATGGTGCTATTTTTTGTAGTATTACTAAATGTAAGCATCACTCTAAAGTACAAAGTGATAAAAGAAAGACTATTAAGAGAAGACATAACCAAGTTTAGGCAGAGAAGTACACAGTTGAGTCCAGGAATAGATTTTAGAGAATTTAAAGCATGAGTTCTCAACATAGGCAATACCATCCACAGTGGGTTAATAATTGGTTCTTGGAAGGCAAAAAAAAAAAAAAACAACCAAAAAACAAACAAAAAAAAAACAATTTGAATATTGCAATGGTTGTGACCTCTGGTATTCCAGTTTCCCTGGAGTCAGAGAGACAATAAGAGGAGAAGTGTCTAGATATCTAAATTTGAGTCTAGGGCTCTGTAAAAGGACAATTTTAAAAAAATTAAATTTGAGAAATAATATTTTAGATAAACAGATGGTCTGCACATTCTTCAGATTATCTTCATAGGTATTCTTTCTCCCACTTATAGATTTGATAGCTGTGGAACATCAGTACATTCCAGATCATCTCCCCTGACCAAGAGTACAATTGAATGCAAATACTTTTGTCTACAGCTGGCCATATTACCCTGTACAAGCCCTATCCCGTCTGATCTTGGAAGCTAAGGAAGGTCTGGCCTGCTTAGTACTTGGATGGGAGACCTCCTAGGGAGAGCAGGTGCTGTAGGCATAAAAAATAAGGATTGTAAAATGACAAGGTCCTTGTAATCTGTGAGGTCAACCAAGGGTTGCCTCACCTAAAAAATAAATTAAATATTTTTGATCAAACAGATATCTTTGGATGTACACAATAGACATTTCATGTAAAAAACTGAATTGCTTACCAAAGGTAGTAAGGACCTAAATGCCACTTCTACTGGAAGTTAACAGAGTCTGTTACCCATACTAAGGTTCTGATTATGATGGATTATAATTACTTTACATCATATAAACACATAGGTGGCCAAAGGTCCACAATTCTATCCAAATACTGTGGCAAAATAATGTTAGTCTAAAAGTTTCCTGCTTCAAGGGAGAAAAGAGCATCCTCATCTTGTTAAAAAACTATTGCATACCTTTGAGCAGTGTGATCCTTAGCTCCTTTTTATGTGCTTTAAAGAAGTTTTATTTGTTTTTAGATCATCTACCAAGTTAATGGCTTCAGATATAGAATAATTAAATTATAACTCTCTGTTTTGGCAAGAATCAGCTTATACTTTTGATGGTCTGTTAAAACCACCGTTAAAAGGATGCAGAGTGAATTAATGAAATTCATGGAATCTGGTCGGGGAACTTACCTTACCTACAAGCTAATAAATAAGCCTGCTGCTGCTTTATGGATGCTGCCAAAAGACACGAGACACTCAAATCTTTATTATTCACAGCAAAGCAAACAGCATAAGCACCAGCACGATTTCATTCTTTTTCCCTAGGCCCTCATGTCCCACAGGGGTGATGCAGAGAACACAGATTAATGCTACACCTGCAATAGCTTTGCCTTATAACCAAAGAACATTGAGATTGGGAACCTGCTGTTTAATAGCAAGCAGTAAGCAAGCCTGCTCTTTGTCTTAGAAAAGATTATATCATTCTTCAAAGTTGCTCACTACAAACATAACACTGAAAAATGACCAGATAAAGAGTTATTAGGGCCTTGAATTCTTTCCATACTTAGCAACACAGTAGAAACAACAGAGACAGAAGGAAGAGTGTCTTCCAATATCTCTCACCTGGAGTTCATTCTCTTGGTTCTATAGAATGTGCTTTTCCCAAAGATACTGTACATACATTTTATTCTTATACATAATTCCTTATTCCAATTCCTTTATTTCCTCTGAGTTTTCTCTGAGTCAGGCAGAGGAAGACCCTGCAGAGTAAGCTGTTATAATTTCCCACTTAGCTATGGTATTTATTTATTGCCTAAATATAAACTAAGTTATTCACCTTGTAAAAAGATGTTAGCAAAGCTGAGAAAGGAATCATCAACTTTATTTGAGTTGCATCGAAATTTAGGAGTACTGAGAGACTAGACAGAAACATGTTTTCAGATTATCTTCAGATAATATTGTAAAAAGAATCTCTAATTGCATGAGAAGTTGGAGAAGGTAAATTCTAAATTCTTAACTTTGTTTTTCTTTGGGATTGAGAAGGGTCAACGACCAGCATAAACTTACAGACAATTATCTGTCATTGTCCTTACCCATACAGTCTTCTGGAAATTTATAGTGTTACTCAGTAGGAAGAGGGTGTTTGTTGACAGCAGATTAATATTATTGGAATGATCTTTTCATTACATCACAATACTCTGTCTTCTATAAGTAGAATAAGTTGTGAGGGCTCTATTTTTTCACAGAGTACTTGCAATTCTTATATATTCAATTTTAGTTTTAAAGAGATTTACTAACAGTTTAAATATAAATAACTAGCAAAATAACCAGAAAGAATTATTATCTGGGAAGCAGAGGAGTTGGGGAGGCAATTATAATAGATATTATTTGCCCTCATCCAATATTTCTACACTAAGGCGTAGATATTTTATGAGGTGTTTATTTGAGTCAGAAAGGAAAATAGGAGGACTCTTAAATCCCAGGAGAATTTCTGTTTAAACTAATATATGTAAGCCTATGCCCGAGACATACATATTTTAACTCAACACTCTTTGTGGCTCTCACCTTTCTAGAATGATTTCTTTGCACTGTACCTTGTGAAAGTTCTGGTGAAATCAGATGATCAAATACTGGGGTCTTATTCAGTTTGAGTTTTATAGACAAGGCGTTAAGAAGAAGTTTGCTTTTGTTCTTTTCATAGTTGAAATTTTGTATTTTTTCCATGATTTTATAATTATGTTGAGCTCTTGTTTAAAAATTATCTGATGTCAACAATCCAGAGATATAAGTTCTAAGGCACATCCGACTGAAAAAATAAAGATAAAGAGAAGGTGCTTATGTTAAAGCTGCCTCGAGGCACCAGAAAGTTATGGGTTGGTGGGTTTATAAAACTACTTACTATGCTATTCTATTTGAGAGAGAGAGAGAGAGAGAGAGAGAGAGAGAGAGCGCAGTTACTATAGCAACGTCACATCTAATGATACTTCTGAGATATAAAACACCTTCTTACAGGGACATATTGACCAATACAGCCTGTTATGGGAAGTTTTATGCCTAATATTAGGCTTACAGAAGAAAAATGTATTTTAATAATGTAAGGAACATACACATACACAATCTTAATTTGCAGTATCATTTATTATAATGCAGTTATTTTTTTCTTCTCTGATATTTTTAAAAATCATATTGTTTTGCTGAACTTTAGGGAAAATAAAATCAATTTAAGAATAACAAGTATAGAGTTCTGCTGATATATGGATATGGAGATATTTTTAATTCTTTCCTGAGAATCACTAAATTTAAATATATATTTATTAATTGAAATAATACTTTTACTTTGTGAACATTAATAGAGAAATTCAGATGTTATCTCCATTTGAGTAAATTATATTTTAGTTCCTGGCTAGAAAAACATGTTAAATTTCTATTACCTTAAAACAACAACAACAATCTCTTATTTAAATAAAATACAATTACTCAAGAAAGCAAAAATATTTGATTTAGTCTACAGCCATGCCATCCTGAACATGCCTGATCTCCTCTGACCTCGAAAGCTAAGCAGGGTCGGGCCTGATTAGTACTTGAATGGTAGATCACCTAGGAAAATCAGGTGCTGTAGGAGATTGGCGGGGAAGAGATTCCTTTCAAAAATATCTGGGCTAAATAGAGAATATAGTCCACTATTAATCTCAAAAACTAATTAAATAAATATCAAAGAAAAATATATGAAACTAACATTACTTTAGTATGTTAGAAAATAGCTTCTTTATGTCTTCTCTCACATGAAATTTTTAAAAACTGAAGAAGACTCAAACCTAAATTTTTGTTTAACAAATGGCAAATATGTACCTATGAGTATCTTTCTTTTTAATGCTGTTTATATATAGTCTGTATTGAAGAGATTTATTCAAAAGCTATCTTTCTGATTGTTCAAACACTTGGAGTATGCACACAAATCCAATATCAAGAGCAGAACCTACCTAATGTGATGCTGAAGTTACATACTATCTACTTTTCTTGTTCTATATAAATGATTCTTTTTACTTATTTTCCATTACATCTTACCTGCTTCTGAAAAATGTGGTTGCTGCATGGATCATAGCATGTTCTTAATGTAACTTGGTTTCTGACCCCAAAATTTAATCTCAGAACTCAATATAGATTGTCATCAATGTGAAAATTACTTTTGAATTCAAAGTTTGAGGGAAAGTAAATGTTTTGTTCCTTGGATCACAGACCACATTTTCATACAGAAATAATGTAATAAATACAGTTTAGGTTTCCTGGAAGGCTGTTGGAAGCCTTTTTGATCTAGCATATAACAAAAATACTTTAGACTTGCAATAAAATATAATTGGCTATACTATATATGAAATCGAAACATAAAGCTGAGAAATAAATCATTTTTATTACAAATGCTAATACTTGAGAGATTAGCTTTTATTTCAGTAAAATAGCAGCTGAATTAGAACTTTTTGGAGCTTTGAAGGAAACTTTAGAACCCTTTGAAAAATATATTTCTTCAATTAATATTCAGGGAGCCAGGTATTATTCCAAGGACTACAGAATTAAACAAGATTGATGTTTCCTAAAACTTTATTACAGTGGCAAAAATAAACAATAGACAAGAAAACAACAATAAAAATATATAATTTTGCATTGTTATATATGTTGCAAAATCCATGAGCTGTATGGTATGACAGACAATAGTTGCTCACTTAAGACAGGGGTTACTTAACAGAGATACAGCAGAGATTGTTGACCTGATGGTCATTAAACTAACACTTGAAAGATGAAATGAAAGAGATAAGCAATAAGAATTATAAAGAGAAAGACTAATCATGTAAATACCTAGAAGTGAAAGAAGACCAGTGTGGCTAGGTGAAGAGGTTTGGGATAATAAGCACACCAAGCAGGGCTCTATAGTCCATGGTGAGTGTTTTTATGCTAAGAGCAATGAGAAGTTACTGAAACTTTGTCCTTAAGTAGGACAGTAATGCCATAAGACTATAAGACCACTTATTACAGACCACTAATGGTCAGGTCCCTATTCATGAAAAAATATTGTTCCTGGATTGCTTTTTAAAAATTTATTTATCATCCTCAAGCTCTGTCCCCTATTCTCAGCGCTCATTCACAATCTTTACATTTTAAAAATGTTAATGTTGGAACCATGTAGAGAATGACAGAATGATGTTAAGAAGCTCTCACTGTAATCCAGGAATTATATTATGGCATTTGGGGTGCAGGGGTGACAGTGGAAATGAGGAGAAGTGACAGGAATCAATATGTATTTCTTAAGTTATCGGGAAAGGTAGAAACTAAAGATGACTCTCAGATTTATTTCTCTAGTGATTAAGTGGATTCTAGTATCATTTATAGTAATTGAGAATTCAGGAAGGGGACTAGTCTAAGGAAATGAGGTGGAGAAAACAAAAGTTCTGTTTTGGGAATATTAATTATGAGATGGTTATTAGACTTTCTAGAGCAGATGTCAGATAGGCAGTTGGATAAATTATTCTTCAGCTCAGTAGAGAATTTGTATATTCTATTTCAGCTAAGATTGAGATCTTGCTAAATGTGTATGACTAATGGATAGCACTATAATATTAGTTCAAAATGGAATAATTATGAGGGTTAAAGGGTGCTACTAATAATTACTCAGAGACAACTGGCAAAAACTAGAACTGTATGGTAAACCATCGATGGAGAGAGAGCAAAATTGTTGGACATATTTGAAAGGAAATGTTTCTAGTGATTAATACAAAATCTAAAGAAGAAAGTGAAACAAAGGATCATGACATAAAATTTAAAACTAGTGCAAACACTGGATTTGATATCTGGATCAATCTAAATAGTGTTGTTTGAGGTCAGAGAGTATGTGGAAAAGAATAAATAATTGTAGAGTAGGAAGAATGGTTTTCTTTTAAAATTTATTCAACATATATGGCTATATATATATATATATATATATATATATATATATATATACCAATCCTGTGCTTATCTCCATGATTACATATATATTAATATATTATATAAATATATATATAAATATATATATATATATATATATATATATATATATATATACACACACACACACAGAATGAAGAACAAGGGACAATCGTGGAAAAATATAGAGAAGAGAAAATAAAAGATAAAGTACAAATAATTTTTAAAAGGAATTTCTATGTATAAAGGAGAAGTTTGTGTCAGAAGGAAAAAAACTTTTAGAGAGCAACAGATACAAATGGAATAACATAATATATATTTAATAAGATAGCTACTTGAAGACAGTAGAGATTGACTAAGGTCAACGGATTCATGGGCTAAGATCTCAAAAAAAAAAAAAGAGAAAAATCATTGAGCTGAGTCCTATACTCAACAAAGTATTTTCTACTTGGTTATTTGTAAATTTGTGTAGAGAGGTCTAGAGTATAAATAGAAAGCCTAGAGCTCATTGCAGACTCACTAACCCAGAAAGACAAAAATATTAAGAAACCAAAGTTCCTAGAGAAAGGAGAACCAGAGAGAAATTAACCCTAACTATTCTACTCAATTTTCTCTCAAAAAAGTTTCCAGTTCCTAACCTTCACATGCCTAGGGAAAAAAAAAAGATCAAGAAATTGATCAAAAAGCAGCAGATGAGGCTAAACAGCAAATTCAAGATTTTACCTGACTCATAGTTTTAAAGAAACAAAACTTGGAATCAAAATTTCTTTATAAAGAAGAGAGCATGGTAAAAACTTCAGGCTTTCTGTTCAGACCTCTGGAGGGCTACTCTGCATGAATAAGGGAAAATTAAAAATAGTAGAACATCACAAATCTAAAACATAGCCTTGAATAATCTTAATGCTTGATTGTATTAAAATGGTTTTCTTATATCTATTAGCTGCTAGAAGGTGATTAACTTCTCCCTGGAGTAATATAGCTTCAACCAGAGCATCTATAATTTTTCATGTATGTCTGGCAGAAATCTGAAATTATCAGGCTTGCAAAAGATGAGAGAAAGCCACGAGAAAATTTACACAATAAAATAGATCCATAGATAATACAGATATTTCAATCATCCAAACTAGACTTTTAAATACACATGATTAATAAATTCAATAAAACTTTTTTTTGAACTAAGGCAAATATCATGAGAGAATTGGGATATATAATCAAGAATCAAATAGAAATTCCAGAATTAAAAAAAAATACAATTACATAACACTGCTACTATGGGTTTAACTGGACACAGAGAGAAAATTAGTGACTTGGAAGATAAAACAAGAGGAAATATCCAGTTTACTGCATCAAGATAAAAAAAAATTAAAAAGAAAGAAAATGACATGAGACATATCGAAGCCAGTGAATAGAACTAAGACAATGTATATTTGGAATGCCATATAGAAATGAAAAATGTGAAAAAGTATTATTAGAAAAGACATTTCAAAGAATGTTTCTAAACCTATGAAGTACATCAAGTCACGGGTCAAAGAAACATCGGTCTTAAAGAAGATATATACAAAGAAAATTACATATAGGTACATTGGAGTCAATCTGCTAAAAAACAAAGTCAAAAAGAAATTCTTAAAATGAACAGAGAAAAATGATCCAACACCTTCAGAATACTAAGACTTTTCAATAGAAATGAGAGAAGTCAGAAGACAGTTGTAGTAGTTTGCTCAGGCTACTGTAACAAAGTAACACAAACTGGCTTACTTAAAAAAACAGAAATTTATTGTCTCACAGTTTTGGAAGTTAGAAGTTGGAAATAAAGGGCTTCAAGGGGTCATGTTCCCTCTGAAGCTTATGGATGAATCCTTCCTTAAGTTTTTCCTAGCTTCTTAGGGCTTTCTGGTGACCTTTGGCGTTCTGGGGATTATAGATGTATCACTCCAATTTTATATCTTTATATGGTATTTTCCCGTGTCTCTTCACATATTACCTTGTGTGTGTATATTTGTCTTTAAGTTTAAATTTAGACTTTTTATAAGAACCCAATCATAGCACATTAGGGCTCACTTTAATGACCTTATTTTAACTTGATTAGTTCTACTATGACCCTATTTCCAAAATAATTTCTCCTTTTGAGGAACTGGCAGTCAGGTCTTCAATATATCTTTTTTGGGTGCACAGTTCAACCCATAAACACAATAAAATGCCATCTTTGAAGAACTGAAAAGAAAAGGTTAACCTGCATATTATACCCAGTGAAAGTAGAAAAATGATGCCAAAGTAAAAATATTCAGAAAAATAAAACTGAGAGAATTCGTTGATAGCATACCTGAAGTCAAAGGAATCCTAATAGAAATATTTTAGACATATGGGTAGCTTATTATATGTAAGGACAGAACAGCAACAAAAGTGTAAATATGCAGTACATGTAAATTAATAATGATTATAGAAGACAATAATAAAAATAATATCTCCTGGGGTTTAAAATGCACATTGAATTAAAAGACTAGGAAAAAAATAACAGAGAAATTGGAAGATAGGTAAGAGAAAATAAAATTTTAAAATTCTTACTATGTATAAAATACAGTTAAAAGGAAAACAAAGTTTCCTTCAAGAAGTCATGGATAGGCCTTGTAATTCATAAAAGAATAATTGAAATTAATGAAATAAAAGTACATACTTAGTTTTTTTAAAAAAGTGAAACAGAAAAGTAAGGTACTAAAAAAAGGTGGGGCTAAGAGAAAACAAATAGTAAAGTGATAGATATAAACTCAAATACATATATCAATGATTATGTTAAAGGCAAATAGAAAATGTTCAAATTATATACAAAGAGGGCATGGCTGTGTAAACATAAAGACTATGTGTTGCTCATAAGATACATACTTAAAGTATAGTGAAGAACAGAGTTTCAAGTAAAAAGATGGAAAAATAGACCATACAAACACTAAATTTTATATAACTATGTTAATACCAAACAAAGTATATCTTAAAGAAAGAAATATGGCTAGATATAAAGAAAAACATTTAATCGTTTGAATCAATTTAAAACAAAGAAATGAGATTCTAAATTCATGTATACTTAAAAACATAGCCTTAATACATATAAAGAAAAACACTTAGAGAAGTGAAAGGATGAATAGACAAATGGAGAAAGATTTTAGTGGAAAACTCTCAATAACTAATACAATAATCAGGAAATAATTAGTAGAAGATAGGCTACATAATATGCTTGACATAATGGAAACATATAAAACAATGCACGGTATAACTGCAAAATATATATTTAATTGGATATGAATTATCAATAAAAATTGACCATGTATTGGACTATAAAATAATTCTCAACAAATTTTATAGTATTGAAGCCATACATACTATATTCTTTATACCAAGTGATATCAAAGTAGAAAAAAAAAACATGTGATAACAATAACAACTCAAAATAATTAGAAACAAAATATTCAGCACCGTGCTTCTAAATATCATGTGATTCAAAAAGGAAATCACATTTATAATAAGAAAATATTTTGAAAATTGAAAGTAGCGAGAGAAAAAGACTCAACACACATGACATACTGAATAAAATTCGCAGCAGATTTCTCATTAGAAGTAATAGATGCCAGAAGACAGTGGGATGACATATTCAAAGGTCTGAAAATAAAAAAGAAACTGTTAACCAGAGATCCTATATCTTGCAAAATAATCCTTAGAAAATGAAAAAGAAATTAAGACATTCATAGATAAATAAAAATGGAGAAATTTTATTGCTAGCAACCCTGCCCCCAAGAAACATTAAATGAAGTTCTTCAAGCTGAAATAAAAGGACACTAGGCAATAACTGGAATGCACATGAAAAAATAAAGAGCAACAGGAAAGGTGTAAAAGGTAAATATATACAAAAAAGTATAATGTATTTTTTATTCTAATTTCATTTATTTTTCTTGAATTTGACTTAATAGACAACTTCATAAATCTATAATTATGAAAGTTGTTGAGCACACAATGTGTAAAGATGTAATTTGTGAAAATAACATAAAAGAGAGAATCAGAGCTTTATAGAAGCAAAGATTTTGCACACTATTGAAATTAAGTTGGTATAAACACAAATTACATTATTATAAACTAAGATAGTAATTGTAATCTTTCAGGTACCACTAAGAAAATAACTTAAACATTACATAATTAAAAAATAAAAAGGAATAAAAAGATTAAAAAAATTATGCTTCCAAGGACACTACCAAGAAAGCAAAAAGACAAAACTGGGAGAAAATATTTGCAAATTATATATTTAATAATGTCTACTATCAAGAATCTATAAAGAACTCTTACAACTCAAAAATAAATAGACAAAGGACATGATTTTTTAAATGTGCAAAGGGTATGAATAGACATTTCTACAAATAATATATACAGATGGCCAAAAAAGCACATGAAAAGATCTTCAGTAGCAGTCATTAGAGAAACACAAATCAAAACCAAAACGTGACATCAATTCACATGCACTTGGATGGTTCTAATTAAAAACAAACAAACAAACAAGAAACAAAAGTTGGTGAGGATAGGAAAATATTAGAGCCCTTATACGTTGCTCGTAGGAAAATGATGTAGCCACTGTGGAAATCAGTTTGCCACTTCCTGAAAAAGTTAATTATAGAGCAACCATGTGACCCAAAATTCTAGTCCTAGGTATGTACTCATAAGAATTGAAAACAGATGTTCACACAAAAATTTGTATACAATGTTCACAGCAGAATTATTCATAATAGCCCAAAGTGGAAATAACCAAAATGTGCAACAACTAATGAATGAAGAAACAAAATGTATAACCAAATAATGCAAAATTGCTCAGCCCTGCAAGAAATGAGGTACTGACACATGCTTCAACATGAATGAACCTTGAAAATGTTTATGCTAAATGAAAGAAACCGGACACACAAGACCACATACTGTGAGATCTCATTTATTTGAAATGTCCAGTTTGTGCCTTTGTCCCAATGTAATAATTCAATGCATAACCTTTCATGCTCAAAATTTTCCTCATTTCATGACAAATTATGAGCTCATCTACCTTGTGTTAAACATAGGATAGAGTATAAAGCATGTTTTATTCACCTGAGGGAGAAAAGTTGTGCTACAGAGTAATATTAGATCAGACTTTTTTCCAGGATGCATTCCAAAGCAAACTTGGTAACATCAAGGGCCAAAAACAACCAAAAAGAACAACATGTAAACAATAACTACAAATTATGGTGAGAACTCTCTACATCTATAAGGGACAATTATACATGTGATGATCATGACTCAGAATGTATCGGGAGATGAATATTTATCTCCTTTTGAAAAAAGGGGAAACATTTTGTACTAATGTATAAATATAGTCCCAATTGGTTTTGTATATGTTGTTTATGGTTTTCAAGAATCAGTCCATCTGGTCTTCTTCATTATTTGTAATTAGACACTTTAAAGAGATTTTCTCTATATGAATATACATTATTTACAAGATCATGTGTGGGAACTTTATAAATATCCCTGTACTTTCCCAGACATTCCAGAAAATAAAGCACACCATTTTTATCTTTCCTATTTCAATAGCTTTTTATATCAGGAAATGCACTATTCATTTTAAATAAAATATAAGTAACTTTCTTAATTCTATATTACTAAAACAATTTGGATGCTCCTCCAGAGATAAGAGAAACTAAACAAATGTTTGAAGTGTCCAATTTTATCTGAGAAAATATCAAAAATGAAAATTTCTTGTGTTGCATACTTAAAATTTTGATTTCAATCTAATATTATCATTTGCATTAATGCATTTTAAAATATAAATTATCAAATGGATTACACTGCTGTAACAAAAGGCAATCTGAAGTAACTGCTTTGGCCTTGAGCATTCTTAATCTTTTTTTTTTTTCAGCCTGCTTTGTAAACTAATAAATATGTGAAGAAAACTTTTCTAATTAAAACTATATATATATATGTATATATATGTATGTATATATATATATATAATATTGTTTAATAAACTACATTTTCTCCCTTTTCTATGTGACCATTAGAAAAATATAATTCAGAAATTCCAGAAACTTCAAATATTTGTGGAATCTTTTCTTTGCAGTGTTTTCTTATTTTTGAGCCCAAATTTTAATGAGTATTTTTATCAATTAGTGTTTAAAACTGTCCCATTCCTGGTGGCCACAGAAAGGATCTGGCCCAGAACAGAAATGACTGACATTGTTCAGTGATGGCTTGTTTGTTGGGCATCTTCCAGGAAAAGAGTGTCTGGAATTATAACAAAAGCATCCAGGAGGGCTACCTCCCCTTCTTCCCATCACCCAACTAGATAGAAGGACAAGCTTCTTTCTTTCAGAAGACAGAGAATTAACAGAGAAATGCCTCTGATATCACATTTCCTTAAGGTGAGAAAAAAAAACAATCAGAATGCCATTTTATTAACTATTCCCTAGAAGATCACTACATGAAAAATGAAAAGCTAGGAGAGGGAATAAAAGAATAGCATTACATGTTTTTGTGTTACATTCATAAGGAATTGGCGCCTATATTGAAAGGAGCCTATATTGAAGAAGAACAAAGTTGGAGAAGTGACTACCTGACTTCAAGACTTACTGTAAAGCTACAGTAATCAAGACAGTGTGGTCTTGGTGAAAGAATAAACAAATAGATGGAGGGAACAGAATATAGAACCTAGAACTACACCCACATAAATATAGTCAGCTAATCTATGACAAAAAAGCAAAGGCAACACAATGGAGAAAAGACAGCCTTTTCAACAAATGCTACTGGACCAATGGGCACCCACATGTGAGATAATGAATCTAGACACAGAACTTGCATACTTTACAAATATTAACTTTAAATGAACCATAGATCTAAATGTAAAACATAAAATTATAAAACTAAAGGTAACATGGATTCTGGAGTTCGGCAATATCTTTTTAGATACAATCTCAAAAGCATAATCCATGAAATAAATCATTGATAAATTGTAATTTATTAAAATGAAAAAAATCTGCTCTGTGGAAGACATTGTTAAGAGAATGAAAAGACAAGCTATAGACTAGAAGAAAGTATTTGCAAAAGACATACCAGGTAAAGAAACATTATCCAAAAATACACAAAACACTTAAAGCTCTACCATAAGACAACAAACAACCCAATTAAAAAATGAGCAAAAGATTTGAACAAACATAGTACCAAAAAAAAGAAATACATATGAAAATAAGCATATGGAAAGACGCTCCACATTATACATCATTCGAATTCAAACAAGGAATTACCACCCCTAATATAATGATGAAAATCCCACACACAGATAACACAAAATGCTGGAGAGGATATGGAGCAACAGACACTCTCATTCATTGCTGGTGGGAATGCAAAATGGTACAGCCATTTTGGAATACAGTTTGGCAGTTTCTTACAAAACTAAAATACTTTTACTATATGATCCAGCAATTGTGCTACTTGATATTTGCCCAAATGAATTAAAAAATTATGTCTATATAAAACCTGAACATTAATGTTTATAGGTTTATTTATAATTGTCAAAACCTGGAAGCGACCAAGATGTCTTTCAGTGGGTGAATGGATAAACTATAGTACATCCAGATAGTAAAATATTATTCAGCACTAAAAAAAAATCAACTATCAAGCCATGAAAATACATGGAGGAAGTGCAAATATATATTTCTAAGTGAAAGAAGCCAATCTAATAAGTCTACATACTGTATGATTCCAACTACATGACATTCTGGAATAAGCAAAATTATAGAGATGGTAAAAAGATCAGTTGTTGTCAGGCATTAAAGAGGAGAGAAAGATGAATAGACAGAGCACAGTGGATTTTTAGAGCAGTGAAACTACTCTGTGTAGTACCATAATGGTGTTTACGTGTCATTATGCATTTGTCCAAACCCAGAGATGTACAACAGAATAAGTGAACCCCAATGTAAACTGTGAACTTTGCATGATAATGTTGTGTTGAGGTTGGCTGATCACTTTTAACAAACATACCACTGTGGTACCAGATGTGGGAGTGAAGAGGTTCTGAGGCAGGTGGAAATTCTGTGTACTCTCCACACAGTTTCTTTGCGAACCTCAAACTTCAAAAAAAATAAAAAATAAAGTCTATTTTTTAAAAAAGCTTCTAGTTTTGTTTTTTATATTTAGATTCACCTAGCAATCAAAAGGGAGTTATTTCTGAAGCCCAGATTCTGAAGAAAGGAAGCAACAGGCTGTTGTTGCCTGTCATCAGCATTCAGATAGTCTGTTGATCAGTCAGGTTTGTCCTTTACTCAAACTCAGCAACGTTGCTATCTGCACTGGGCTTGGTAAAAATTGTATCTGAAATTGCACTGACTCCTCTCATATCATTGTATACCAACTCTATTTGTATTTGTGGGTTTCATTTCTACTCTTTCCTGAGCCTTTTTCTCGATAACTTCTAGTTTATCCTGATCTACAGCTTTCAGTCCCTTTATTACATGGGCCAAACTTAGAAATCAATAAGTAGAAACCAACAAAAACATGGATAAAGCTCCTTAAAATTATTTTTCTATACATAAATTTTAAAAACATGGCATTGTATCCTATTGTAGATGATAAAGTTGTTTTCCATGGGGCTGTGGGTTAACAATTTTGATACTGTTATACATGTCTACTGGAATTGAACAGTAAAGAAACAGATGGCAGATGGTAGAAGCCAGGTTTCTTACTGTTGGAGTGAATTTATAGATGAGCAAGGGGAGGAGTCTAGACTGATCCATGCAGTAATGAATTATAGTTGGAGACATGATTATAAACTCATATTTAGCTTAATATAGACATATATGCTTACATACAGAAATTTCTAGATATGTATATATACAAGGGTTAGTATATATTTATATATTTTCTCACTTAGTTAGCTGAGGGGGCCTAAAGGCAACCAGTAGTAATCAGCACATGTAATACCCAGACCTTGACTTCTAATACTGTTCTCCAATGAAAGTAATCAGGGCACCTCAGAGAAATGATTATTTCTAGGAGTGGGAACAGAAATATGCAAGATGAAAAGATGAGCCCAGAGCTTCTTGTAGTGTCACAAAATAAAGAAGTGCTCAAAGTAAAACAAACAAACAAACTCTTTCCATTTAGGAGAGTAATGTTAAAAGGGACATAAGAGCCAACTGTAGGAGCTCTCAGTGGCCACAGATGGAACACTTGAGCAACAAAATAAATAAATAGTATTGAATTATAAGCCAAAGTATAAGTATCCATGAGTCCATATTGATATAAACAAATGATCCAATAATTAAAAAAATAAATGGGGGAGAAGAGACAAATTTCCCATACAGAAGAATTCCAAATAAATTATTTAAACACTCCACCCTAAATAAAGGGGAGCCTTTGTGCATAGTGACTTTCTTCCAAAGAGGACAAAATGAAAGAGGAAGAAAAGAGTTACTTTAAAGTGGAGAAACCTGACAAACCCTACATAAGTGATCAAGGTCAACATCAACAGTGCTGAATCATGTTGATAGTATGTGCACTTAGTATAATGTGTTGGAAATGGCTCTTTGCCTGTGCTCTTCCTCCCCAAAATCATAAACCCAGCTAAGCAGGAGAAAAACATTAGGCAAGTCCCAAATGAAAGACATCCTACAACATACGTGATTAGTACTCTTCCCAACTGTCAAGGTCATCAAAAACAAGATAAGTTTCAGAAACTGCTGCAGCTGAGAGAAGCCTAAGGAGGCAGTACAATAAGATGTGATATGATATCCTATATGGGATTCTGGAACAGAAATGGGCATTAGGCAAAAACTAAGGAAATCTGAATGAAGTATAGACTTCAGTTAATAATGATGGTCAATTTTATTTTATTAATATAATAAGTATACTACACTTGTGTTAGTCTTAATAAGAAGCAAAACTAGGTTCTGGGTATATAGGAACTCTCAGTGTTATTCATCACAATTTTAGATTATTTTAGATAAAATGATCTAAAATTTTATAGGTTTATTAAAAAAACGGCATTTTGTTGTGCTGGAAAAAATAGTATACAAAGGAGGTGTGTACTAATGTATCATTGTAATATGCTTATATAAGGATGAGTATATTGGGACTTGGAAGTGACTCTTGGCGATAAAGTGGTCTTAAATAAAATCAGAGTGTGCCCATAAGAAAATAGTTGAGAACGGCTACTTGGTAAATAAAGACACTATATTACTGTTTCATTATTTATTATAACAACAACAACACTCTTAGAAATGGATACAGATTCTCAGGAGACCTGAACACAAACAAATGATATAGCAGTCCAAGCACTATATCATGGTGGAGAAACTTCCTTGGAAAATAAACTTTAAAGTCCATAAATGAAGGATGAATATTGAAAATCCATTTGCTCACATTATAAAGCAGATTTTTACCAAACATTCATGATGAGAATGATAACTCAGAGAATGGGGCAAGCCAGAGAATAATTGCAATTCCTGGGAAATATAGAGCCATAGGTTGCAAAACTGACCCAGAATTAGGTGATTAGGAAGGTGAAGAATAGTTTTGCAGCAAGGATTGTGATTGAAATGTGTTAGAATAGAAGATCTGAGACAGGGAAGACTGATATCTGGGGGTCCCTCAGAAGAGGAAAAGTTGTTGGAGTTCCAGGAATAATCTGAATTTAAGAACTCAGATCATGAGCAACAGACCTGAGCCCATTATCTATTTTTATCTTTCACCAGCTGTGTGTCTCTCCTAAGCCTTACTTTCACCATCTGAAAAATGAGAATATTAAGAGTCGTTACCTCACAAGTTGTTGTATTAAATAATATCTGATTTTAAATGTTCAGAATAGTGCTTGACTCATATTTAATAAAGGACAACTGCAATTATTATAATTATGTAATTACTCATATCACTTTAAGGGATGCCTGTAGGGGCCAACAATAATTAAGGATACACCTAACACAGTGTCTACATGAACTAAAGAAAAGATATGTGTTTTTTTTTAGACATCTCTTTCTAAAATGACGGCTTGGCCATGTGGTAGAGCAGATTGGGCTTCAGTTAGTTCATTTTCATTGATGTCTGCTCCTGATTCTCTACATGGTATTTGCATTTCCACAGAGAGTTCTTCACTTCCTCTCAGTTCATTTTTCTTTTTTTCTCTGCATTAATATGTAAGTTTAGTACTATTCATCATTTATTGAATTTTTAATGTTTTAAACCCACAATTGTAACAGTTCAAGTTTGCACTTAATACTATAATCTATTATTTTTTTATAGAATCAGCTCTGCTAAAAAGCACTTGAAGAACAATATACATGGATACCAGCCATACTTACAAGTTTTCTGGACAATAGTTATTTAATTTTTTTATAAGGGAAAGAAATGAGTAACCAGTAAAAATTTTTTTGTTGTTTAAATTCTACTTCTAAGTGTGACATATCTTGAAGAAATAATAAAATGAGAACCTGATGATTCTTTGCAATGTTCTCGTTCTCTGGGGCAGAGGATCAGAGATACATTTTAGCCTTTAACCACTGGCAACTGATACCCATATGGATAAACTCTTTTGTACTTCTGGCTTGCACATGTCTGAGCACTAAGTGGATTCTCATGAGGTAATTCCTACCTTGGCTTCAGAGAAGTCCCAGCATTGAAAGTGTAAGAGTTGCAGCCAATATAAGGCTTTGTCTGTTTTACCTGTGCAAATCTAGACTAAGCTAACATAGAAGTGGTCTTTGAAGCAATGGGTGAACTGAAGTGGTAAATGAGAGATGTCAGGGAGTTCCAGTCAAGTTGGAGGAGTAGGTAAATGCTGTGCTCTCCTCCTTTCAAAACCACATTAAAATTACATCTTAATTACAGAATAGCCATCACTGAGAGTCATTTGGAGTCTAGCTGAACAAAACTAGGGACACACAGAAGAGGCCACTTTGAGACCAGTAGTGGGAGGGGAGTGGTGAAGATACAAAACAGGCTAATTCCACTCCTGTGTGTGGCTATTGAGATTTAGGAGAAATATCTCAACTGCAGAGGCCTATCTGGAAGAGCAAAGGGTCGTGGCCCCAATCAGACTACCCAGCCCAGGGTTCCAGTGCCAGGACGAGAAGTCTCCATGGCTGTGAAAACCAGCAGAGATTATGGCTGAGACAAAGGTCTGAAAGAGTCTCAGGTGCTCCTGTTAAAGAGCACAAACTACTTGGTGATGGACTTACTTACTCTGGGCTCCAGCATCAGAGCAGCAGCTCGAAAGGTGCCTCTTATATAGGGGGTAAGAACTGAAATGTCTGGCTTCAGGGTGAGTGCTAGAGGGGCAGCTTTTTCTCAGACAGAAGTACTGGCAGAGGGCATTGTTCCTTCGCTGAGCTCTCCCCAACCCAGCTTCCATACCCAGGCAGCCACCATATCTTAGTCTTTAACAATTTAGCTAATGCTTGTTGCCCTGCACTAGTGATTCCCCGAGACCCCGCCCCTTTTAACTTGTGGGTCCACCCAAGAGGCTTCCACGGGATTTTCCATACAAACAGCCTGTCTTGGTTCAGGCTGCTGACTTTCCTAAAATCTCTCAAAGGTTCACAAAACCTAAACAAGCAGCATCTGGCCTTGGCATGCCCTGTACCTCTTGTTGAGCAGCCCCAAGCCTGGCACTAGAGGCAACTGGCTTCGATTTGCAGCTTGGCTTCTCAAGGTGCTTTCAAGTCCAGCGTGGGTGGTGGCCATCTGTGGATTGCTTGGTTGTCCATCCAGGTGATCCTAGACAGGGCACAGGCTACAGATAAACTTAGCCTGTGACAGTGCCCCTCCCAGGAGGCCCTGGCCAGCATACTGGGTAGCTAGCTTCAGTCTGAGTGTCCAGTGGAGCATCCAGGCTTACATCTGAGGTTGACACACCCAAAGGGCAGGCAGAGTAGGCACTAGAACCTTGCTTGCTAAAGTGAATCTTGCTCTATAGTCAGTCCCTGCAAAACAGCTCCTTCACTGGTCATGCCAGTTATCACAACCAATCAGCCCGAGTGTCAATCCTTCCCACTGACAAGCAAACAGCAAACAAGGCTCAACCACAACAGGAGGGCACACACAACCTAAGCAAGCGACATGTCTGGAGCACCCAGCTCAGGTAACCAGAAAAGACTGTGCCAGTGGACCTCACAGCACACTTACTACATAAGGCCAACTCTGATAAGACTGGGAGACATAGCAGCCCCACATAATACATGGTAATAAAGACAAATAGGCAGCCAAAATAGGAAGGCGAAGACACAAATCCCAAATTAAAGAACAAAATAAAGCTCCAGAAAAAGAACTAAACGAAATGGAGACAATCAATATACCAAATGCTGAGTTTAAAACACTGGTTATAGAGATGAACTTAGAGAGATGAACTCTGTGAGAACTTTAACAAAGAGATAGAAAACATAAAAGTAGAGATAGAAAACATAAAAAAGAACCAGCCAGAAATGAAGAATACAATAACTGAAATAAAAAATTCTTTAGGTGGAATTAACAAGAGATTATATAAAGTGGGGAATTTAATCAGATATTTAGAAGATAAGGTAGCAAAAAACACACAATCACAAAAGCAATGAGAAAAAAGAATCCAAAAAATTGAGAAAAATTTAAGGGGCCTCTGGGACAACATCAAGCATACCAACATTCGCATCATAGGGCTACCGGAAAGAGAAGAGAGAGAATAAGTATTTGAAAACTTATTTCAAGAAATAATGACTGAAAACTTCTCTAATTTGATAAAGGAAATAGACATACAAGTTCAAGAAACAAGGAGAGTCCCAAATAAGATGGACCCAAAGAAGCCCAAAGCAAGACACGTTATAATTAAAATACCAAAGATTAAAGACAAAGAGAGGATCTTAAATACAGCAGAAGAAAAGCAATTAGTTATTTACAAAGGAGATTACATAAAATAATCAGCTCATTTCTCAACAGAAAATTTGCAGGCCAGAGGGGATTGGCATAAAATATTCAAAGTGATAAAAAGCAAAGACCTACAACCAAGATTCGTCTACCCAGCAAAGCCATCATTTAGAATCAAAAGACAAAGAGCTTCCTAGACAAGAGAAAGCTAAAGTAATTCTTCAATACCGAACTAGTATTCTAAGAAATGTTAGAGGGACTTCTTTAAGAAGAAAAAAATCTATAAAATATATAAATAATAAAATGGCAATAACTATATTTCTATTAACAATTACTTTAAATGTAAGTGGATTAAATGCTCCAATCAAAAGAAAGTGTGACTGAATGGACAAGAAAACAAGACCCTTATATGCACTGCCTAGAAGGGACTCACTTCAGATCAAAAGACACACACAGACTAAAAGAGATGGAAAAAGATGTTGAGTGAAAATGGAAACAATAAAAAGCTGGGGTAGCAATACGTATACAAGACAAATAGACTTTAAAACAAAGGCTATAACAAAAGACAAAGAAGGACTCAGTAATCCCACTTCTAGGTATTTATTTGTAGAAACGCAAAACACTAATTTAAAGGGACATGTGAATCCATATGTTCATTGCAGCTTTAATTACAGTAGCCAAGATGTGGAGGGTGTCTATCAATGGTGAATGGATAAAGAAGAGGTGATACATATATACAATGAAATGTTCAGCCATAAGAAGAATGAAATCTTGCCATCTGCAATAACACAATAGGCCTAGAAGGTATTATGCCAAGTGGAGTAAATCAGACAGGGAAAGACAAATGACATATGTGAAATCTAGAGAACAGAATAAACAAACAAATGACGGGAACAAACTTACATTTTTTACATATTTACATTTTAATTATTTTGGGGGGGTTGGGGAATGGGGAAGGGATAAAAAGTTACAAATTGGTAGTTGGAAAATAGTCATGGGGATATGGAGTATTTCATGGAGAATATAGTCAGTAGTATTGTAATAACTATGTATGATGTCATATGTGTACTGGATTTATTGAGCTCATTACTTCATAAGTTATAAATGTCTAATCACTGTTGTACAACTGAAATTAATATAATATTGTATGTCAATTGTAATAAAAACATAAAAATTTAGAAAGTAGATGTCAGGAACACTGTATAAAGTCACTATGTCATGTAACTCATGTGAAATGGATAAACACATCATGAAATATTAATACAATAAAAATCTATACATTAATGAAAATGAGCAAACTACAACTACACACAACAACATAGATGAATCTCACAAATGAAAGCTTGAATAGACATGAGAGTATGTATTTTATCATTCCATGTATATAAAGTTTAAAAACAAGAGAAAGTAAGCTATAATACAGAAGTCAAGATAATGTTTACACTCCATTATCTTGTGACTAGAAAGGAGCATTAGAAGACTTTAGTTTAACTGGCAATTTACTGTGTCTTCATTTGGATACTGGTTACATGTATATACTCATTTTATCAAAATCCATCAAACAGTACATCTGTGATTTTTGAACTTTTTTCTTATAGTTTACAACTTAATACAATTTATACACATGCTCATGCACACACACACACCAACGAATTAATTAATTCTTTAAGTAGAAGATCTTTACTGAAGAGTTAAATGCAAGTCTTAAAATCACTGAGGGAGGGAGCCTCATTATATCTCAAATTAAAAATCTGGACAAAAATTTTCAAAAGAGTTCTGAGAAATATAAGTTGGATGGTTTGAGATAGAGTGTCGTTATTTGTTGATACAGCTAATTCATTTAATCACTGCAAGCAATAAATACTAATTTATTAAGCTTTTCCTTTCTGTAAGGAATTATACTAGATACTTAATTAGCAAATTATTATTATAAGCCTTAATTATATATAATTTTTATTTTTAAAATTAAAATAAGAAGGTATTGACTATCATAAAAGAGGTACAAGGAAATTATTTGCAGAGTTAGAAGCGGAAGAGGTGACTTATAACTAATAGGCTCAAGAAAGGTTTTATGGTGGAGAGGGCATTTCAAGTTATGTTTGTCAAAGTCAGCTGAATTTAGTTATGTGGAGACTGGTGGGTAGGACCAGCTAAGGACCACGTCAAGACAGAATAGTGGCTGAACTGGGAACAATGAGTCATTTTATGGAGAAGCATAGAGCATTAGAATGAATAGATCTATTTATTTATTTAATGAGTAGATTCACTTATTTGTTAGTTTGACAAACATTTATTAAATTCTTCTCATGGGTCAGGACTTGGAATATAACTGTAAATGAGTTTTCCATTCTCTCTGTGCTTGTGGATGTCATAAAGCCTAAGGGATGATAAATAAATGAATCTTTAAAATAAGTGTGATTCAGAGTATGATGTGGGGACAGATGCTGTGAAAGCTCAGAGCAGGGCTACATGACCCAGTTGTAGGCTCAGAGAAAAACTCCCAGAAGAAATGTCATGCCAAGTGAGATCTGAATAATTATGCAGGGTCACGTCAATATTGGCTCTTGGATGCCAGGCTAAGAAAATCGAACAGCATAGAATAAATTATGCTGTTTGCATTGAAACTTGAACAAAAAAGTGATATGATACAAACTGTTCCTTAGAAAGTTTAATCCTGCTGCTACACAGAATGGATGTTAAGTAAGAGAGAAATTAAGAGTAGGGGAGACAAGCTAGCATATTTCACGTGAGAGATAGTAAGTGTCTAAACAAGTTGAGTTAAGAAAATTTGAGAAATGGATAGATCTGAAATGTATTGAATCAATAGACCTGAGAGAATTTGTCAACTGAGTTTATTTTGGACAGAGAAAAGAAAACAAATATAAAAACTATGAGCCTAGATAACCTGTGTCATTTGCAGAAAAAAAAAAAACTCAAAGAAGGAGACATGTTTGGGATAGAAAGGCACAGGAAATGTGTGTGCTTTGGAGAGAGAGCTGTTGAGATCAGCTTTGGATGCATGGAAACTCAGAGACTAGGACATCTTGATAGGGAGTTTTACATAGATAAGAGGTTTGGAAAGAGTACCAGAGCTTGAAATATAGATTTAGAAGTTTTGTACTACATGGAAATATTTATTGCATCCTGGAAACCAGGTGAGACTATCAAGTGACACAAAGTATAGAGAAAATGAGGAAAAGCAAGCCAATAGTGAAACCCAGGAGACAGGGAGAACATTGAGAAGGAGTGGAAAAGAAGATAGAAAAGAGAGAGGAGGAGCAGGTAAATTAAAAAAATGAGGGAAGAAAATGCCAGAAAGTCATTAGAACAAAGTTTTAGTAAGAAAAGGGAAGAGGTCCACAGTGTCAGCTGTGATAGGAGGTTCACTCTGTTAGAGCCCTGCTTAAACGACAGACTGCTACTATGTGTATATTACCTCAGGACAGGCAATGTGTGAAAAGAGAACAGCTAGAACTGATATTGCTTTATTTGATATTTTCCCCAAAGTCCTGTGTACTGGGATAACTAAGATTTTAAGCCAAGTGCAATGAGCACATTTTTTTTAGAGCCCAAGACTTTAAAAAACAAACCAAACTATTTGAAAATGGTCATCTGGGTGCAGAGATTGTGCAATTCTACCTTAGCATCTTTACATAAAACAACTCATTTTAATGGCAACCTAAGCCAGAAAGGCAATAAATACTTTAAAAAAATTTTCTTGGTTATAAAAAAAAAAAACAAAAAACTGTGACAGCGCCAGTTGACAGTAAGAGAAAGGTGTTAAAAACTAGGCAAAGGCAAACAGATGTTATAAAAAAAACAGGTGTTCATCTCAAGCAGATAAAAGAAAGCTTCTATCTGAGAATAGTGGACTCTCTTTTGAAAATTTTCCTACTAAAATCTAGGATGAGTTGACATCCATTAACATCCAAGTGGATCCAGATTTGTCATTTCATCTCTCAGGCAGGTTTATATCTCATAGCAACTCCCTTCTTAAGTAGTAAGGTTATATATCCCAGTTTGCCCTTCTTTCCCGTTATAATTATCAATAGTATCTCCTTTCATGTTCAAATATGTCCCAGAGTGGATGTTAAATTATATGTTCACTCTGCTCCTAGGTCTCTCATACAGTCAGCAGAAAATAGCGACATTTGGTAGCTATAACATTCCAATGAACTGTAATTTTTTTTTTTTTGAATGCCTACAGCACCTGGTCTTCTTAGGAGGTCTCCCATCCAAGTACTAACCAGGCCCGACCCTACTTAGCTTCCGAGATTGAACTGGAATTTGACTCTAGATTCCATTATTTTCTGGGTTAGTTTTGGTAAGCTTTGCTCTTGGGCAAATTTTAGTCTCTTGGGTCTTGGTTTCCCCAAATGATAAAGGAGAATAGTTAAAGAATCTACTGAATAAGTTTACTGTAATGTGTTGATGTTCAGAAAGGATTGACCACTTTACTGGAACATACTGAAACACACCATAAATGTTAACAGTAATTATTATCATTTTTATTGTCATCATCCTACAGACTGGGATTTATTTGAATCTATGTTTCTTTACAGTTAATGATTCTCTCCAGTTCCAAGGGGGAATTCTCCTTTCCTAATGCCAGACTCCACTGAGAGTCTACTATCAGTTTAGGCCACAAATACAAATCTATGTTTCAAAAATTGTCCTACATATATAATACAATAATATTATCACTACTTTTGCCTTTTTAAGCTTTTTTTCAGAAGAAGGTCTTCCTCCCCAACTTTGGTTGATGAAAGAATTAGATCATTAGAATCATTCTTAATAAAAGCAACACCAGTTGCCAGCATCTCATCTGATTTTAAGAACTGTAGGATTGTGTGATATCTTTACACATCATTGAGTTCAAGGTATTTTTAAGCCTTCTATATGTATGCTTTTAATTTCTCTTATATTGTCCCTTCCAAAAAGTCTCAGCTACTCAACTCTGCTTCTCTTTTCTATGCCTAACAAATCTTCTGGACAAGAAGCAGATCACAGCTAGAAACAAAAATCCCTCTTCACTTTCTGAGTCTAAGATGTATTTGCCAAACAATATATTATTCTCTGTTCAAGAAACTAGAGAAATTCACTGCTCTGATGATACATCTCATCTTCTGATTAGTTGAGACTTGCCCATCTCAAATAAAAAGTGCACCATTTCTCTAAATACTCATAAGCAGTGCAGAAAAGTGATTATAAACCAATTCTTTCACAAGAGAGACCCGAATATGAATTTTAAGTTTGCCACTAATACTTGAATAACTAACTGCACAAGTTCCGGAGGTACCTAAACTTCCTCATCTTTAAAATTGTGATCGTAATAGTAGCCACTACAATAGATGGCAATGATGATTAATGTGATAGACAAGCATTTAGTCCATTGTCAGGCATACAAGTGTTCAAAAACACTGCATATTATAATATGTTAGCCTATCATTTAAGTAGAGTGCTTTCATTCTCCTAACAATAGGTCAAAGCCTAGACAGAAAATCCACATCATAGTGTACTGTTCCTCCACGTCATATCAAGCCAGACTTGATCAAGAATATAGTACAGACCCTCTTCAGGCCTCTGTCCTCAGAAATATTATTGCTCTGAAGATAGCAAGTAGAGAAAAAGCTGATGACAAGTTACTGAGATGGAACTAAAGGGATAAAAAAGAATGCATTTATGAACACACGAGTTTTCAAAAACCTCTCAGCACATCTATGGGACTTTATTTGGAACCAGTGCCATCTGTTTTCCGGCTGTCTCTGACAGAAATGTGTCCATGAATTTGGACCCTTTTTTTCCCCCTCAGCTGTGCAGTGTAGCCAGATGTTCTTGTGTTTCAGAAGCAACCACATCCATCAAGCTCTTTGCGGGACTGGATCATTCATGCTTGTGTAACTTCATTTCTCCAGCAGTGAGACTAGTGGGCTTGTTTATCTGTCTTTTTTTCCCTCTCTCTCCTCTCTCTCATGTTGCTTCAAATTAAATTAAAAGCCAGTACTGTCACTAATTAACCAAGGGTGGCATATTTGTAAACCTGGATTTGCCAGGTTGCCAGTTGAGAAAAATCCCTCTGCACTCTTCGCCAAAACTGAGTTTACCAGGCACCATTGGTGTCTTGGCAATGCTGCCCGGATTTTGTCAGAACATAATGTAGCTGTGTAAAAGATGTCCTTCGGAGATGTTAGCTGCCTTGCGTTGTTCTCAGACTTAAATATGCTGTGAACTAATTAACACCAGCGTGAGAGTAAACACTCAAATATCGTTACCTTGCGAATAACAGCACACAAATTTCTGTGCATGGGTTTCTGTCTCCTAAAAAGAGAATGATGATGGTTGTTATCACAGGAAGAGAAAATATTGGGAAAGTAAAGCATTGGCATCTGCTAACAGGCAGTCTCTCTTCCCAGTTTATAACAAGCTTGCAAAACTCCAGGGTAGGGCCTAATTATCAGAAATGTGTGTTAAAAATATTGCAGACTCTGGCCATTGAAGAGGTAACTGTGTATTTGGGAGTAAGTGTTGCCATCAAGAAGTGGCAGTTGAAGGAGTAATTTCAATTCATGCTGGAAAGAAATGCTTTCTTGCTTTATTTTCCCCCTCCCATCTGTATAAGAACTCCACTGGCAGCAAGGCCCCGAGTCCAGGGATTCCTGACCTAAAATACCTCTATTGCTACAGACACTCTGAGGTGAACATTCTGTGGGCTGTGGATTAAAAAAGGTGCTCTCTAATCCTTAATCTGACGTGACCCTAACAGTATGAATCTGAGATTCCAAGTAGCCAAAGGAAGTGAAGATGAAGATAACAGAGACTAGCTTTATGGAAATAACGCTTGTTTTCATATATTCCAATGGAAATATGATTCATTTTTTCCTTAAAAATTTGCTTTCAGTATAGGAACATATAGATCAAAAAGTCATTTTTACATATATACTCTAGAACAGTGCTGCACAAGAGAACTTTCTGTGATAATGGAACTATTTTCTGTGCTAATAGGTAGCCTCTAGCCACATGGTGGCCCTTGAGCACTCTGAGTAAATATCTGGAAAACAGGTATTTAGTTTATTTTTATTTAAATTAATTTAAATTCAAATATTCACATGTGACAATGGCCTCTGTATTGGGCAACACAGCAGTTCTACAGCATATAAAGTAACATTATTCTACATTTTTGAAAAAAAGTTTTTAATGTCTAGTATAATAAAAGATGACTCTTGTATCTATCTGTTTCTGCATTCTATCTATTGTAATAGTCTTGGTTTAGTTTATGAAGAAAATCTATCCATTCTCAGATCTATGCTCAGAAAGGGGGATGTATACTCAAGATTTAATAAGTTAACGATACTTAATGCTTCGTCAAAGATATTCTTAAATGAGATTAGCTTTAGAAACTGTTTGATGTCACTCCTTGGATTCATGCTTAACAGTAGCAGTTTTACCCACCACTGCTTTTATACCAATAGTATAAATGTCAATGCAATGAGTGAAAATGAGTAACATCTAAATGTTATTACATCTTCTAAATGTTATTATAAAGTCTATTACTTTGTAAATAGTTTAAACTTTTCAGACCACCTGCAAGGGGATCTGGGACCTCTAGAATTCTACTTTTAGAATTCTACTTTTAGTAAGTTCTTATTTCACCTCCAAGTTCAGCATTTTCAACCTGTCTGCTGGACAGGTCCATCAGGACACTCATCTATAAATAATCTATTTATTTGTCTCCCTATTTCTGCTATTAGCTGCTTGCAAGAAAATAGTATTTACTTCAAAAATATCAGCTGGATGAATGGATTTATGAATAATGTATCAGCTTGGCCCATCCACATCTGTCTCACACTGACCTACTTCTCTTCTTGTTTTATTTTCTTAATGGTCCTTTCTTCCACACAGGCAGTAGCAATAGTCAGTTGAGCCAAGCATCATTCTTGAGCATTTCTGCTTCTTTTGCCTAGTTTATGTGAAAATCATGAAATACAAACAGTCCTTAGAGTGAATAAATATATGACTACAAGCCATCGGGTTAGATGACTATCTAGTATTGTGAGTAAAATATATCAAATTTATATTTTTAATTAAGAAGAGTCATGGATTATTTTTAGGTTTCTGATTCTTGATGTAAGAACTAGCCAAAAGGACCTCTACCCGTATCACATGACAATGTGAATGATATACTTTAAGAAATTGTCAGAAACTTTAAAAGGATTCTCTACAACTCAGATATATTTAAAATTCAAGAGGGTTTCAGACATCTCTTCTGCCCTGGATCTCATAATGCTAAAATTTATAGAGCTAAACATCACAGACCACACATTTGGCAGAGGCCCTAGAAACTCACATTTACATAGGGATTCAATATACCATCTTCCAGTTACCAAGTTTATTTCTGGACTCATTACTGACTGCCTGAATTTTTAAAGCCCCATAGCAAAATGGTCACCAGAGGATTGTAACACATTCTGAATTTGAGTTGCAAGTCTGGAGAACTTACTTTCGGAGTTCAGGACAACTGCAGTGAAATAGTGTTTCTTAGATAAAGGTATTTTCCTAAAGTTCACTAAGAAAGAAATGTCATAATATACGATTAAGGTGTGTTAAATTATTGATATGAAAATTTAATCTCATATTCTAAAGGAAAAATAATATAGTGTGCATGAACCAGACCAGAAATTAATAGAGCACTTTTTATTCTTGGTTTTGACAAGTAATTGAACTTCTTTGAGTTTCAGTCTCTTAACCTATAACAAGTGATATAAACAATAACTTTCTTTTCCATCTTTGAATGTTCTGGTTTTGGGAATCTACATAATCGTTTGCTTTCTTACTCTGATGAACCAGCTCATATACTTGTAACTTTGCCTTTTGCAAACATAAATTATTAAAAATTTAACCGAACTTTATGTTGTTTGAAAACTATTTACTAATGTGCAGATTGTGAAATGTAAATGTGAGTATTAAAGTGTATATAATTTGGCTTTCATGCATACCAAATCAAGTGCAGCATTAGATCCCTGGGGCCAGAAACTTTATTTTTCACACAATAGAATAACTTCTTTTGTCTAACACCTTAGTAAAATTTTAGATTAGTAAAGATTGATTTGTAAACATAGATGAAAGATACTTTTAAGTTTTCTTGTTTGTCAATAGCACAAATTATTGGTAAATATAGATTTGCAAATATAAAGTCATAGACTTGATTAAAATTTTACATGGTAGGTACAAGATGTAATGGTGTGCATTATTTTCTAAGTCTTTACTTCACTGAATGGGATAAAATGAATCTCCATTCATGTGGTTAATACTCAGGTAAAGGTACTCATGCCCATGTGCACATCCCAAAGTACTAGCAGTGGAAAAATCTACCTTCTAATAACTTTACAATATTGACACATGGGCTACAAGGAGACATTATTCATAATTCTAACATATTAGCTTCTCTATGTTTCATTGAGAAAAGTATACCACATATTTCTGCCTGTGGTCCGAGGCTTAATATAACCATTCCACTTGCACTGAGAGTGCATTTCATGTCAATAGCTAACTATATTTGTGCCTTTCTTCATGCCTTTATTATCACTGTGCCATGTGATCAAATATTGTTGGGGAAGGGGGGCATTATATTAATCTTAGGCCATACAGTGATTTATATTGGAGCAACTCAACATGCTGAGTTTGTTTGATACGACTGTGGATAGAAAAAAAAAGTGCTATGATGCCAAATATAAGACTATTTCAGAAAAAGTGAACTTCTAAGAAGCAAACAGATAAAAAATAAAATCAGCTGCTATCTCTTATGAGGTGGTGGAAACTGCTTTGTCAGTAAGCAAGGTTAAGTTGTTGATGTGAGTTTTCTGCATTATTGCAGAAATAATGTTTATCGCATTAAAAAAGGGCAATTTTAGCCACAAAAATTCTTAGAAATTAAATTTACATTTATAAACGGAAATGTTCTTTTTCTAAATAAATATCATGTCTGTCCTTTTTAGACAACTCCAGTTCATTACTTGCTAAATTTTAGGAGTGTGATTCCAATTCACATAGAATTTTACTATTTACAATAAGTAATTTGACTAATCACAGTAAGTGTAACATGGCTTCATTAATATCTAGCTCCATCTTTAGAGAATTGAAGTTTTTTAAAGGCACATATTAAACTGTAGTAGAGCAAATCTTTAAGTTAAATGACCAGGGACAACCTATTATTCACCCCTCATCACCTAGTTGCAACAAGGTCATCATTCTATTTCCTTAGGATTAGCATAAGTATGATTGTTCTCCCTCTTATCTCTCACTCCCATTCTTTTTATAATTCTTTACCTAGAAATTTCAAGATAACATTTAAAAATGCCCCAAATGACTTTATTTCTAGTCTTCTTTAGCATATTGCTTCAAGGTGTCCCTGTCTTTATATTTTGATGACCAGGTATAAAGTGTGAGCAACAACACAAAAGAAATACAGAAACAAACAAATTATTCTTGTAGATAAAGCACCTGAATGAATTAGACTTTGTATAATATTTAAATTGACTAAGCAGAGTATCATTTGGAAATTAAGGACAAGAACTTTAAAACTGGCAATGACCCCAAATTAAAATTTTTATGTAAAAACTTACACATTGCTTGCCTGTAAGATGATACCTGCATCTTCTCTCTCTCCCTCATTAATTCTCCCATGAGACTCTGTTTTGTTTAATTTATGTGACTGGCTTGCAAGTCTGAGCTAACTGAAAAAGGGCTGCTTCTAAGGATAGTAAATCAAAATAACATCAGAGTCACTTCAAACAATGTTTTGAAATTCAAGTTCAGAACAAGTAGTTCATACTACAAATATTGTTGGCTTCATAACTGCTTTCCTTTTCAACTATGTCTTCAGTGACATTGTGCAAATCAACTAAAAAAGAGAATTACATTTCCATAGGTTACAATGACCTTGCCAAAGAGAAAAATCAAAATAAGGAAAAAAAAGAAATAATAAAAAAGAGAGAAAAAAAATCAAGCCTTTATGGTTTGAACCTAGAAATTAAATAAGCATAAAATAAAAATCACAGTAGAAGTGAGTGTCATGAAAAAAAGTGACTTGTTTTTATCACAAGGCTATTTCGATTAAGTCCACTCTAATTCTTATCTTTATTCATCCTACAGGTTATAGATAATGCATGACCATATTAAAATTCCCTGCTTCCTCTGAATCTCCCTATCTCTGGTAGACAAACAGGGTCCTTGACAGTTTGATTGTATGTGTGTTGATTTCTAAAAGACAACATCATGAAACTTTTGAAGTTGAATTTCTTAATTATTTCAAGCAAAGTTCTATATACCACACAGATCTAGCATAGCAATTTCAGAGATGAAATAAATGAGTTAAATAATTTAGAGTGAATAATAGAAGCAAAGGGATTGGAGATCGGAATTGATTTTAGGAAAACTTTTAGTAAAGTATAATATACATATAGAAAATACAAAAATCTTAACTGCTCAGTTTGATGAATTTGTACAAAGTGAACATGCTCCCCTGATCATTTATATCAAGAATAAAACATTAACCAATACCTAATAAACACCACATGTTTTTCCCATACATAGAATCACCCCAAAAGTTATCACTCTCATGATTTCTATCACTATAATTTTGTTTAGCAATTATTTAAAATTGATAGAGACAGAATTATACACTGTGTATTCTTTGTGTCTGGCTTCTTTCACTATGTTTGTAGAGATACATTTATGTTGTTTCATGTGACAGTAGCTTATTCATTCCAATTGCTGTGTAGTATCCTATTGTAGGTATCTACAATACATCAAATGCCCGTTAATATTTGGGCTCTTACAAAGAATGCTACAATCAATGTTATTTTGATACATACACAAGGCATTTCTATTGATCATATACTTTGCAGTCATAAATTATGCATCTTGTACACATTAGTAGATACTGACAAACTATATCTCAAAGCAGCTACACCAATTTACACATCATTAGAAATGCATGACACTTTCAGTTGCTTTATATCTTCACAATCTCTTGGTATTGTCAGTCTTTGTTATTTTAGCCATTTTAATGGAGTGAATTAAGGGTTTCACATTTTAGTTTTTATTAGAATTTCCTTTACAACTACTGAAGGCAGATGCTTTTTATAAATCGATAGGCCATTTAAATGTGTTATTTGGAAAGTGTTTGCTAAAAGCCTAGGCTCATTTTTCTACTGACACATCTTTTCACTATTGATATGTAGAAGATCTTTGTGTGTGTGTGTGTGTGTGTGTGTGTGTGTGTGTGTGTGTGTGTGTGTGTGTATCATATATATATATATGCATTCATGGCCAATATCCACCCCCTCTGTAGCTTGCCTTATCATTCTCCTAATGGTGTCTTAAATTTTAAATTTGTGCAATTTAAATTTGTCCAAATTTCCTTATGATTACTGCTTTTTGGGTCCCTTTTTTAATTTTAAATTTATTTATTTAATTTTTTAGGGTGACATTGGTTAACAAAATCCAATAAGTTTCAGCTGTACACTTTAACAGTAAGGCATATCTCTATTTACACTGTGTGTTCATCTCCCATAGTTAGATTTCTTTCTATCACAACATATTTGACCCTCTTTATCCTGTCTACCTCCTCCCTACCCCCACTCCTACCATCTGCTAACCACGACTCTAGAGTCTATGTCCATGAGTCTCTGTTTTCTTGTCCTGTTCATTTGTTGCTTTTATGTTTATATCCCACATATAAGTGATAAGTGATTTTTTAACTTTCTGTCTGGCTTATTTCACTTAGCATGATTATCTCGAGGTCCATCCATGTTTTCACAAATGGCAGTATTTCATCTCTTCTTATGGCTGAGTAATATTCCATTATATATATGTACCACAGCTTCTTTATCCAATCATCTACTGTAGGACACTTCAGTCTCTTCCATGTCCTGGCCACTGTGAATAATGCTGCTATGAAAATCAGTGTGCAAATATCTTTTCTGATATGAGTTTTCAAGTCTTTGGGGTAAATATTTTGGGTCCCCTTTAAAATATCATTTCCTACTCAAATTTAATAAAAATATTCTGTTACCTTTTATGGACCCTGGGGTTTTTACCTTTTTTATCTGTACCTATATGCTATCTTGAATTATAAATTAGATTGATTTTCCTTCTATAAATATACATTTCACTTCACATTATTTATTGAAAATACAATCCTTTCTCTCACTGTATTGCAGTGACACCTTTGTTATATTTCAGAAGACTATATATTTGTGGGTCTATTTCTGGATTCTCTATTCTGTTCTATTGGTCTATTTAGCTATCATTAAGCCATCACCATACTGTCTTAATTATAAAGCATTAGAATAAGTTTTGGTATCCGGTAGTGTAAGTCCTCCCACTTTGTTTTTCCTCAAGATAGACTTTTATTTACATATATTTTTTTAATACGCTTGACCATCTTCCCCTCCCCGTCACTGCAACAATACACCAATAGCAACAACAATAATAGTAACAATGACAACAAAACCTTCTGAGGTTTTAGTATAAATGATGGTATCTATGTAGATCAGTTTGGAGAAATTTGAAATTTTGAAAATATTGAGTCTTCAAACAAGGAACATAAAATAAACTTGACTTATTTAAATATTTTATAATTTCTTTCAACAATATTTTGAATTTTTATTGCAGAGATCTTGAACATTTTTCTTAGGTATTTGATAATTTATGAGCTGTAGCTAATGGTATGCGTTATTCTTAAATTTAAATTTTATAATTATTAGTTTCATATGATCCAGTTTTTCTATATCTTATCACTGAAAAGTTTGGTCTACTATATACCTTAACTAAAAGTGGAAATTGAGATTATAAGTAACTATTAGATTATACTTAGATTATAAATAACTATTGTAGTAACAAGATTGCCTTTGTACAATAAAAAAAAATGTTGCTCAGTAGAAACACTAATTAGATTTGTCCTATAGTGAGCCTAAATGTGATTATAGGGGAGAAAGTGAGGGATTTTTGCTCAGTTCTGAGAATTTCCCTTACCATGAGACTATGTGTGGGCATTCTCAGCAAAACTCAAAATACAGGATTAAGTGAACTCAATCAGATTCATCCTGGCTACAATGAAGGTGTGATAATGGGCATATAACTACCCCCACAGTGCAAAACTCCTTCAGTGTAAATGAGCCAAACTGCTAGTTATCTGTCTGCTGTGCTATAATTATCTTGTGTGCATCTACCTCTAATAGAAACTGTCACATTTATATATGGTTTGTGTGTTATGAGGTGCTGTGTCTCTTCTAAGTAGTTCCTGTCAGTTGTGGCATCAAGAACAAGGAAAAAGTGGTACCCTGATTGACAGTGATCAGAATGAGGAGATGGAATGGAAGAAGTGGAGAGACATCGAGGGAAGACTTGAGTCATAAAGAATACAAAGTTGTGCATTATATAGATGATTCCATCTGTCATAATAATAGAAATCTTACTATTATTTTATTTTTGGCTAACACTCATGGAAAATCTGTATAACACAACCAGTAGAATAAACTTCAGCTCAGGAAACAATCTCTTTTTTTGTAAACCCACAAAAAATTCTGTATATAAATAAAATTTCCACACACTTTTGTATATATTTCTAACAATAAAGTACATAGATAAGTTGTATAGAGCAGGTGTAATTCTCTTGTGATAGGGAAATTGTGACTCAAGGAATTTAATGACCAATGCTTCGATAAAGAGCTGGATTCCAGGACTTTTGACTCTTGCTTAGAATTCTTTCACTAAAACCATACTGATACTTTTATTTTATTCTGTTCATAAATGTCTCTTGGCAGTCCAAAGCATAAAAGTAGTGACCTTAGAATATTTCTGAAGTGCATCAAACTTTTACTCTTCTTACATTATAAGCTTTGTCTACTTTTAAATATTTCATCAACATTTTCATAGGAACTGCCTTTGGGTGGTGTCTTTAGCAAGTCTAGCATTGTGACTTTTGCTCAAAATGAGTGCAGAACAATAACAGCCACCCAAAAACATAAAGAAGAGAATGCGACCCATTATTCACAATAAAGCATAATTAGTGATATAAGCAAAGTGGTTAATTAGATCTAAGTCAACTTCTAGAATGTCAAAAAGAAAAGAATGAAACAGGATTAAAGTGAAAACAAACACAATCATAACTGATAAGCATGCACTAAACTCAGAAGCATTGAAAATGTAACTAAAAAACTGAGGACTTGTTTAGGCAAATCCTAAATTTTAATTTCTTTCCCAACTGCTTTAGTTCTTTACCTTTTTTCTGAAATCAAGTTAACAATATTTATTGTGTCAGAAACCATGAGAAGGCTAGGATGAGAGGCAATATGACAAATAAGGAAGAAATTACTAAGCTGTGAATCTGGAGATGTGATTTCTCAGTCCCTATTCTAAACATTAGCATTCATATTTAAATGAGTGTTTAGTTTGATGTTATCTGGTGTCCAGCCTCAGTCAAAGGTTTCTATGATCTCTTAACTGAGTGGGGAGAGGAGGAATAGAATCATAACAGTATTTGATGAAGACAATAAAGAGCTTCTGATGGTTTGCCTCATTTGGACTTATTTTCCCATTCCCAAAGGGTGGCAATAAGGTTTAAAGGCCACGTGCTGAAAGAATTTGGGGAAATATTTTAAATATTTATATAAATTGTGAAATATTATGTGGAATATAAAAATATCTATGACATAGTCCATGTCACAGAAGAACTCTTATTCTCCATGGAGAAGACATTCTGTAAAAATCCAAACAAACCTGAATGAAGTACTAAAATTACAAAAGTATAAACATGGCTACTATAGGAATTCAGAGACAAATGAGCTATAACTGGAAGACTACTGAAGATAATCTTGAAAGAAAGGCTTAGAGAACATACACCTGGATAGAGAGATGAATAGAAGGTAGTTTACCTTTTTGATGAGAACAAGATAATAAAGGTATTAAAAACATAGAAATGAAGATAGCATCTTCTAGGAACAGTGAGAAGAAAGTCAATTTGGATCAGAGAAATGTTTACAGCACTAGTGGGAGGTAGAACTAGAGGAGTCAGGGAACATCCGTATTTTATAGATGTTCAGGTCGAAGAAGATGGACTTTTCCTAAGAGCTAGACACAAAAAGGGATTTCAGGAGACAATATAATTTTTTAGACAGATAAAAAGCCAAGTGGAAGAATTGATTAAATGAGATAACAGACTATTGCCAGGTATAGTTGAAGACCTAAAGCATTAGAAATGGAAAATTCCAATATTGAAGGAATTTCCTTTCTAACTCTCATTTTCTCCTTTCCTTCCTGACTCAGCAAGCCTCTGGGTAATGAAGTAATATAGGTAAAATAGTTCTTTCACTCATCAAGACTAAGAAATTATCCCTACCCCTGATGGTGGTCTTCAGTTAAGAGAAATAGGATTGATTTTGTAACTTACCTCATGGGGACTTCTGAGAAAATCATTTGTTGGGATGACCTTTTGTTTTTCCATGATTATGGAGCTATGACCCAATCTCCACCCTTCGAAAAGAAAACAAATCTCCTTCATTACTTTGTTGGCTCTCCTCACTACTTGATCCAGGCCAACTTTTTTCCAGGGTGTCCTATCTGCTCTCCTCCCACGATAATATTCTTGAATGTTTTGTTCCCTTGGAACCAAAGACACACTCTTTATGTGGTGAAAAAGAGTAGATCTCACCAAAGTCACTCTGGACTAGCTGTCCATAGCCCAGTGATAACAGCTCCACTATCTAAAAGAAAAATGTGATTTTACCACAAACACTCCCATGATGATTCAGCCCTGACTCTTGCATGAGGGAGGGCTGCGCCATTTTTTCCCCTCTCTCCAGCACACAGCCTTCTGTGAAGAAGCATCTGCTGTATAATTCTTTTCTATATTAGGATAAAATGCTTTTTGGCTTGCTGATTTTGGGCCCGTAGGAAAAGAGGGAAAAAAGAGTCTCTCATAAAATCTTCATAACACAACCAATCAGTTTGCATCTTGGGAAACCCAGGCATGTATTCGGGGACTGGGCACAGAGCAGTAGTTCAGGGATGATGGATTTGGAAACTTGACATGACACACTCACTCTGGGGGTGTAAATAGTGTCTATTTCACTAGAATTATTCCACCATGGTTGCTTAAACACCCAGATCATTTTAACTGGCTTCTTATTACATTTGGGAGGACCAGCATACTTTTCCTAAAGATTAACCAGATACAGCTTTTGGTTTTTCACAGCTCAAATAAGGAATTGGAGAACCAACTGAAAAAGAATAGGATCTAGGAATACAAATATTCATTCAAAGATGGTATGTCCTTGAAAATATGTCTGAAAAGCACTTGAAAGAAAAAGTGGGGTGGTATCTCTTTATCTGTTCCTTCTGTGCACACCCCTCCACCATCCAGGGCTGCTTTTGATGAAAGTAAAGGCACAATTTTCACATTAAGTTTCCCGACTCAGATCAGAAGCTAGAGACCCAGGGAGATGGGGATATTGGAGGAAGCATCAACCTGTTGGATGCTGTTGGCCTATCTCTCTCATGAGAAGACCAGATAGGAAAGCCTGGGGAAAAGAGATTGTAGTTTGCTCTCTCCCTCTCGTCTTTCAGCTTTCTCTGTGCAAGTGACTTGGCTCACACTGCAAGAGCTGACAAGCTGCTCTGCATCCCTGGACACCATTCAGAAGTAAATGGGGAGGTGTGAGCTATCTCCTGGGAAACAATCACATCTGCAGGGCTGTGAGTTCTGTTTTTGTTTTTATAACCTAGTGATAATAATTATTATTATTGCGATTTAATGGTTGTTGTTGTTGTTGCTATGATTTTGTCAAACTGGCCCAGTTGATGCATTTTCTATCACACTGTAAATGCCCTAAAGGGCATGGGACACAGCTTTGGAACGTGCCTTAAATGAACAAATCTTGTCTCAGTGCTGGCAATTATTGAAGGACCAGATAGACTGCAGCCTCTTTCTTTTTGTTTTGTTCAATAAGATAGATTTCAAAGCTAAAGTGAGGCATATCACAATCAAAAGAACAAATTAAAAAAAAGAGAGAGAGACTGAGTGGTGGAGGAGAGAGAGTTTATTAAATGATACATACATGTTTCCTCACAAAACCCAGACTTTATGTCTTTGGTCATAACATACTGGTTCTCAGGGTTTTAACAATGCAGCTCACAAAATACTTCCCATTTGGTTGTGAGCAATTGACATATTTCAGCTTCTTGCTCCCTGGTTAGGGTTGATGGGCCAGGAAAAAATTTTTATTAGATTTCAATGCATCTGCAGTGCTTAAATAAGAGAGCGAAACAGGCACTTGTTCCATGCTATAGAGTGATAAGTTGCATTAATTTTTATTCTAGGCTGTCTCCAAACAAAGCTTTTATAGACTAATAAAGAAGCAATTTTTCTAAGTTCACAAAAAAACAATGAACACAGTCAAGCATAAATATCTTACAACTCGGGCCAGAGGAAAATTATGAACTAAAAAATCTGCTGAAAGTGGCACAAAAAGCATAATAGTTAGATGTTGCATTCTCAAGGTAGATTAAACTCTCAGCTAAATGCAAGATTCTATAAATGTAGATTTCCTCTAGTGATTTCTCTTAATTCACATCCCACTGCAGTCAAAACTGTCTCCCACTCCTTCACTACTTTATGTCCATCATACTTCTTAAATTCCACTTTGAAAATGCAGCTCTTTGGGGTTAATATCACACATCAATACCAGTCCTCAATTCCCATATGCTTGCTCAAAATATACTATAAAACATTAAAAACTTAAGAGAAAATTTTTCAACAAAATTACTCCACTGTCATATCTCTGGAGAGATATTTTATAAATCTATAGGCAGAAGATCTCAAACAATAAAAAAAATGTAAAGTATATTTTGAATAACCCTCCTATCAAAGCTATTTCTAAAGATTGTTATATAGTGGTAGGTACTACATTGTTATACAATCATAATGTGTATGTGAAATACATTATCTCAACTAATGTTATATACCAAAAGAATTTTCCCAAAAGTTAAAAATATAAATCAATGATTCATCCAAAAATGTTGTTTACTTAGAGTCAAACATCTGAATATTTGGAACTTCCAGATGACTTACAGTGGTTTTGACTTTTGATTCTGCCAGTCTGGGCTCACATGGTTACCTTTTAAGTTTGAAGCATAAATCATTGCTTTTGTTACTTTTGTGAATTTCATGTTTCAACCACACTATTAGCCTGACATAAAAATTTTTCATTGCTTTAATAGTCCATGCAAAAAAGGAAATAAGGAAGTAAGCAAACAAATAAAATATTCATGAATTTTCATTTTAATATATAACCTGTTGCCTTAGACAAAGCATCTTGATTTTCTTAGGCCTTAAGTTGGTTAAACTTTCCTAAGGTAGTGCTCATTTTTGAGGCATTTTGTTTGTTTGCTTTATAGAAAAATAAAAGCCTTGAGTTGGCGGTCCTTATCACAAGGTAACCCATCTATATGATATCTTTGTATTTGATACTTTCTTCATTGTATACCACTTACCGGGACCATGTGAGAGGTAGGGAAATTGGAAGCTATTCCATAATTTCTGTACAGGAGTGATTTGAGAGTCAAGGGTACTTGTCTGAAAATTAACTTCATTTAGCAAGTACATTATTTTACTTAAGTTGCACGTTTATTTTGAGAAACTTTGGAGGAATTTCTGGAGATTACAAGAATTGTCTATATTATTTAAGGGATGCTAGCAGCTAAAACTAATAAATTTCAAAATTTCAATGGTTTAACACAATAAAGGTTTACTTCTTATTTATAAAACAATCTAATGCATATTTCTGGTCAAGTGGCTTTTCTCCAAGTACTGATTTCCACTAGGTTCCTTCCATCCTGGTACTTTGACTTCTTCACAAAGCTTCTAAGAACACTAAATTTTCAGCACCAAACTGTGAAAGAGGAAGGAGAAGGAGGAGTTTCCTTTTTAATAGTTCAGGTGTAGAAGAAGTTATCCCCTTGGCTGGAACTCATTCTCATGATTATACTTAACTGCAAGAGAGGCTGGGAAACGTGGTTTAGCTGTCCGTCCCCGCAAAATTGAAAAATGGGTTTGGCAATCACCTAGAAATCTCAGGTACAAACTTCAACTCCAGCCTCCGAGTCTTCTCTTGATAATTCCACTGGAAAAATTGTGAGGTATAAACATTAGCATTTAGCATTTGTTTTCTAAGTACCCAGTTTAGAGGCATCAATGATGGCTATGAAATTCTGCCAAACATCAGCAGCCAGAAAGAGGCCCTCCTCCCAAAAGTCTCCTGCAAGCCACACTCTGCTATTCTTCCTGATTCATAAATTCTTGCCTCTGTAGGGATCACCAGCAAGATATTTAAAAGATGGGACTCATTGTGCCCAGGAATTATATTTCAAACCCTAAAACTTGAATCTTTTCATTTTCTTTTCTCCTGACTTGGCATTGATTTTCTTCATGCTTAAATAAGCTTTTTTAATTCTGCCAAGGTGGAAGTTCATATTTGCAATTTTTTTCATTTAAAAAATGCAAGCTAAAAAAGTCTGATTAATTTTCAAGAGCTAGAAAAAAATTAGTTTCCTTCCCACCCCATATAACACAAAAATGGATGTGCTAATTTAGCTGAAATGTTATGAAATATGTACTATTGGTTTGAAACCAAGTATGGAAATTCCACGAACGTTTCCCACTGTGAAATCGCTTCAGTGACACCTGTTCACATCTTACCAAACAGATTTATATCCCAATAATTAAAACATAAGTGCATCCAACATCAGTTAAAGAAACTCACCTACCAAGATGGGGATGCCTTAGATCTCTGAGCAAGTTTGATCTTTGACAACATCATTACAGATGACTCTTGTAATGGAGCAATAGACTATACATTTATACATGAAAATTAGCAATAACTGTCAGGATTCTATTATTTCCTTCAATTATAAATTTTAGTCTACAGTTATGATTTCCCTATAGTTTAAAATTTCATAAAAACTTATCAACAAGCAATTAACCTTATGAACACTTTGACTCTTAATGAAATGATTAGTGGAGGGATAGTTTCATGTCAGATGTTGTATAACCCCTTGGAAGCCAGTTTCCCACAGCATTTTAAGTTCTTGGAATTCCACTGATGATGTTCTCACACTATGCATGCTCAAAAATTCACTGGCAACACACATCTGTGTTTACTCTTTGAATCATGACAATGTCCACAATACTTTTCATATTCTTAAAGGATTGAGTAATATCTCCAGAATTTTAGAAGGCAAACATGACTTATGTTGGACCTGCAATCATCTTACCATCCATAATAGGAAGAGTCTAAAATTGGAAATAACTTACATACTGGAAACAGAAGATTGTCAGACTGTGTATTTCTGGCTTAAGGGCAAATTAATATAATGGAAGGATTCACAAAGTTATAAAAGAAAAGATATATCCCAGCTACATGGGCCTTTGAGTTGCTTTTCTCACTCTTCACCTGCATTCAAAATTAATTCAGTTTCAATTAGGAAATTTTTTTCAAAATATAGGATATATTGTTGTACATCTTGCCACTTTTTTGACAACAAATGTACATTGAATCTATCGAAAGATGAGAGAGGATCATCAATTAGTATTCTCTTGTTGTATAGAGAAGGAAAAATGCTCAACTCTTGATTATCCTTTCTAAAAGGGTTTTAGGAGAGGAATATAGGTACCAGATTTATTTTCTTACAATTCTGGGATATAATCAGAATCAACAAACCAGAAAGCTCTTGAAACCAGACGTGCTCAATACACTTGCCAGCACTCTTCTTCCCACTCTCGTAGCCAATATATTTAATTGATCACATTAACCTTTCTCATTGGACCCAGATATGGGTGAAAATTTGTTCTCAGCATAATATCTAGGTATCTATTACTGATCAACAATTGACCCAAGTTGTAACTTATTATAAATATCTATTTTTCATTCCTGACATGAAAGATTCCTGGGTGAGAACCAGAGAGAAAGGGAAGTTCCAGACAGTCATGATCTTGGAAACCCCTCTTTCGGTTCAACTGGTCATATCTGCAGTAAAAAGCTTCCATTTATGTTATTTCTGAGGTGATTTTCTTCTGAGTTGACTTTGCCTAAAGAAGCTTTTGATGTGTTTCTGCAGGCACATCCAGGGTGACCATGTGAAGGGTAAAGAACATGACAGAGAAAAAAGTTTAGTTTTTATTATTTATGGAATACCCCTTTTCTTCTGTTGAAGTCTTATCAGTTATTGAGCTGTAGGGGCGGGAAGGAGGTGGGGAAGGCTGTCTGCAAAACAGACTGGGCCACTGATAATTTTGATGAGGTCCAAGAGGAAGTTTCCAGGGGATGATTTTCACCTTCTGAGTCTTTGAAAAGTAAAATCTCTGCTGGCTCATAGCTTTTCAGTCAACTGGTTACTCACTATAAATTAATTCTGAATCACAGACAAAAACAACATATACACAAAACCACACGCCCAGGAGCTATGGGACTAACCTCGACTCTGTCCTTTTTCCTACTTTTATTTGCCCTGATAACCTCATTAAGTTTTAATTTTTAAAAATTGTATTATATTGTTTGCAGACATCTTATATCTTTGTGGAACAAGGCAAGACATAAGTATGTAAATATGAATTAATATTTAAATACATCAAAATTTCCACCACTAAACTTCTTACATGTTATAGTCCGCAAATCTTACACAGAAAGTTAATATCTTTTGAAAATTGTTTAATTATTTTGGTATTGCCTCTCATTAGTCAAAGAAAGCTATTTTCCAAAGGCAGGCTAATATAACTAAGAATATTATGAATCTTTTGGTTACATTTATCCACTGATACAATGTCTCTCACTTGCACCTTTAAGATATTGTTGGGGACTCTTTCCACATGGAAAAGCTAAAGCTATTAAAGATATCCCATGATTTAATCAATGCCTCAGAAAACAGCAGAAATGCAAGAAGCTGTAATAACTTGGCTCATGTCTCCAGGGGTTAAGATTCCCTTGAGAGAAGACATTATTCCTTCTCTTTATTTATATCTGTGAAATCTTGCTTTTGACTTGACCAGACTGAAGAAAATAATGTCTCTCAGGTAACTGATAGACTGTGAAATTAAGTTCAGGAAATCAGATCATTTGAAGGAGCAATCCTCATCCTTGAAACTAGCCTGCCATCACAGTCTCAAAAAAATCTGGCTTTGAACTCACCCATCAGTTTTGTTTCCTCTATTCATTTTTGCAGTTGGTGGAGGAAACTGGTGGTTTTGAGATTGGCAGTAAAAAGTTCAAGTGAAAACAAAGCTTTCTTGCAGGCATTTTTGCTGGCAATACTGTCTTTTTCTCTTCTGAGTCCTCAATACATTTCTTAGTTTTGCAAATATTTTTCTTTCGAAGTCTTCTTACCAAAGCTGTCAGCAAAATTTATGACAAATGTAATTTGTAGCAGACAAGAGCTGTTTCTTTATTCTACACCTGCCAAATATATTACTCTTTACTTGGACATTTGTAACTGTTGATGTTTCCAACTGTAATGTTGAGATTAACTAGGTTTCATATTAAGGAAGCAGTCTATTGTCTTGTTGACAAAAGGCGGCTTCTAATCATCCTACACAATAAAACTAAACCTGTTATTTACTGTACACACTATTTATGTGACAGGTGCTTGGTGTATATTATTTCTGAGTCAAACATGGACTACTTCTACTACTACTTATTATTATTATTATCATTATTATTATTATTGAATACCTTCAAAAACAGGGTCATAATAATTAAATAGGAATTAAATAGGTGACTGTAAACTATACAGAAAATTAGAATTTAAACTGAGAAAAATCTGATTTTAAAACTCGTATTCTATGCCACTGTCTTTTCACCATAAATGTTCTCTGAATACATTCACTTAAGCTTCAATTTTTCAAAATATTAATCATCTTTTGTTGATCTCTTGATGAAAGTCATCTTATAGTGTTTACATTTCTTCTCCTTTCATGAAGAATTAAAAATACCTTAGTCACACAGTATTATATTTAGTTTTATCTGTTTTGCAATGAGCTGTATTTGGGATCTTTGGTCATTTGAAGTATTCATACTCAGTGCTATAATTCAGAAACCACTGAAAATAAATCAACAAGTTTAGCAGGACTTACATGCATTATTTTTTAAAACATGAGTACAAACCATTGCCTAATGTGATTGGCATACTAATGAGATCAATTGTCTTATTTGAACTTAAGTAATTCTAGGTATTTTCTTTTTAACATTTTTTGTAACATTTTAAAAAGACATTTGAGAAAATTTTGTCTTCCACGCTTTAATTTGATTTAAGTAACTTTTTCATGTCTACTAACATTTTCTCTTATATTCCATTTTCTTCTTGTTCCTTTTTTTTGTATTTGTGAAATGTGGTCTGATTCAATAAAAATGATATGAAACTTATATAAGAATGTGTCTTGAAGCAACACTTGCCCAATGTAGTCTTCTTTTTGTTATTCATAGAACATCCTGGACTTTGAATACTCCCATAGTGCAATAAAGAGATCTATTTGCTGTTTTAGAAATATTTTCTTTCTGCTCATTTTTCTTACCCACTTCTAGGCATATAACAGGAAATAAGTGTCTAATTTTTTGGATTTAAAAATTGTCATGTTGTATTCTTTATTCATTTAATAAAGAGTTACTTTTGAGTGTCTTGTGTGTGTGTGTGAAAGTACCGTACAGGCACTGAGATATGGCAGTGAAATAGATGAAGTCTTCTGGGTCCTCTGAAGATAACAGGGAGTGAGCAAGACTAAGAGTACCTAAAATCAGCGTGGGGAGGGTTACAAAAGGAGAAAGATGCAGTGTTCTTTGAACTAACGATAGAAGATTTAATTTAGTCTAGAGAATTGGAGGATCAAAAACATCTTCCCTGAGGAAGTGACATTTATTGTGAGAAATAAAAGAAATGGCGAGTTGGGAAATGGCTAGGGAGGGATTGGCGGGGTTTCCAGGTAACAAGAGCTTCTTTTGTGAAGGACGCAAGGTGAGATATGAAGGAAACTTCTTTCCTTGTCTAGAATTCATTGCCAGTATTCAGGACATACTTTAGTAGTTCATTTTGCCAATGTCTAAAATCGAACTTTTAGAGAAAAAATTTGGTGTTGTGTCCTCCCCTACTCTTACTCTGATTATTTTTCAACCTTTGACTAAGATAAAAAAAAAAATAGATATGAAAAGCCAGAAGAGGTTTCTACAGTATTAGCAAGGAGGTATTTCAAGAGAATTTCAAGGAAATAGCTATCATTTATTATTTGTTACCACAGGCATTGTGATAATTTTTTTTTAATTTGATACTTAGATTAACATTATTCTTGTTTTTACAATGGAGAAAACCGAGGCTCAGATAGATTGTTACTCATTCTGGATGAAGTAGAGCCAGAATTTGAAACTGGGGGTTTTTAACTCAAAAGCCCATGTTTAATGCTTCTTCAAAGTAGCAAAGGCATGAAGTGGCTTATTAAGAGTATGTTTGGCAATAATAGTATTTCAGTGGAACATAATATGAGAAGTGTACAATCATATAATGGAAATTGTCTATCTATTCAAAGCCCAGCTCCTTTCCAAACATGTATCTTCCTATCATCTTCACCCCATGCAGAGAAATCTGACCACCACAAGCACAAGGGCTTTATATTTATAAGGATAATTTCAACACTCTTGTCAGTAATTGGTTCAGAAACATAGACCAAAGCCAGTTAGCATTTATAATTCCTCAGCCTATTTGGGATCTTTTTAAGAAAAGCATATGACCTGCCTTGATGGGCATATTACTCAAGTGGGCCAATGAGATGTCAGGAGGATGTTTAACAGTTTGCCTGAGAAAAAGATTTATTGATTTAAAAAATCAATGAAATATATGTAAGATTCAAAACTACTATAGTTATTTTACCAACAGCCTGGAGGAGAACTCCACTGAGGTGAAGACTTATAACTTTTAGAAGGGAACATCAAATTATTGTCACAAAGTGGTTAAGGTCCCCATTCCTGAAATCACCTGGTGTCTTCTAATCCTGGCTCTGCCATATACTAGCTGGGTGACCATGGACAAGTTATATAGGTTACCTAAGTCACTGTCAACTTGTCTGTTAAATGGAGATAGTGATAATACCAACTCGCAGAGTTTTGGGGAGAAATAAATGAATATGCATATAACCGACATTGAATAAATGATAGTTTTATTATTATAACTTATGCCATAGTGAAACTTTTATCTTTCTAATGAAAGATATTTGAGTTTAAGGATTTAACAAGCATTATCAGATATTTAATATAATGTCATGTTTTAGTGTAGATTTTCTATATTTTCTTCTTAGTTACTAAAAACCAGAGTCAGAAAATTGACCATTTTCTCAGATTTGGGACAAAAAAGAAAATCAGCTGTGAAACTGATCATGGTATGGTATATAAAATTATTAAACTGCATCAACTGGAATTCAGGTTTTATACTTCATAGCACCTCTGAACCAAATGAAAAAGACGGCTTTCCATGAAATCAGATTAAATAAGAATTTAGGCCTTAGCTCTTTTTTGATTCTGAAGGTCTGCTATCAGCCCCATAAGTCAGCTAGGTCTAAAGTTCAGAATAACTAAGGCTAATTAACAAAACCATGTGCTTCTCCTGATTGTCCCTGGATCCAAGAACAAGGCACTCAATTCCATGTGCAGCAAAAAGAGCAGAAGGAACACATTTTATGAACTTTTACCAACAAAGGAAGCTTAAATATTTCTGCTATATTTGGCAATTGAGCCTTTTTTCTGTCTCAGAAAGATATTAGAAGAAAATGGGCAAGCTACAAATGTATACTATTTTTAAATCTGGTATGAATTTACTGATAATTGGTAATCTTAACCCTGAAGAATACTTTTATAACAATGAACCTATATATTTTTTCAAATTTTTTTATGGAGATAATGTGAGATAATAACAATAATCCTTATGTTTAAAAAATTTATTTTTGTTTTCCTAACAAAACTTTTAAAAAATTTTTATATCTATGGTAGTGGCAGGCGTATGAACAAAAGAAGCTATCATAATTTTTATTATTAATTGTTATTATTATTAATAATATTATTAGAAAACCTGGGATGAAATTTTAATTTGTTTTTTATCTAGACTGGGATGTATAAGAGAATTCAATGCCCATTGGAGCCACAGGCCAACTTGAGTAATTGGTAGATAGAAGAGAGAGTGGTGTGAATGTGGAGTGTGAAAAATGTAGAAAAGAAGAGTCTGAAATAGAGAAAGCAAGGAAAAAAAGGTAAGGTTAAGTGGCAAGAGAAAAGACAACTCTTCTCAGGTGTGAGTCAGGGATATAGCAGCCTGCCAATTTTTCATCTCTGCCCAAAATGAGAGCTGGCCATTCCATGGTAATCTGAGAACTTTGCACTGATAAATTCAATGTATTTGCAGAGAGTGACTATTTTTCATCTAGCCAAATCAATTCTAAATATATAATTATAGATAACCCCTGTCCCATGGGCCTAGAATTTAGATTTTCGTAACTCACTACTCTAGCATGAAGCCATTTGAACTTTTGGTTTACTCTCAGCCCATTCTTGTTTACTTAGCAACAAAATAGGGCAGAACCAAGAAGCTTAGCAAAACTTGCACCCAGTAGTATTGTATAAAAGATCTATAGTTTGTGTGGGATGACCACTAACACCCTCAATCCCTCCTGCTTAAAAATTCCTCATATTGTCTTTAAGGTAATGGTCTTTAAAGTGGGATTTTACATCATATAAATCAGAATCAACTAGCTTATTTATTAAATACACAGATTCCTGGATTCTGACATGCTGGGCATATCACTAACTTGCCAGCATTTTTAAAAATCACTTCAGTCCATACATGAAATAAAACTTTCTCTAATTCCTCCTTCTTCCATGCAACTACCCTTCACAAATTTACTCTTAGCTCTCTGTCAATAGATCTTTGCAGAGGTATAAAAAATAACCACAATGTTCACAGATAATATTTAAAGGAGCAACTCCCCACAAAGGGTGTTTGCCTTTTTTGAAGTGGTCTCCTTGAAGGTATAATATCTTTTTTGATGAGAAGGAAATTTTAATATTAAAAGAACACAGCTTTTCAAGGTGTGAAAAGCAAATGCTCAAATAAGAATGATAATAATTATAACCAAGAATTGTGGAACACCATTTTAAGGATTACTGCTAAATCTTATTACAGACCATAGGAGAAGTAATATTCCCTTTTTAATGAAGAAAAGACTGAAGTTTAAAGTAGTGAAATGCTTTGTTTTAAGACCATACATTTAGCAAATGCCTAAGTCAGAATTTAACTTTTATATTGTTCTGGCCATATATCTCAGTTTCTTTCCATTAGATTATATTTCTTTCTGGAAGGGAAAAAACAGCTTTTCACAAAGTACATGTGAGACACCAACCTTAGAGAATTCCTGTGACATCTATTTGGCTAAAGCTGCTGAGAATCCTAATTATTTTTATGAACTATTAAAGAATTTTACATGTTTCTAGACTTTTTAAAAATAAAGTTTAGCACTGCTGGGTTGAAAATGTGTCATTTTCATTACTGCCTCGAGACTCTTCATATACGTAACTATTTATTTCTGCTACTTTGGTCTCATTTCTATCATCTTTCAAAGAGCTGCCTGTCTTAAATTTATTTTTTTTAGGTTATGTGAATTATTATGAATTAACTCTGAAGAAAGGTTATAGATTTCTAGAGAAGTGTAGAAAGGGCAGGGATGTATTTGTGTAAGTCTTACTTATTGGCTGGATAATGAATCTGTCGTTTTTCTTCAGCAAGAACATGTATCTAAAAATCAAACTTCCAAGACATGTTTCGGAAACTTAAGTTGCAATTCATTTAAACTGAACAAAGACATGACCCAAAGTATTTGGAATTCTTTTAAAATGACAAGTGTTCTTTAAGAAACTACATGGAGAGGGTCATCACTTTGTGCTGAGCAAGGAAAATTAATGGAGAAAATAAATCATAAACTATGTTCTCCCTTGGTCCATTCATTAAATGTGCTGTTCCTGGGCCTCCCTTCGTTCAGATGCAGTCTTCATCACTCCCCTGTTTTCTGTGTCATCAGGGGAAGAGTGGGTGTTGGGCACCTTCCAAACTTCCCTTAATCACCTTTGACTATGTTTGGCCAACAAAAACATAGGCAGAACCTTGTGGGAGGAGAGGAGAGAAAAGGAACCAGGTGTTTTTCTCCTTTCTTCTTTGCCTTGGCACGTACTTGGCCATTGGCTTCACATTCTTCACATCATCAGCTCTTACTGGACAGTGCTGCTATGGTTCCAGCTTCCATGAAGTGACCCTGGTCCCTAGGCTCAGGGAAGAGAATCTCTTCCCTTTGTCTCTCCAGCCTAACAGTAGATGTAGCTTTCTGCTGTTGGAATCTCTTGATTCATGTTATTGTCTCATTTGGCTTTATACATTACCTGTATAACCAATTCCCTGAGTGTAGATATGTGAACTGTTTTATTTATTTATTTATTTATTTTGTTAAACCCTGACTTATACACCTCTATACACATAATATTTTTCAGAGAATTAATAACATGTTTAGGCTATTTTAGTGTTTTTAATGACAACCTATAGGAGTATGAGAAAAATTACAAAACACCTACTACCATGAAGTTGAGCTATAATTAATTATTGAGTATTTTCTCTTATATATTTTTGATTGAGTAGAAGAAAATATATGTTGTCAAAAGGATTTCTTAATTGGCATGCTAATCACACAGTAACCATTTCTATTTCTACTTAAAGGAAATCTTTTGGAAGAAAATAACATACCAATTTTTTAAAAGTTTTTGTTTGTTTGCTTTTGATAATATTCAAGGTTATTAAATCATCTAGTAAAAAAATTCTATCCCATGTACATTTTAAAGTACAATTTCCTAAGAAAACCTCTTAAATTTCTAAGCCAGCACAAATGTAGATACCTACTCAATTTTTTCACAGTCTTGAATTAGTACATGAAAGCCTCTTATACATTTAAAAATTAATTAATAGTATACTTTGTGTATTTGTACAAAATACAAAAGAAGGCTGAAATTACTTTTGCCACATGGAAGTTTGAATGTAAGAAATAACGGAAGACATTTACAGGTTACCTGGACATTCAGCCAGGGGAATAATATTTAGCTCTGGTCCCAAATTGTTACACAGATGGTGCTGGCTTTCTTCAAACTCGGTTTTCTTTTATTTCTGTTTGTGCTAATATGTATATTTTCTATTACAAATAGATATCTCTGAGTCCTGGCCAATTGAATGTGAGAGAAAGTGATATATGCCCCTTTTGGTCCCGATTCTTAGAAACTTCCTGATATAGTCTCCATTTGCTCTTGATCTTCTTTCACTTTGCCAAAAGCATATAATATAATTGAAGAGACTGGGACTCTTTTTTTTTTAATGAAGAAAGAAAAGTGTAGAAGTTAGGTAACTTAGTCAAGGACACAGACTAAAATCCTTGAGTGTATATAATACTTCAGCATATGATGAAGGAAGCATTTCAGGTAAAGGTAAATTATTAAGTTTGAGAGACAATTTGCTAACATTTTATTTTATCTTATTTATTTTTTGAATACTTAGCAAAAATTTTATTTAACTTATTAATTAAAGAGAAAAGAGTAAGAAATTCCAGTCAACTCAAAGAGCAATTCAAAGTCCACCCACATATAGGCCATCAGGAATACAAAAATAAATTTGCTTAATAAATGCAAAACTGGCTTCTTTCACAAGGGTAGGTGGGAGGATCAATTGTACTCCACAGCATAAGATTTATTTGCAAGTCCATGGACAAGAATCATTTCCATCATTGCTATCAGCTTTTTACAGGGTACACAACTGGAAAACAGCTGATGGACAATGAAAGACCAAGATAACCCTCAAGGGTAAATTTTTCTGGCCATTTTGAAGTCTTTTGCAATTGTTCTTTTTTCTTTTTTCCTTTTTTTTCCTCTCCATATGTTTTTATTTATTTATTTTTTTTACGTTTTATTTTTTCTTTTTACCCCTTCTCCCTTCTCACCTCCCCTCTGGTAACCACTAAGCTATAGTCCATGCCCATGAGTCTCTGTTTGTATGTCCTGTTCATTTGTTGCTTTTAGGTTTATATACCACATATAAGTGATATTATGTGATCTTCAACTTTTTCTGTCTGGCTTATTTAGCTTAGCATGATTATCTCAAAGTTCATCCATGCTGTTGCAAATGGCAGTATTTCATTGCTTCTTATGGCTGAGTAATATTCCATTGTATATATGTACCACTGCTTCTTTAGCCAGTCATCTATTGTAGGACACTTTGGTTGTTTCCATGTCCTGGCCACTATGAATAATGCTGCTATGAATATCAATGTGCAAATATATTTTTAGATATGAGTTCTCAAGTCTTTGGGCTAAATATCTAGTAGAAGGATTGCTGGATCATATGGTAGATCAATTCTTAGTTTTTTGAGAAACCTCTCTACTGTTTTCCATAGGGGCTGTATCAATTTTCAGTCTCACCAGCAGTGTATGAGGGTTTTTATTTCTCCTCATCCTCTCAAGCATTTGTTATTACTTGCCTTATTGAAAATAGCTATTCTAATACGTGTGAGATGGTATCTCATTGTGGTTTTGATTTGCATTTTCATAATAGCTAGCAATGTTGAGCATCTTTTCATATATTTCTTGGCCATTTGTATGTCCTCTAGAAAGAAGTGTCTGTTTAGGTCCTCTGTCCATTTTTTGATTGGATCATTTGTTTTTTTGTTGTTATTCAGTCACATGAGTTCTTTGTATATTTTGAATATTAGGCCCTTATCAGAGGTGTTGTTTGCAAATATATATTCCCATTTGGATGATTAGAAGATTGTTAAAGATGGCAAGCTACAAGCTGGAACTGGGTTCCTGAATGACTGTGTGGAATAGAGAGCATCCTTGTTTCCCAAAGACTGATATGTATTGGACTGTGATGTGTGAGAAAATTTTGCTTTAACCGTTAAGTTACTGAAATTTTAAGGTTATAGTAGTAAGTGTTTACCTTTATTAGTACACATATAAATTAAGCACTGACAGAACAAAATTTCAGAGATAAGCTATTATTAAGCTGAGATCTAAATTTTTTCTTTTGAATTCTTTTTACTACTTCATCAATTTTTTTCCTCTCCTTTCTCTTCTCATTTCCCTATGTTCATTTTAATATGGAAAAATAGGCTTTGTTGAAGTATAAATTAAGCAGAGCATGTGGCCAAGGGCTTATCTTATGGTGTGCCTTGAGAATTTATCTTGTATTTTATTTTTCATAGTTATAGCAAGAAATATTTTGTTAGTCTCTCCAAGCTGAACAAAAGAATTGCTCTGTGTTTATGGCAACTGGGACTTTCTAAATGGGCCATCAATCTCTTCTGGAAGGAATAAACTACTCTTTTGCAAGAGGAAAGGCATGAAAAAGCTCTTTTTATGAGGACCTTTAAAAAACTCAAGGGTTGGCAGGACCTGATGACAGAAGAGGAAAAAGAAATAGGTTCAGGATATTTGATGATATTCTAAGGCCAGAGGCATGCTAAGTCAATGAACCAAATGAAGTATGCAGGGTAGACTCCATATAAGGGCTTAGGACCAATGGATGGACTAGAGGACCTATCTCATACTTACTCCATGCTTAATAGTTGACTAATCACCCTGTAAGGACCCACTCTGATTTCCAAGAACACTACATACCTAACATAGCAGTGAAGAAGCAAAAGATCAAGTATTTTGTGAGGTGAAATGACCTATGCAGGTCCTTCTTGAACCTAGATTATATAGTAGATAGTTCATTGTTTGACAATTTTGTGATACTATTCTAGGCATAGATGTGATTTCCACTCCAATATTCTTAGGCCTTATGTCTATGCATAGCTTATTCCAAATAAATTAGGGAACTCGAGGGTCTAATAATGCAGTTTTGACTAGTATTCAATATTTTATATAATAAACATAAGATCACCTTCTCCTGTGTGTGGATCCTTTTACTAGGTCAGGATGACTTCAAAATGGCATCCTGGTATAGTAGAAAGAACATCATCTTTAAAGTAAAAAATATCTCTGTTTGGCTGTTGGAAAACTTACTTATCCTCTTTTGACTTCTTTCCTCTACCTACATCATGGAATTGTGATGGCTACCTATGTGAATAAATTGTAATCATGGATGGCTACATATATCATGGAATTGTGATCAAAATGAAATTAGATAATATAATAAATGCATATTACCTTGCAAATGGCAGGTACTCAATATGTCTATAGATATTATAGTGATATCTTCTAAAATAAATTGACCTTGGTGTTTTTATATCCAGGGAGACCCAGGGTTCAGAACATTTATTTTTTCTAATACAGGTGTAGCCATGTTATTTTCCTTGAATTTGCTCAAGCATTTAAGTTTCTTTCTTCATAGGCCCCATGGCCTGAAAACTCCATTAGTAGAGGAGAAATATAAAATACCATAAGAAAGGTTGTCATGATCCCTGGTATAAAGAAGGCCCCACACTTCATACTTTGTCATAAAACTAGCCTCCAAATGATAAGAATTTAATTTTTTAAACTCTGATAGAAAAACAGCCATTATATTCTTGAATTTTTATAACAACCCCCTAAAAAAACATTATAATCTTTATTTGATAGATAAAAACTGAGAATCAGAGCATAAAGTAACTTGCCCAATATTATATAACAAGTCAAGGCTTTATCTGAATTTACAATCAGAAATTCATTTTATCATATGATATCTATTTAATGTTATTTTCTCATTTTCTAAAATACTTTTTCTTTATAGAAGCAAAGGCAAGCAAAAAGAGATAAAATTTCTCCCTTTCTCCCTTTATTTGCTTTTCCTTCCTTCCTTCCTTCCTGCCTTCTTTCCTTCCTTCCTTCCTGCATTCCTTCCTTCCTTTTTTCCTTTCTCTCTCTCTCTCTCTTTCTCTCTCAATCTCCTTTCTTTTGTTCCTCCCTTCCTCCCTCCCTGTTTTCCTTTCTTTCTTCTTTCCTCCCTGTTTGGTCTTACCATTATTGGAAAAACAATAGAATATTATCTTTATGTCTCTGGATTATTTGCAATTCTCTGACATAACTAAAGACAGTCTTCATATTTCTTATCCTAGTCTAATAAATCATCTTCAAAGCTGTTCATTACCATCATAGTGAGTTCTCATCACATAGTTACTTTCTAAATCACTACAGTAATTTTCACTTACTACAATAAATTATAATGAAAAGATAAAAAATAATGTTTTAATCATCTAAATTATCAGTTTAGCTGAAGGTAAGTTTTTCATCCATTTTTCAAAACTTTGGACTTAGAGGCCAATACAGTTTTGAACACTTCTGCCATGTAAGCCATTGGGTAAAAAGATAAAAAGAAATAGGAATAAAAATTGTTGTTTATGAGAAAAACATGTGTGTAATAATACAAGGTAGTGTATAAGTAGTTTTCAGAGGAGAAAAATGAAAAGTAAGGGAGAAATTCAGGTGATGAGGTCGTAGAACATCTTCCTGGAGGAAAGGGACTTTAAAAGGGGATTAGGATTGAAAGCAGAAGAAAGCATAAGAAAGAAGCATGATCTAGACCTGGAAGATGAGTATATATAAAAGCATGGCAGAAAAATATGTTCCAGGAATGGTATAGAAATTAAGAAAATAAACCTCACTAGAGTGAGAATTAAGTTAGGCAGAAAGCAAAAATAAGTTAGGTCAGAAGCTTATATAATGGAGAGTGTTAAAGAGCATGGCAGGAAAACTAGGCTTTACCCAGGTGGCAGTGGGGAATGTCTAGGGGTCTGAAGAAAGAGCCATGCTGAAAAGAATGTCAAGGGGAAGTGACTATTAAAGGCAAAAAATTTGTTAGGGATTATTTCATTTTTCCAGGAGAAGATGTTGAATATCTGGAAAAGCAAAAAGAATGGAGGAGGTTAAAACAACAACAAAACCCAGTACAGTTGGAACAAAGAAATAGAAAGAAGCATCACTTGGATTTAATGGTTTAAGCATCATGGTTGTGGTTCTCAAACTCTAGTAGACATCAGAATTTCCTATGGGGCTTGTTAAAACAGATTTCTGGGTCTGAATCCAAAGTCTTTTCTCCTTATAATAGAGAATCACAGGGGTCAAGAAATCGTCAATGTCCATAGAAGGTAGCATTATGTGTCTAACACTTAATGTCAAGTACCATATTGTATAGATTTTATTTCCCAAAATTAGAGTCGATGTGCAGTAAAGTCAGAGGACATTATATTCCTATTTATTAAATTTCATATGTTATTTGAATATATAATACCATAAACACATTTCTTTTCTCAAACACTAATAGCTGTATCCATACTCCCTTTCTAAGGTCAGAATGGTGATTTAACAATCACATTGCCCAGCAGTGATATACGATGTATTTTCTGAAATTAACAAAAATGAGAACTCCTGGGGTAAATAATTCAGCTCTCCCCTTCCAACATGTGCATGGTTTCCTTCATCTCCTATTATGCTCTTTGGATCTGTAGTCATGCAAATGACACGAAGGAACAGCTGCATTCAGTGAACCAGATGGTCACATGTGGGAACAAAGATGAGATGGAGACAATAGAAGTAATAGCCTCTAAAGTAGGGTAGTGCTACCGAAATTCTGCCTTTTTCTACTAATATCAAGTGAAAGGTTAATTACTTACATCCGTGTTCACTTAACGAAGAGAATTAATCTCAAAGGCACAGTAAGAAATTTTCAGTAAATTCCACAACTGCTTATTCCAAAATAGGAGATGAGAGAGATTGAATGTGTGCTGGAGAGCAAGATGGAAACAATGAAGAGGCTTATGTAAAACTCTGAGATATGTGGCTAACTTTGTAGGTGGTTGGAAAGAGAGTAAAGAAGGAATCTGTTCTATCTTCATTCTCAATATTAAACCCAGATGAAACAAAAGATAGTCTTTTGGTTACCAGATACAGCTTTTCTCTGAAATCCAAGATATTTAAAATTAAGATAACTCTTTTTCTCTGTGCACAACATGAGTCATATTTAATATGGATTACATTTAAAGATGTCATGTACACTTACATTTTGTAGACATAGGAATATTTACAATTTTTCTAAATTTTCCATAATTGTGTTTTTATTTTCTCTCTCCCAAAAAGTCCTTCCTCAGAGTATGTTATATGTGTATAACATTTTCTTTTAAAATAGCATATTAAATCATATTTCAATATTTATGGAAAAAAAGAAACCTATTCTCATTGTGGCAAGTGCTACTGCTTTGCAACTTATAGATTTATTTGCTGAAGAATCATAAAGTTCATAAATGGCAGTTTAAATTCAGGGTGATAATATTTTATCCACATCTTTGTTAATACAAAAATCAAGGTTGATCTGCTGCTTGGCTCTATATTTTTACAGAAGCATCTAGGGTCTAGGTCTTTTGTAAGCAATAACATAAAATAAAAAGAATACCATACTCCATTGTATATTAGTTCTTTAAAAAACAACAAGACACAGGAAATAAAATAAGCTACTAATACTATTATAGCAAAATAAATGTTTGACTCCACTACTAGAAATCAAAAGAGAATATTTTCAGTAAAATTCATGAATAATCAAAGAAAATAATAAAAATAAAAAAGACAAAAATAAAGAGAACAAAATGTTTACCTTTTATTCTATTACATAAAAATATTTTACATTATATATTTTTCTTATTATAAAAGGAAAGCATGCTTATTTGGAGACAAATTGGAAAAGAGCCAATGGCATAAAGAATAACATAATAATTACTAATTATTATAGAGATAATCAGTATTAACATTTTGTTATTTTTTCTTAATCAATTATTTACACATTACACACATGTATAGCTAAATATATATACTTAAGATATCCTATATTTGAAATAGTCTGTGCTCCTTTTTAAAAATGTAAAATTACATATTATTCTTTTCCCCATAGTATTTAAAGTTATTTTCAAGCACTATTATTAGTCATGGAATGATATTGCATAGTCACACCATGACTATGTATTTAATTATTCCCCTACTGAAAGTATATTTAAACCAAATGTTGATGCTACTACTAATGATGTGATAAAGTTATTTTTTATTAAGTTCTCACATTTCTAATGAGGAGACAGAAATTTAGCAAGCAACCAATCAGAGTCAGAGCTAAATGAGGCTTTTTCAATGATTTTTTTAGAGGATGGAAGGGTTAAGAGTTTATCTATTTCAATATATATTTTAAATAATTCCTCTTTATTGAGCATGGTTCTATTGGGGACACATCAGTAGACAAAACTTATAAAACCTCTGACTTCATGGAGCTTGGGTCTCAGCATTCTCATTTATTAAGATACAGAAAAGAAGAATAGAAACAGCGTTTTGTGGGGACTTTGGGAAGGAATGAGAAGGGAAAAGAAGTTGTATAAAATTCTGCTTTGAACATGCTGGGTTTGAGGTTCCAGTGAGATATCCAAGTAGAGATTTACTGAATTTGCTCAGGAAATCAGTCTGGGCTAGATACATTGAATTGAGATTGATCAGTGCACGGATGGGAGCAAACATCATGGGAGTGATTATAATTACCCAGGGGAAAATGCTGACTGTGAAATACTAAGAGTGTAGGTCTTATACCTAAGGAACACTAAATTTTTTAAAGAGATATTTGCAAAGGATATGGAAAGAGAAAAGAAGGAAAAGAAACTTAAAATCACAGAGCCATGAGCCAAAGAAAATGTATTGCCAGAAAAAGGAAATAGACAATGATAATTCTCAGATTTCAACTGAAATAAAAACTGAAATGTATACATTGCATTTAGAAACATGAAGTTCATTACTACCACAAATTAGAAATACAACCCCCTCCAAACTATGTATTTCTTTGACCTTTTGTCTCCATTGTCTCCACTTCATTTTAGTTACTGCTTTCTATGACCACACCTTGTTATATTGAGCCCCAGAACACATTGACCATTTTCTTTCTATGCATTAGTTCTTTCCATTCCACAGTCCAACACTCTCCCAAGAACCTTGAGTAATTTTGACCCAGGAAAATGAGAACACGTTGGAGACGTTGGTCATATGACAATGCACCCTTACTTGTAAACCAACAGAAATGATGGACTCAGCATAAAAAAATAATGTACATTCTCTTATTATAAGATCTTTTTTTAACTAGTGAGAGGTGAGTTCTAGTAATCTCTTTAATTGTAGAACATATCAGGAGGCACATCTATGATTCCATAATAGAAGGTATAACTGAATTTCTGTTAAAAACTCTTAAGTCTCCTGTAATGGCCATTAAGAAAGCCTACCCACTTGCCTGAAATTGCCTTTTATCCAATGAGTGCATGGCATTTACAGATCTCCTAGAGAGATATAAAATCCAAACCTATGGAAGCCAGAGCAGTTGGGCTAGATGGCTGTTGTCTTAATTTGAGTTTCCTGCAAATCTTCAGGTAAAGAATTAAGTTTAAGTGGTTTGTTTGGGTGTGATACCTGGAAATAACAATGAGTGAAAAGATATGAGACAGAGGGGAAAAAAGCAGCCAATAAAGGGTGTGCTATTATACCAGTTAACCCATTGAGTAATTGAAGCTTAATACTAGTGGGGAATTCAAGAATTCATTGTAGAACATGTGACTCAGAGTTATCTGCCCTTCTTTCTTGCCCCCAGAAAAGAGCTAGAGTATTTATCTCTGCTAATATAATCCTCAGCTTGCAGTGCCCCTGGTGATAGCAGAGGGGGAGAGGCAAGGAAAGAAGAGACTAAGGGTCTCAGGAAGTGCGTCATGCACTACAAAGGGAAGGCAGCCACTGCTCCAACCCCTTCTAATGCCCTCCTACCTGAAGATACCCTGATCACCCTGACAATTTATCCCCAGGTAATAGGATTCTGTAAAAATATACAGGCTTCTTTTTTGAAAAAAAAAAAAAAAAAGTTTTGTTTAAAAGCCATTATTTGGATTTGAAGAGCTCTAGATTAATGATATTCAAATTGTTTCTATTTATGTTATTCAGGAAACCCCTATTCTGTTGAATTTCATTTAAACAAATCAGTAGGGGACTGTTGGTTTTATTTTAATGGTATAATCCAGTAAAAAGAGATGGTTGTACATATGCAAATGGTTGAATAAGACCTAACATAAAATAGTTTGATCTCGTTCTCCTATTTTTGTTCTCCTTACCTGTTACCTTAATCAACATAGACTAGCTTTATTACAGCATAAAAATTAACTCCCAAATCCCAATAACAACACACTGAAGGGTTATATTTAATCACACCATGTCCATTATGTCAGCACAACAATCTCTGTTTCACATAGTCATTCAAGAATTCAGAATGACAAGGGGTCCATAGTCTTATAGCTTCATCCTGTGCAAAAGGTAGCCTCTTATCACAAGAGCGAGGAAGAGAGTATTAAGAATCTTGCTCATAAATTTTCTTTGTCTCAACTCATAGAAGATAAATCATTTCTGCCCACATTGACCAGAACCATTTACACTGCAATGCTAACTGCAAGAAGCTGAAGAATGTAAGAGGGCAAAAAGACTATGTGATGATTATTATTGTTTTTGCCATATCTACCTAAGAGAAGACACCTTAAAGATCATCTAGGCCAGGGGTTTTCCAGATGTGTACTGAATGAACCCTGCTGCTCTCAGCATCATTAGAAACTGCTAAAAATGGAATAGTGATTTGGCTTCCTTTCCATGTTAACCAGAAAAACTTTTCTTTAACATTTTCTCAATGTTGATGTCCTCCAGGTTGTTTAAAGAAAGGATTCGGTAGCTTAAAAAGAAAAGTTGGAATACAGCAAATGTGGTCCAGCCTTTTTATTTTTAAGATAAGAAAACCAAGGCCCAGTGATAATAGTTTTTAAGGTCATGCAGCTTTTTAGAAGACCTTGTGCCAGAAGCTTGCTGTACACTTTGATATATATGACTCCTCATTGTTAAAGAAACAAGTCTTCTCTCTAAGATGTTTTCCAGAAGTATCTGGAAAAACTTAAACAAGACATGATTTGAAGGAAGAAAATGAAAAAAGAAAAAAAATTATAAGAGAGAGGCAGATAGAAAAAAAAAGCTTTGGCGAAGTAAAAAGGGGTAAAGTGAGAGAGCCAGAGAGAGAAGTGCAGGAGTCAGGAGGTGTGAAGAGGCTGGAGCCCAAACAAGAGAGCCACTCAGTCTAGACTCCAGATGTGAGTACACGGCTTCAGCGGGGTGTGGTGTTGGACTCTGCAAATACTTTTGCCAGATGTCGTGGCGGAGCTACAAATCCTTGGATGGGTGACAGAATTGGCTATTGTTCTGTTCAGTGTTTTACTTTTTAGTGTGTCACTCTACTGGCTGCTCTAAGGTTATAACACCAGATAATGGGGAGGCCTTCTTTTAATCCTGCAGCCAGCAGTTTGTCTGATCTTGAAGAAGTGAAGCACAGTGCTGAAGCTCTCTCGAATGTCCAGGGGCACGTTAGTAGAACTCAAACTAGTAAGTGTGGCCACCTTCCCAAATGGAGGTCAATTTGGCCCCATGAAAGACAAAACTATGGAAAGACACAGAGTAAATAAAATAGAAATAGAATACTGCTTCCTAGCAGTAGGATCTTGGGTAAATTTCTCTGTCTTTCTGGGATTCTGTTTCCTCTGAGGGATTTAATTAAATGGTCTCTAAGTTCCATTTGAACACTGACATTCTATAAACCTATGGCACCATGAAGGAAGGATAAACAAGAAAGCCATGTCCCTTCCAAACATATATGGTAAATACTTGTATTTGCACTCTGCCAGTGAACAACTTGTAGAATCCAGCAATGAGTTTAATATACGAGAACTAAGATGAAATAGCTCTAAGGATAATGAAGAATTCTAGAAAAAAAGGACAATACTAAAGGGCCAGCTCTGGGCAATAATTAAGAAGTCAACAGAATTGTGTTTCTCATTTTTCCATAATTCTTCCATTCTTTAAACAAATGGTATCTTCTAAATGCTATGCCTAGGAATTTGATGGCAAGGAAAATAACTCAGTCTTTACATTCATAAGGCTTACAATATAATGGTAGACTCAGGCAATTAAACAAAGTTATAATGCAGTCAATAAGGACAACCATAGGAGAAGAGATATGGTGGATGGGGATGGGAGAGACATCTAAATCCTACTTGGAAGAAGAGAGATCATGGAGGAAGTACCTTTTAAGCCGAGTCCTGTTAGAAATGTGAAAAGTTAATTAGACAAAGGGGCAGAGAAGGAAAATTCTAGGCAACCACTTGAGGGATGTTGAGGACAATGAAAGTATGGCCTCATGACTCTGCCACTTACTGCCTATATGATCATGAGCTTGTTGCTTAACCTGTCCAAGCCTCAGTTTCCTCATCTCAAAAATGGAACAATACGATTTGTACAGAGAGTTGTTTTTAATATTAAATGAGATAGCATATACATACCTACTACAGAGCCTACCGTATAGAATGTGCTTAATTAATTATAGCAAATTATATTATTATGGTATGGGACTTGAAAAGGATAACATAGGATTCAAAGTTTTGCTCAAATATCTACTTTTGGGAATTGGTCAAATGGTGTTGCCATTTACTTATTTAAGGAATATAGGAAGAAAAAGCAGATATGATGGGGAGGAGTAGCAAGATAATACATTCAATTCTGGACATATTGAGTTGGAGGCATATGTGTAGCCAGCAAATGGAGTGTCCAGAAGGTAGTTTAATACATATAATTTGGAATAAGGAGAGAATCTGGGCTGAAGATATATTTTCAACTTAACACACATATGACACAAAAATAATACCCCCCCCCCCCCCCACACACACACACACCCGTCTCGCAAGTCTATTCTCATTGTCCTAGATTGCGGTCCTGAGAAACTTTTTTTTTTTAGCCATGTTTCTTTAACTCATCGCTGTCAATTCCTAAATTATTAGTTGAAAGAATTATAGTTTAATAGTGAGGATTGGAAGTGATACGAAAACTGTATTTATTTATGATCCCAAGAAACAGAGAACTGGTGGACAGGTTTGTGAAACCTGACAATCAACTGAGGTTGACTTATTGGGCAAATATGGGCAAATCACATAGGCTCCTAAGCAGATTTTTTCTATATGTATATTATTTTCTGTGAATAAAATGGTAGTGGGTTAATAAAAGCCATCAAACATATTTGCTGAAGTGAAAACAAGATTTTCCTGACATTTCGTCCTACCCAATAAATCAAATTAGCTACAAAATATCATCAGTGTAGCAAATCTGCCTGCTCCTGTTTTTCATTTCGAATTAATATCAGATGAGACAATTAATGCTTTTCAGAGCATTTTCAAGATCAAACACACACACATAAGCACATGACAAAATTGGCACTTAAAGAGAAAAAAAAACAACTTTATTTAACATAAAACTTATTGAAAAATTCAAAGGCTGCCAACTGGGCAGGAAATTAAGGTGAGGTCTCTGAAAAGTCTCTCTGCTCATCAATAGGAGGGAACAGCAGGAGGCTTGGCTGCAGTTCCCTAGATGCTTCCAACATAAAGTTCTTGTTTATTGAGGCTGTAAGCTGTCCTAGATATTACTTCCTCCCCTCCCACTTAGTATAAAACTCCATCAACTCTAATTTAGAATTAAATTCACATCTTATTAGGCCTTCTTTTCTGCTGTTGTCTTTGACCTCAGATTTCCTAGAACTCCAAGTTTCTAGTTTACAATCCACTTTTATTTAGCCCTTGAGTTCTTTGTCCTTAGTACTGGGTAAGCTGTGGCAGGAGAAAGATCAGGCTTAGAACAAAAATTTTTCTTCTCAAATGTGGAGATAAAAGGGGATCTAAGATATTTTGAAGAGTATTTAATTAATAAATGTTTACTTATCATAAATCTGACATGTAACCTGTACTCTAATTCAATTTCCCCACTGCTCACAATCTGACCCTTATATTGAAGCTTGTAACTGCTAGTGCAACTTTAAAAGCAGTGGATTTTGTGTCAGAAAAGTGTAACATGTATCCTGGTTCTACCTTTTAAACCTATTTGAAATTAGGCAAGTCATTATCAGTACTTTGTAATTCAATTTACTCCTCTAAAAAATGAAGAGCCAGATATTCTTTCTGTGCTTCTGTATCATTCCATTCATACCTCTATTTTAGAAATACCTTTAATTGTAATGATTATTTGCATGTCACTGAGATTATGGACTGCATCTTAGCCACCTCTATACAACTCCGTGTTCCTAGATTTGAGAACATTGCATACTGTAGATGTTCCATGAGGTTTTATAATAGGCATTAAAAATATCCTTGCCTCGCAAAGTGGTCAAATATATTAAGAACGAGCATTACAGTTGCCCGAACTGAAATGTGCACCTGCCTTCTCCTTCAAACACACGGTAATACAGGATATAAAAAAAATGATGCTCTTAGTTTAAGAAAGCTTAAAATAAAAATGAGGAAAATCCTTATGCTGTTAAAATAAGTTAAAAAGTCAAGCCAAATTTCATGCTCAGCTAATGTTAAGGAGGCCTAAGAGACATTACATAAGAATATACAAAACAGAGCTATCTAATGAGTTATAATGTCCATGTTAGAGAAAAGAGATGTGGCCTTGAGCACGTGAAGGGTAAAAACCTATAACTGAGACTTCTGTGTCCCTGAAAATTTTCTCCCTTTACAGAATCCAGACTAGAAAAAGTCCACCCTGAGACTGGTGGAAAAATAGTGTCTGAATTTCTTCTGCCAACAGATTCAAGAATCACAAATAATAAATTAATGCATAAAGTTTTATCTTAAATTGAAGATATCTCAAAACTCATAAGAGAAGAAAACAAAACACTTTAATGAGTACAACCCATTGTGAATGAAGCCATGACAGAAAAACTTACCTACATAGAAAATGAGCTCAAAAGTCTTTAAAAATTAAAATCACCCAAGGAAATGGTCAGCCAGGAAAAAGAGTCAGCAGAAACAGACAGGAAAATTAGAACTTGTGATAGAATAATATTTAAAAGAAAAGCTACAAGTTTATTGAATGTGATAATTAGACAAAAAGAGAACATATAATCATAATAAAAGGACGTGATTCCATGGGAAAGAAGAAAGCATATTTATAAAATATCCAGGTAGAAATGTTAGTCATTGAAATAAAACTCAATGATCGAGTTAAACAGCAGAAAAACACTACTGCAGAAAGAATTAATGAAATGGATTATAGCTATGAAAAAAAACTCAGGCTACCATAGATCATCATCATCATCATCATCATCATCATCATCATCATCAATAAAGAGATGTCAAAATATATAAACGATGGAAGAAAAATGACCAAAATACAAGTGACATGATTTCCAGAAAAAGAAATAGAAAAGAATGAGACAAAGACATTATTCAAAAATAGTAATGGCTGAGATTTCTCTGGCAATGAGGAAAGTCACACACACTCAGATTGAAGACACATAATGAGAAATGTTTAGAAGCAATTCTGTATCTAAACATGTGCAAGAAGCTGAAGAAACCAGTCTTCTAAAATTAAAACAGCAACCAGAAAGATGAGGCAGATTAGGTTACCTACAATAAACAAAAATTAGCAACAAAAAACCAAAAGACAAAGAAATGAGATTTTTCTAAGGATTAAGAAAAAATAACTGTGAACTTATAATTGTGGCAGTAACCAAACTTTGCCAAAAAGTAAAAGTGAGATTAATAATAATTTGAGAGAAAAATATTGGAGGAATTTACTATCCACAAACTCTTGCTGTAAAATCTATAAAAGAATGAATATCATGAGTAGGAGAGAAATTTGATTTGAAGGAAGGAGAAAATTGATCATGAAGCAAAGATAAGCAAAGAAATTTGGGTAAAACTAAGGCATCGGTTCTATTCTGCCATAGCAATTCAAATATATAATTTTGGTGGGGTTTGTGAACATGGTGGAAATAAAACACAAAATACCAATAACAAAATAGAAAATGGGAAGTTTAAGCATTTTAATGTCTTTATTTTTGTAGACGTATAGTAGAGAAATTGTTTAACTTTAGACATTGTTGGATTTAAAATGCTGTAAGAAAGCAGAAGTAACTTCAATAAATATATAAATTTCGACTCAGTTTAAAAAGAGAAAAAAGAGGGCAAGCAAGAAGGAAGGAAAGTAGAAAGGAAGGAGAAAAAAATTAAGATTGGTCAATTCAATGAAAGGCAGAAAAGTAGTGAAGCAAAGAAAAACATAGCTGAAGAAAGAAAAATGTTTTCCCAAATATTAGTAATGTCATAAAAGTAAATAAATTTAAATTGCTTATTTTTTGTCAGTGACCAAAATATAGAATAAAATCCTCTTATGTGCTGTTTAGGAGATATCTAAAACATAAGTACAGAAATAGTTTAAAAATTAAAAAAGGAAAATTTACGGGAGAAAACATTGTCAAAAATAAAGCTTATTTAGCCATGTTAATAGTAGATAAAATAGAATTTCAGAAAAAAAACTTATTAAGGACAAATAGAATTATTATAATGGTAAAAGAAAATGTTTGCAAGATTTACATAGCAATGCAAAGTTCTTTTGGCCCATAACATTCTAATTTTAATTACATAATTACATGTCATAGAAATACATAGATTAATAGAATTGCAATAAGAAACTGAAAAATGCAAAGTTAGAAATGTTGACCAAATATACAAAACCAAATCTCAAGCAAATAAAATTGTACAATTCTTAGAAAAACATAAAAAGAAAAGTCAGAATATAGAATTAATAAGCTAGATCTAATGGACATATGTTGAACCCTGTAATCAACAATTAACGACTATAATCTTATCCAATACATACTGCACATTTTAAAACTGATCATCTATTAGGTCTCAAAAGACTCAAGAAATAACAAAGAATCTATGCAATAGAGATCACGATTTCTGATTTTAAAGCAAGAAAATTGGTAAACAATTATGAAAGACAGCCATAAATTTATAAATTTGAAAATTAAAAATTTTATTTGTAAATAATCCTTTGGTCAAAAAGTGGTAAGAGAACTTGCAAAGTATTTAGAACTAAACAATGAAATATCACATAGAGAAACTTTGTAAATGCTGTTAATATTATGAGCATGTAAATTTATGGCCAACCTGTATAGATTTATGTAAATGGGTTCCAGTGCCCTCTGGCTTTGTGCAGGAGCCACAGCAGAGGATCAGACTGAGTTAGAAATTGATATTAGGGGATTTATTGTTCTGGCTTTCAGCATAAGAGGTAAGATGACTGTGTCACACAAGTTTACTCTCCTTTCAACGGAGCAGACACTGCCTCTCTCTGTCTCCTTCTGAGGGGCAGTAAGCATTCCCTCTGCCATTTCTTTGAGCCTGTAGGTTAACTACCCAGCTGCTATTCACCCTGGGTACCTTTTCTGTCTCTTGAGCTTCTCACATACCCACATCTTTGTAAACAGTCTTGCAAATAAACCCTGCTCAAATTATACTGTTTTGAGAGTGCCATCTGTTTCCTGTTGGGACCATGACTGAATCAGTGATATAGATTTAATTTAAAAGACTTGTGCACTCTTGGAGAAAGAAAGGGTGTAGAGTAAGGACAAAAATTGTGTGATTTCTGGTGTGATTATAATCTGGACAATGGTGCCATTGGATCTGGCAAATGCACAAATGCTGTTCTTTCTTTCCCAGGGCACATTTATGGATTCTTCAGAAACTCCCCATTTCTCACCTGTATTTGCCATGGTGTGGACAGGCCTCTTTCTTGCTAGCCACCATTTGGCCATCTTTGACTCCACCTTAGATCCTGTGCTGCTAACAGGTGGAAAAGCCCTCTGTACTTCAGGTAAATAAATAGTAAGAAGGAGAGAGGAGATGTAATTGGATGGGTGAAGAAAGATTGTCTCAACTGAGTCTGTAAGATTTTTATTTCCATATTTTTTAAAAAGATCATTATCAATGTCACAGAATATTAGCATTAATTTTATTGTGTTGAATTTGGGTGATGAATACAAGGATGTCATATTATTTTTTGTATGTTTGAAAATATTTAATACTTAGGAAAACAACTTTTGAAAGAGTAAAATGACAAGGTTTGTAAGAATCTCTTATACAGGATATTAAACATAGGGATTTAGCACATTTCTCTGATATCTTAGTCACACCTCATCTCAAACCTCCACTGCTCTCATCATACTGATTTCAGATTGCAGAGATGAGGCAGATTATTTACACTAAGCAAAATTAGAAAAAAACAAAAACAAAAACAAAAAAACAGCTTTTTCAAAGGACTGAGAGGAAATAACTGTGAATTTAAAATTTCAACACTAGACAAATAATTCCAAACTATAAAAATAAGATGACAATTTTAGCAAAAAAAAAGTTGTAAGCAATTTACCATTCACAAACTCTTGCTGTAAAAACTATAGGATAAATATCAGTAGGAATTCAACTCAAAGAAAGAAAGAAAATTTCAAGAAACAAAAGTATAATATATGTGGTTTTCATTCTGCCCATTGCATCCAAAAGATCCCAAACCAATCTGCTAAATGAGATCTTTCCAAGTTCTTTGGGATGGGATCAGGGTGGGGAAAGAGGAGAGGAAGATGAGAAAAGGTTATAGAATGCCATAAAGAGTCTTTGAGCCACAAATTTAAGCACTTTCCAATCCTATAATCAGGCCTCCAGTTGTGGTTGCATCTTGCCTTTGATCCCCTCCTCCGCCCTTAATCAGATAATCTTCATCACAGCAGCCATTGCTTCTCCCTGCAGAACTTCAGCTCCCCTTTATTTCCTCATCTCTACAATCCACACTCTAATTTTCTGTAACTTAGGGAATCTAGAAGCAGCAGAAGGTATAAGGTTTGCCTCAAAGCTCCAATAACAGAACATAAAAAGTTTATTGGAAATATTTGAAGGCTGAATTCAAGGGCCCTACCAAGAATTAAACAACAGACCCTGATAATACTTTATATTTAAGTAGCTCCAAGATTCTTCTATATTAAAGAGACTGTCATAAACGTGAATCACACCTTTAAACTTGACACCCACTCCTAGTGTATACCATCAAGAAAGGCCAAGATTTTCCCTTAATAATCTGCTAAGATTTGTTGTATGTATAAGATTATATAGTATACAGAAAAATATAATGTTGAAGCTCAATCTTTCAGTTTAGATATAAAGAAATTGAAGTCTCCCCATTTGTTAGTGGCAGGCTAGAATGTGTTAGGTTTCCCTCTGACTGCAGGTTCAATGCTTTTTCCAAGCATTGGATAAGATATGTGGATACCTATAAGAACATATAAGGATTTACCCAGTTAATAAGTATAATATCCTTTTAAATTAATTAGGGAAACCGCTGACCCAAATATTTTTATTTATTAGCTTACTAATTCACCAAAAATTATTGAGAACCTATTGGACACCAGGCATTGGTGTCTATACGGGTCATACAACTTGTTAAAGGAGCCATTGTAGATTTGCCCAAGATAGACAGGTTTAAATAATAAAAGTGGTTATTTTAGATATTACCTATAAATTTAATGTAATACATTTATTTTAATGAGAACATCAGAATGTTCTTCCACCCTCTTGGAAGTCAATGTTGGTTCAGTTTCTCGGTGCTCTGTTACTATTCTGGACACTTTGCAGTTGATGTTCAGATAGTAAATTTTTGAAGAGTTGGCATGGGCTTCTTAAGTCTTTCCTCTAAAGTAGTCTAATACTTTTCTGCTTCCAGGTATGGAATTCTTTGAAAACCAGTCCTGTGTTGTCACTATTTTAGTTAACAAGAGCACAGAAAGATTGATGGTGCCCGACTGCTGGCCATCAGAGAGAGAAGTAAGGTTTTCAGTAAGTCACTATTTCTTCCTACTGACACACTAAGTAAGGAGTTAAAAATCAACATGCTTCCCTAGTAGAGGCTTCTGGACAAATCCGAGGTTAATGATGTATGTTTAAAGACAAGAGCAGAAAAGAGAACCAAGAGTAAAAGAAGGAAGAAGATGCTAAATAAGAAATACAAGCCTTTCTTTTGCCTTTGGGAGGAACATTCAACTACCATTTGCCATGAAGAGTATTCCATATCAAGTGGCTTCTATTTACATAACACTATTACTTTTCAAGGCATTTGTCAGTCTGTTATTGTCATCTGGTCCTCTAGAAATCAGTGTTAGCCAAGAAACTGAGGTTTGCTAAAGGCAGGCAGGTCTCAATGATAGAGCCCAGAGCTTTGGAACAAGGCAAGAAAAGTATTAGAAAGTTTGGAAAGGAAGAACAGAGTTGTCCCACTTCTGTTGCTCTCTGGGTAGAGACATAATTTACCACTTCAGGTCTAGGCTATAGCAAGGGACAGATCTGAGGGAATAGATGCTGCTGATTCTGGAAAGCGATTTTGAAAACTTAATGAAAACTATTGGGATACTAGTGGTTACCTAAGATAGTCATGATAAGTCATAAAATTTAATTCTGATAATGATTCAAAAAATGTTTGAGTGCATTGCCTCCATTAATTAAACAATTGGGAGCTCCTTTTAGGAGAAGCAACTCTCTAGTGAAAGTAACTCCTTTCAGCTACTGGAGCTTCCCAACAGACTGGCCAAGATACAAAATTAAATTTTTTTCCTTTACTAATCATTCAATCTCTTTCCTAAAAAAATATTCCTACCCCCTCTGGCACAGAGCTAACCTTGCTCATATTTCTGGTCTTTAGATCTACAGACATTGATTATTTGGCCAGAAAGTTTCTAGGATCTTTCTTGATTTCAAATCCTCAAATCAAGACATATTCTAGGACAGATTAACTACTCTCTGTTTCTCTTCATATCTATTATATCTCCCCTGGCCCTCCCATCTCTATTCCATTAGTGGTGGTTAATACCCTGTGAGTCATGGTAAATGGCAATCATCCTTTTCCTCTGGTTGACTATGGATTCTGTAGGCTATGGATTCTAAGCTACATTTCCTCCTAGTGAACTTTTGGTGATGACTCCTGGAGAAGAGAAGAAGGGGGTTAAAATGTATCACAGTCAAATCAGGCTCAGGATTAGATACTTTTCAAATGTAATACTATCAAAAGTTGTTTGAATTACTTGTTACTATATTATTTTGCATATGAAGAAACTAAGGCTCTAATGGTTAGTAACTTGTCCTCTCTCACACAGCTAATAGTCTGAGGTGAAGTGGCCTCACCAAAGCAAACTGTTGCATATTGTAATAACTATGTATGATATCAATAAATACTAGATATATCAAGGTGATCATTTTGTAAGTTATATAAATGTCTAATCACTATGTTGTACATCCAAAACTAACATAATATTGTATGTCAACTGTAACTAAAAATTTTTTTTAATTTTTTTAAAATTTCTTTTAATTACTTGGCTCTTTATTCTGCTCTATTTTCACTCTCCACGTTTCACTTCTTGGATATGTTCTTCCTTTCAGCATTCGATCTTATCACTGGAAAAGGCATGATGCCTTCAATTCCCAGAGTACCACTAACCTAAAGATATTACTAATGGCGTAGGGCTACATAATGCTATTACACTGAAGAATAATCACAAAAGCTACTTGTCCTTTATAATTCTTTGTCAATCCCATATTCTGGCTTCTAGAAAATGTTTACCATTCTCCTCATCTTCTTGGATTCAGTGTCCCACCATGACACTGGGCTCCCCCTCCCTCCTGCAAGTTCCTGCTCTCTCCTCTCCATTTTTTCGGATGGTAATTTTCCCACAACCAAAATATTCCTGCTTATATTAACATGCTCTGTCCTTACAGAATCCAGAAGTAATTTCAAGTGTCATGATATTGTTTGTCAATAACACAAATAAACATGACTATTTAAATAAGTAGATGTCACTTATTTAAACATATTGTAAAATAAACTCTGTTATCAGAAAGAGTTAAGAAATTATACATCAGGAATAAAGAGAATTCCCAAATAAAACATATATGGATTAACATCTTTTTAAAATTATAGTATAACTAAAATACTGTTTTCACTTAAATTATACTAATATATCTGTTTATTACTGCAAAGCTTTGGAATATTTTGGCATCATATAGTACTTCTATTATATATGTTGGGTTTCAGAAGAGCACAAAAAGGTGTCAGCTAATAAATATCTATAGATGCTAAAGCTCTGATAACAGAAAGCATACAAAGCAGCTGATAAATGTATTTCAATATGTATGCAAATGTTTACCAATGACCATCATCGTATAAAGGAATAGTTACATGTCTAAATAGTTGAACAGACAGACAAAAATAAACAGAGTAACATGTTACCTTCACATTGATAGCTAAGTCCATGGAACATTTGCCCTGGGCTTTAGTACAGGAACAAATCTTAGAATTCCTAGGGAATGTGGACACTGCCTGGGGAGTAATGATTGACTTTGCATAATGAATTCTCAAGCTAAGAAGTATGTGGCACTGTATCACAAGGCCACCCATAGGCTTTAGCTTGTTTCTATTTGAAATTTCTTTTGAAAGCTAAAGCCCTGATACCACATTTAAAATTTAACAGGGTCAAGCTTTGCATGGATTTTTTTCCTCTTCCAAATGAAACCTCTGCCCAGATGCTATGATTTCTTCTTCCATATTTATTTTTATTATGTTGTATTGTTTCAAATCAATTAAAAATGTTAATGTAACATGTTTTAGAAAAAATAGCTCTGAATTAATAAGTAATTTGTATGTCATGTCCTTGGCATGGACTATAAAATTTCAAAGTACCTAATTTATTTGATTGATTGATTAATTTTTAATGATTTAAAGGGTTCCAAGCCCAACAGCATATAATTTTTCTCTTACCAAACAGAACATGAATGAATAGAAGATAATTATAGTTTTTGTATTCAGCCTGTTGTCTTTGTGAAGTTTTTCTTTTCTTTCATACAATTCTGAAATGAATGAGAAAGCATCTTTTTTTATAGCACTAACAGCTCACTCTGTTACTCCTCAACAAAATCCAAATGCAGGCCCAGCCCAGAACCCTGCTGCTGAGTTACTTCAACCAGGATGCTGCTAATGGTCCATAATACCTGTGAACATAGCACATATTAGGAAGATACTGGCACTTACTAGGGATCTTTCCTGATTGGTAAGAAGAGGCTTTTCCTAAAATCTTTTCTGATTGGTAAGTGCATCTCCATTTTCTTAGCAGACCTAAGCACAATGCAAAGAGATTAGAAGCAGGTGAATATAGCATGAATGCAGGTGGATAAAACCTATAACTTAGATAAAAGCTTCATCAGCATGGCCTAGAAGAAGCAACTTTTTTTCTTATCTTCCCTCTTCTTATTTCCATCAGTCTTCAAACCTAGTTAGCATTATCTCTAAATGGTTAAGCGTATCAGCATGATAAAGCATATTTCTGAGTGTCATTCTAAATTTCACGAGAAATTATCTTTTAATTATCCTCCTTCTTTCTCCCACATACACTCTATATACTAGAGTGAATGAATAGATTTGTTAGGGGAATTTCTAGTGTTGGTTTCAGAGACTTGTTGAAAAAAGATACTTTCTAATTAGTTTGTAGTTGGCACCTGAAGTTAAGTGCACAGTTCATTGTATTTTGTCTTTGCATTTCAAAGAATCAGGTACCCTCAGATGGGAGAGCAGGATCCAGTGCAATAAGGAAGTCCTGGAAATAGTAATGCAGGAATCCCTTACATTGACCCATTATGAAAAGATGATCCAAAGTCACAAATGTCAATGAATAAAAACAAAGAAAAAAAAATTAAGGAACTTGGAGGAGGGGCACAATACAAAGGAGAGTAGCTCCAGTAATCACTACTATCACCCACAAACACTTCACTGCTGAGTGAACCCAAACCTCAGCGTTCTCACTAACACCCCCAAGTCTGAGAGATCCATTCTGAGAAGATAACCTTATCTGTGACTTCTTTCCTCCTCCTATGAAATAGAGACAACACTTGCTGGAGATAGCTAAAATGTGAAGGGTCCACTGGGACTGGCATGGTCAGAAGGATGTCACGGCTTCAGGGCCTTATATCAGTCTGCTGGAGATATCTAGACCCTGAGGACGTGCCTCTATGGGGAGGCACGAACCAAGACATTTCATGGAGCCTCATAAGTATCAGAGACCAGGTATCCTAAAACAAACTGCAAATTACCTCAGAGGATTTATTTACATTGCATCGTGTGTGTGTGTGTGTGTGTGTGTGTGTGTGTGTGTGTGTGTGTGTGCGTGTGCGCGCGCGCGCGCGCGCGCGCATGCGCGAACGCATGCTGTAAAAAAAGCTTTCTGAGAATACAAATGTAAAATGTCTGGAATTAAAAGTAAAAAAAATTACAGGTCTAAGCAAAATAAGTATGGAAATAACATCATTAAAGAACTAAAAAAATAAGTTAGGTATAGCAAGAAACAGCATACATAATTGATAATTACAAAGAGGAAAGGTTTAAGGTAAGCACAGTAAAAGCTCATGAAAAATGAAAAGCAACAGAGGTTGCTTTAATCTCTAGCAGAAATAGAAGACCGATAAGAATAATCCCATTTAGAGATACTGGGCATCCATAAATATAAACACTCAGCAAAATGAAAAAAGAAAAGTATTCAAAGGCATTATGGAAAAATTTCCCTTAAACTGAAAAAAAAAAAAACCCTACATTTTCAAATTAAAAGATCACACTATAAATCAAGACACTTCTTGATGTATTAGACTTCAAGTAAATATAAAGAATTATTCACAAATCCTGACTAGAAAAAAGTGAGTAGCCTCCAAGAGAGGAGAACAAAGTAAGCTTTTCCCTAAGCCATGTTCAGTATTGGAGTCAGATATTTGTCAACAAAGTTCTGCATGAAACAATTGGTGACAAAGAAAATTAAGTTCCACAGCGATGTGAAACTGAAGGCAAATTTAAAGCCAATAGGCAGATATTTAAAATGTTAAAGGAACTCATGGATTATAATTGCACAACCTGTTCCTAATGTGCTCATTATAAATTTAGAGAAAGAACCATTCAGATGACAAAAAATAAACAAATTGTGAAATTAAAGAATTGGAGAAGATAGATATGATTTAGTGCATGAATACATGCAATCATCTTAAATATAGAATTAACACTAAATAATTTGCAGTTTATTGTTACAAAATAGAATGTAAGCAAAAAACTTTGACAATGTAAAACAAATAATTAACAAAATCAGGAGAAAGGAGGATGATGGAAAGATTGGTGCAACTATTAATTTTCTCATCTTTATAATAAAGAGACAATCTGTACTCTGTCTAATGAAAATATGATTAAAACAATATTGTTTCTAGTTTCTTACAATTTTTTTTACAAATTGTTTTCTTAATCTTAAAATCATCTTTTAGAAAATGATAAATCTATATAGAATAATAATACAGAATTTCAGCTTTCCTTTAGTTTTTCTTCAATTTATTTTTCTTCTGTAATTAAATTCAAGTAAAAGTAAATGTAATACTTACTATATAATATTTTAAATAGCACAACAGTACATAGATATCATTTTCTCTGTTTTGTCAAATATAATTTACATACAGTAAAATTCATTTTTTTAGGAAAGAAATCTACAGGTTTTTACAAATCTAATGTAACCACCATTATAATAGAGCAATATGTAAAATATTTTTATAATTATGAAAATTTTCCTTTGGTCCCTTTGTATTAAATCCTTGCTCTCACCCCCTCCCTGTCCCTCTGGAAAATGCTACTGACTTTTATCTTTCCTGTTCATATGTTTTTGTCTTTTCCTGAATGTCATATAAATAAAATCAGATAATACATTTAAGTCTGACTTCTTTTATTTAACATAATGCTTCTGAGATTTATTCAAAATGTTGTTGTGTGTGTTTGTCCCTTTTCATTGCTGAACATTATTCTATTGTATATATGTACCACCATTTGAGAAACGCTTGTGTGTGTGTGTGTGTGTGTGTGTGTGTGTGTGTGTGTGTGTGTGTGTGTTTAATGAGAGTAGACATTCACATACAGGTCTCGTGTAACATCTGTTTCCATTTCTCCTGAACAAATAACTAAAAATGGTTTTTCTGGGTCTATATACGGTAAGTATATATTATTTAAGTTTATGAAGAACTGTATACTGGATTGTTTCCCTAAGTAGCTGTACACTTTTGTATTTGAGAATTACAGTTGCTTAATACTGTCTGTATTTTTTATTTTTTAATAAACAATAGGTGTTTATTTTTTTATTTTTTTTTCTATCTATATAATGATATACCAAGAAAGATGCCTAAAATGTTGTTTTGCTTAGGTTAAGAATGATTATTTGATGATGGAGGGGTCCAGGAAATTGATAGCTTTGTCTTTATTTTTCTGAATTGCTTAACTTGTTCACAATGAGTATATATTATTTATTAAAAACAAAGTGAGTTTAAAAAACTTTGAAAATTATTTTAATAACTACATTATACATTATGAATATACTTAAATATCTGTTAAAAACACTTAACAGATCACCCCATTTGGGAATATTTAGATTGTTTTCAGATTTTTGCTAAGATAAGTAAAACTATTTCTGTGTATAAATCTTTCTTTCAAAATTATATTTTTATAGTAAAACTCAGCTATATAACAACCAGGTTAGAGAAAGCTGTATACATTTGATACATATTCCCAAGTTGATTAGCAAAATATTATACCAATTAATGCTCCAAACATTTATATTTAGAAGTACCTGTCTTCTCACATCCTTATTTGTATTGAAAATTCTCATTTTTAAAAATTTCTGTTAAATTGCTAAGTTATACATATCAACAGTATAGATTTTAGTCAGATAACTTTTTGTGTAAATATTTTCCTCAGATTGAAGTTTACCACTTGAATCTATTTGTTCTGTTTTAAAATTTTGTGAATTTATATGAAGTCAAATCTTCTGATCTTTTCTGTGCAATGCATTGCAACTTTGAAAAGTATTACACATTTGGAGATTTGATATTCACTCTATTTTACGTTATTTAGTCATTTGATATTTTATCATTTAATTCATAAATCTCATGTGAATTGATACAATACGAGATAAAACTTTAATTCTAAATTTTTCTTTAGTTTTCCACAAAATAGCTAACCAGTAATTCTGCTCTTGTCTAGTATATTATGATGTTATCATTAATTTATGTTAAATCCTTTAAGTGTAGTCAGACTTGTTTTGGGGCAATTACATGAAAGTATAAGGCTTATTAAACACTGACTATTTGTGAGGCACTTTGATAAGCACTTCATTCATGTTATTTAATATAGTGTTTACAATAGTGCTTAGAAGTGAACATTAATGTTAGCCTTATTTTGCAGAGGAGGAAACTGAGGCTTAGTGAAATTTAAATTATTTTCACGAGTAGGGTTAATTTTTTTCATTAATACTTTATTTTTTAAAACAGATTTAGATTTACAGAAAAAAAAATGAAAAAATAGTACTGAGAGCTTCCAAGTACCCTGAACCCAGTTCTCCCTATTATTAGGAGCTTACATTAGTAACATTTGTTATAATAATGAACCAATTTTGATATATTATTATTATCTAAAGCCCATATTTTATTTGTATTTTATTACTTCTTACCTAATGTCTTTTTTGTGTTCCAGGATCCCATCCAGGATCCCACATTACATTTAGGTGTCATTTTACCTAAATCTCTCTCAACTCTGACGGATTCGCTCCTTGTTTTTGATCACCTTGACACTTTGATATTGTAGGAGGCATCTCAATGTGATTTCTCTGATATTTTCCTGATGATTAGCCTGGAATTATGAGATTTTAGAAGAAAAATCACAGAGATAAAGTGCCATTTCATCAAATCGTATCAGAGACATGTACTAACAACGTGATTTATTACTGTTGATGTTGACTTTGATCACCTGGTTGATCAAAATCAACATCAAGTGTTTATCACATTTCTTCACTATAAAGTTACTCCCCCTATCCTACTTTTCTATACTATACTTTTGGAAAGGAGTGACTATTCATAGCCCATACCTAAGGACTGGCGAGTTATGAGGCCTTTCATGTAGAATGAAGTACCTACATAATTTATTTGAAGTTCATTTGTATGGGGAGATTTACCTCTTCTTCCACAATTACTTATCAATTTAATCATTTATTTATATCAGCATGATTGATGGATACTTACTTTATATGTTAGGTTATAAACTAACCCTATTATATTTATTTTGTTGCTCAAATTGTTCCAGCTTTTGCTATCAGGAGTTTATTTTGAGTGGTTCCTATTTCCCTGGGACATATCCCATCGACATGTGTGTTGGTTATTATTAATTAATTAATTTATTTATTTATTTTTCTTGGCGCTGCTTTATGCTCTGCTCTGCTACTATAAGATGCTCCAGGCTCATCTTACATATTTCCTGCCCAAGTCCTAGATTCATTGATTTCTCCATGTAGTCCTGGTTCCTTTAATTGGAGAATCTTCTTTTATGTCTAACATTAGTAATTAGTGTATTTTCTAAGATATGGGTACTATGCATGTGTTTGCTGCTACTGTGATGTTATTTCTTTTTGATCTTCTGAAATGAAAGAGCAAAATATACTGTGTATGTGTACATACTAACCTGTATACACACATATTTATAAATATTTTATATGAAATTATTTAGATGTATATTAAATTTAATGTAGTTTTTTATTGATGTCTTGAACTCTAATTCATTACCACATAGCTAATTACAACCTTTTTCCTTCCTTACCTGTAACTTCTCACTCTAATAGTAAGAAACCAGCTTTTCATCATTTGCCATGCAATTATGTAATTATTCTATTATACTATATATTATAGCAGCATCAGAATTGTTAACCTGTATATCTTTGGAAAATAACTTTATCAATTAAAGTACTTTTGTGCAGTTCTATGTGTTTTCTTGTCTCAATGTACTATTATTTCCAGTACAATTTTGAATAGGAGTGATGAGAGGAAAAGCACTTCCTTTTTTCTTATCTCAGGAAAAGCATCCAGCTTCTCATCATTAAGTATGATGTTAGCTGTGGGATTTTTGTAGACATTCTTTATCATGTTGAGGAAGTTTACTATTCCTAATTTGTCAATTTTTATCATGAATGGGTGTTGCATTTTTGTCAAATGTTTTTTTTATGACTTAATTGATATGATCATACAATACTTTAGCCTGATGAAGTGCAAGGTTACATTGTTGTTGTTGTTGTTATTATTATTATTTCATAATAATAATAATTGTTTATTATTTCATAATAATAATAATTGTTGAATCAACCTTGCATACTTGGGAATAAATTCCACTTGGTGATAATGTATAATTCTTTTTATAGATTGTTAAATTTTATTTGCCAATATTTGTGGAGGATGTTTATGTTCATGAGAGATATTGGTCTGTACATTTACTTTCTTGTAATATCTTATCTGATTTTTGTATTAGGGTAACTCTAGCTTAATAGACTAAGTTAGAAAGTGTTCACTCTGCTTCTATATTCTGGAAGAGATTACAGATCATTGGTATCATTTCTTCCTTAAATGTTTGGTGAACCCTTCTGGACCTGGGGCTTTCTGTTTTAGAAGGTCATTAAGTATTGATTCAATTCCTTTAATAGATATAAGCCTATTCAGATGATTTATTTTTTTATTGTGTGCGGTTTGGTAGTTTGTGCCTTTAACATAATTGGTCCATTTTGTCTAAGATATCAAATTTGTGATCATTAAGTTGTCCATAATATTTAATTATTATCCTTTTAATATCCATTGGATTAGTAGTGATGATTCTTCTTTCATTTCTAATAGTAGTAATATGTCTTTTCTTTTTATCCTCATTTTCCTACAGGTGAGATGTTGTCCCCCGGTGGCTTCTTTCAAGATTTTCTTGTTCTCTTTGGTTTTCTCCAGTTTGTAAATAATATACTGAAGAGCATATTTTTTAGTATTTATAATGCTTGGTATTTTCTGAGCTTGCTGGATCTCTGGCATGATGTCTGTTGTCAATTTTGGAAAATTCTCAGCCATTATTAATTTAATTCAAATATTTCCTCTCACATTTTTCTCTTCTACTGCTTCTATTATCCCAAATACATGTATTATACATTATTTGTAATCATCTCTTGGACATCCTAGGCTTTTTTCCCTGTCTTTTTTCTTTGCATATATCTTCAAGCTCACTAATGCTTTCATTGGTCATATCCAGTCACTTGATGAGCCCATCAAGAGAATTCTTCATTTCTGTTACAGTGGTTTTGATATCTACTCTTTCCTTTTTATTGTTTCATAGAATTGTATCTCTCTGTTTACATTATCTAGCTCTATTTGTATATTAACTACCTTTACCATTAGAGCTCTTAATATATTACTAATATATTTTCAAAATTCTCTAACTGATAATTTCATATACTGTGTCATATTTGAGTCTGGATTCGAGGCTCATTTTGTCTCTTCAGACAGTTTTTTTTTCCTTTTAGCATACTTTGTAATTTTTGTTGTTGTTATTAAAATCATGATACAATGTGTTGAGCAACAAGAATGGTAAATGTAAAGGTAAGTTGGCCTTCAGTGTGAGGCTTTATGTTTATATGCCTGGGTACTGACTATGTTTAATGTTTGCTGCAGCTGAAGGTGACAGAGGCTTCAGTTTCCATATATATATATAATGTAATTTGTTCTCTCTGATGTCTTTGGTTTTCCCTAAGAATTTCTTCTTAAATAGGGCCTGTGTCTTGAGCTGTGATGGTTATAAATTACTGTTGACTTATTGGAGCCCTGGTGATATAGTGGTAAGGTATGGGGAAGAGAAAATGTTTTATAATCTTATGTTTAAATCTCAGTCTTTTTGTGGATGAGAGTCTTTGAGTCATAATCTTCAGAAACATTTCATAGCCTTTTTTTCTTTATGTAAGATCAGAAGGCTAGACAGGTCTAGAGTTGGCTAATAGACATTCTATCAGATAGATAAAGCTCTGGTTTCCCTTGGAGAGCAGGTTTTTCTCATGAAGAACACTCTAGTTGTGTTTTGACATGGTTAGTTTCACCACACATGCCCAATACATGAGGCAAATTTTTTTAAATTTTCAATTATTGAGAATCTGTTAGAATTGCTGGAGGTAAAAGCACAGTAACCTGTCTAAGCTGCATCCCCAAGAATTTCTCACTTTCAAGCTAATCCACACCCATCTCCAGTAATTCATTAAAATTGCCATTTAAGTATTTCTACAAGTTTATGACTTTAGCAGCTTCTGCTCCAAGTAAAACTACCTTAGCAGTGATACTCTGTATTCACCAATCCAAAGTTTTCAGGGAAGCAGCTTACCTTGTGACCTCAGTTTTGTGGTGACTCTAAGAAAAGTCAGTGATTCTGTTACCAGAACAAAAGTGTCTGTCTGCCTACATGTGTTTAAGTCAGTGATATGTACAGGTTTTGCAACAAAGAAAGTTAAGAACTTATTTTAAAGAGTTCTATGTCTCAGAGATACAGGTAACCTATTGCTCAAAAGCCTGGCTCCGTGGGTGTATAGGGAGTACAGATTATAAGAGAAAAAAACAGTAGTCATGGAAACTAAGAAAGTCGGGGGTCATGGGTGCTACTGATTGGACAGAAATGAAGTAATTGGTCATCATGTTCAATTCTGGAATCAGCTATGGTGCCATCCCATTTTGTCCCACTGTTGGGGCAGCTGTTCTACCTTGAGGGGCCTGGGGCTGAAATACACCTAAAGCCAGAAGTTTCCTTAGTATAACTGAAAGTTATTGTGTTCCTAATCAATAGACCTGAGACTTCATTCTTAAAGGATTTGACACTGGCTGGAACCTTATGTCCCAAGGTTTAATGGTTAAGGGAGTAGGCATACAAAGGTGGAATGATAAGGGCAGAAAGAAAGCAAGGGAATCACAGTGCCATTATCTAGGAATAACCAACTTGAACCAAAGAAATAACTGTAAATGAAATCTAGGGACGATTACAATTTTCTGTTTGGTCAGCTCTTTCCTTGTAGTGAGGATGGAAGTGATGATGACTTCCAAGAATTTTAAATGATGGAGCTGAAAGCAGACATCTCTAGACCTATGTTTCTTAAAAACCAATGCTATGCTCCTCTCTATCCCCTCCTGTGATCTTTCAACTTAATCGATTAAATTGTTATAGCTTTAAAATGTATACCAATACCTAACATCCCCTTTTTATGTTTTCTCTATTCATGTATTTTTCTAATCTATCTAAAACATTATTCTTCAGGAGGGCTTAAAATCATTTTGTCAAAGCCCCAGAATTAAGTATATTTAAGTTTTATTTGTAACAGCAATTAAGCCTGTTAATTTAATACAGAAGATTTGATATCTTTATAATATTCACTCTTTTCTCACAAAAGCATGTGATTCATCATTGATTATCCCTTTCTAATATCTTCTGCAAATTTTATATTTTTTTCTTTTTATGATTCTTATATGCTATCATGTTGAATTTATAAATTATATTGCATATCCAAATGCTTTACTTTTCTGTTTAATTTTCAAGTACTTAGGTTGATAAAGCTTGAGATTAGTGTGTTAAGTTCCCTTGTTAGTTTTTAAATCTTCCCATTTGAAATTTAAATTTGTTACTATATTTAAAACTTACTTGTAGATTTTCCATTAAACTAACTAGCTTTCTTTTCTTACTTAACCTATGATTCATCTTAATGTTCTTTGATGATTTTTGTTTCTGTTTCATAGAGACTTATTTCCTTCTATCATAGTGAGAACATGCACATGATATGATACAGAATAATTTCTACTCATTTTATGAGGCATACTTTTCCATGAACTTTCATAATAATACTCCATTTCTCTTCTGATAAAATTTCTCCTTGGTCTTTTTATAAAAATTTGACTCATATATTTGTTCATTTAACAAACATATGCTAAGATTAAATTATGTTAAGCCTCTGAAATATGTGCTCAAGTTATAAAGTCCATTGAAACATTGGCCTAGCAGTCATGAAGCAGAGAGTAAAGACAAAGAACTAAATGAAAAATTACAATGTGATAAATACCATGATTGAGGTATAACACCAATTAGCTGTTAAGTTTTGATTATGTGATCTTTCTAAACCTCCTCTTCTTTGAATGTTAAAACAGGGATAAGGATATCACTTATCTCATGGGATTGTTACAAGTAAATGAGGTCAAGCATTTAAAATGCTTAACAGGGTGTCTGGTCCAGAGCAGTTGTTTAAACCTGGGTAGCTATTATTTGGTTATGAATAGTCCATCATGAGTCCAATATCTAAAATTCTACTTTCGGTTATTTTCTGCTCAGTCCCCTGTATTGTTTCTTCAAAGCATTTATATTACTAAGTGAAATTCTTTTAATTTATTTGTTTACTAATTTACTGATATTTCTCCCCATAAGAATGTACATTCAAGCAAGCAAGGATTCTATTTTTATTGTCACTGTTTGCTTTTGCTCCTGCCTAGAGTTTGAAAAAAAAAAATCAATGATGAATAAATAATTAAAATATTTATTTTCATAATAACTTTATTTTCTAAATTTATACTAACTATAGAAAATACAGAACTGTATAAAAATTAACTCTTATCACTGAGCATTTGAGAAAAAAAATGTTTTGAGCATGTCAACAAATTTTCTTCCTGAATTTTTCTATCCATACACCAATTAGGTCACATTGTATTTACAATGCTATATCCTGCTTTTTCTCACTTAACTTTATAATCTATGCGTTTTCCTTATATTTCAAAGCTTTTAAAATAAATTTGTATTCTATGTTCATTTATCAAATCCTTAATTATACAATTTTCTAGTAACGTACGAGTATATGAACAGTGTAAATATAATTATAATCATATATTCAATAAATACTAATTAAATCCCTCATATATGCTGAGAATACATGGAAGAACAAGAAAACACTGTCTTTGCCCTTACATTCTAGTTGGTAAGACACACAGTTTATAACCAATCTCTTAATTTTTTAAATCATAATTAAAATGTTTTACAAAGGAAAAGTATAAGGTTTAAAGAGACCCTATCAAATCAGGGTGGGGGAAAATATCAAAGAAAATGAAAAAAAAATAATATTTAAATTGAGATTAGAAACTGGCCAGGCAAAGAGAGGGAAGGGAAAGAAGAAGTGGAAGAAAGAGAATATTCAAAGCAGATAGGAAAAAATGAGTGTAGGACATGATGTGGAAATGAGTACTGGATAAGAAAAAACAAACAAACAAACAAGCAAGCAAGCAAACAAACAGTAGGCATGGAGAATAAAGGAATGTGACTGTGTTTCTGTGTCAGTTTGATGTGTTCTACGTCTATACATAATGCCCAGAATAGTACCAGGAGAGGTATTGACAAATAAGTATTAAAGTATAGACGATGGATTCACCAAATCTAGGGCTCATATTCTGAGTGGTTCTTCTAGTAGTGATGACAAGCATTGATGTATCACCTAACCCTTTTGTCCAGTGGTAGAACGTGTATGTACAAACCTGCTCCCCATGATAAGCAGAGCCACTCCTGGTCATAGAACCCACCCATTTTGTATTAATAGACGGGCTTAGCCTTAGAGATTCCAACCTCTAATCAACTGAATATATTTATCTCAATCACATATGATTAATAGTACATATTAATGTAATAATTAATATAACATGTAATAATTAATATACTTTAGTGTTTATAATTAATAAATATATATACACACACACTGCTTTCTTGAAAGCAGTTCTTACTCAAAATGGTATCATCTCTTTGGTTATTTTATTTCTTTTTAGTAAATTTCAAAGAAAGATCATAAGTGGCCTCAAACCTTTTCTTAAAGCTCTTGGAAAGATGGAATGTGAATTGTGTTTTCCAAAAGGCTACAGTGGTACTATTAAATAAAAATTAAATTTTATAATATAATATCCTAATGAACATTATCACTTAGAAATTAAGATCAATAGAAAAAATACTGAGAGAAAAGAGTCATGTAGTATTTGTATTTGATGCTTAACAACTGACAAAGACCTCCAAAAAACCTGACCTATAAAGAAACATCAACTACATTTATTTTTCTATCTATTTTTTGTGGGAATTATCCACATCAAAATGCCATATGAAAACATAGCAAACTCCAATTATTCCATGAACCTCATACTTCAGTAAACCATATAAATCTAGAAGTGTTACAACATCAAGTAGAATTTTTTAATTGCTTAAGCTATCTAGAAGAATTTTCTAAAGAAACTATTAATATATCCATTGAGTTTTATTTTGTATATGGAAAGCATTATATAGACACTGATTGAAAGACAAGGATGAATACATCACAGTCTTTGTTTTCAAGGAATGTACAACATCTGCCATAAAATGGGTGGTTGTAGAATAATGGTGGCAGCTTTTGATTTAATAGAATCCAAACTGAACTTAAGGTAAAATAAAAATAATATACTTTGTATGTTTGTGTATGGTACCAGAACCATGTCTACTCAGTGTTATCATATAATATGGTTTAAATAAGAGACAAATATTTATACCCCAGGATAGGCAGCTTCTCATGTCACATGATAACCCTTTCTACTTGGCATAAAATCCTCCTAATAGTCTCTGATAAGTGAAAAAATAAGGACCAGGGGTGGAGTTAAGAAATCCAAGTTATACTTATGTATATAAAGAGCATTTATATAAAGATGATATTTAAGCTGCCTTTCACTCCAAGATTCCTGACGTCACTACTGTCAAAATTGCTTAATTTACCCAATTAGTTGTACGAGCCTGTCTGGACCATTATTTTTGCCTCAAGCCACAAAGTAGAATTTTAAAATGTGCTATGATGAATACCTGCAAAAAGGTGTAACTTGGCTCTGAAAACACTTAATTTTTTTTTGTTTTACATTCTGACTGAGACTCATGAAATTAAGCTTTTAACTGACTTTCTTATCCCATCTTTATATCTGTACTTATAAAGACAGTATCTAATACCTATTCTATGAGATATTATCCCTCTTATAGAACTGGTATAATTGACTCTGAAATATGTGATAAATGTGCATATGCATATTTCTAATAATACATATCTATATATTATGCATCTCTATCATTGGAATTTAAATCTTTTACCATGTTGTGCAATGTTACAAAATCTCAGACTATATATTTTTGATCAAAACAGTTTATATCATCACAGATGGTCTAGCCACTGTGATATATTTTATAATCTGAGGCATGCACTGTACAGTAGATTATTTCATTTTATGTTTATTAAAGATAACTTTTCATCACTGTGGTCTCTCCACAGACTTAGAATAGATTGAGACTGAAACAAAGTAGTGCCTTATACCCCAGAAGTCCATAATCAGATAGCCAGGACTCCAAAGATGTGGCTCGGGCAGGAGAATTCCACTTAATGGCACTCAAAGAAGTTATCATCATGAACTCCACATTTATTCCAAGGTGCTGAACTAAAACAGCAGGGAGGCAGGCAGCATTTGCCTTTTGGCAAATTGCATAAAGGCCTTGCCAGAAGGTTTGTAGATAGTAAGAGCAGCAGCAAGCAAGATGGTTACATTCCTGAACTGAATTTGAATTATTGTTATAGTAAAATAAAATTTACCAAATGAACATTTAATGATATTAGGATAAGAGAAAAAAGCATAGCTTTCATTAGTAGAATCTGGGACAGATGCAGCCCCTCACACGCTCTCCTGTGAATCGTCAGGCTTTTGTAACATGTGACCTTGTGCTATTTATAAAAAAGAATATTCCTCTAAGAGCCAAGATCTAAGGCATAAAATGCAATTGATGTTTCATAGAGTTTGGAGAGAGTATAATAAACCTCTGAAGTTAGAAAATGATACCAATTTTGACCTTTAAGTCCTGAAAGGGAATCTGGCAATGGGCGAAATAAAAATTTTCCAAAAAATTAACTTCAGTCTTCCCTTCGATGTAGATATTATGCTTAATTCTTGGAATTTGTCTTTGGATTGCAATTTTTCCCCTTTGTTTACTGTGTGCTGGATGTCTCTTAGGTGGATCATGATGACATACTTAAAAAAATGAAAACATCTATTTGCCTGGCTCTGTGCAAACACCATCTCATTACTCTCCGAGCATCGCTATAAGCCTGGCATCAAGCTGATCCGGGCAAGGAAACAGACATAAAGATGTAAATAGTTGGTAGAGCAAGGATGTGACCTCTAGCTATCTGATTCTAAGACTCCCATTTAGTCACCGTACTGCACTAATTCAAAACTAGGAGTCAATCTATCACCTTAAGACTTGTAGTCATCCTTTTAGAAAAGAATTAAATGTCTGAAACTTTAATTTGGTGGCTACTCTCCGAGTTAACTTACAAAGTAGTATGTTGTACACAGTACTTCTCCAGGTACAGTAGATAATAAAGAAGAAATATACAAGGGCTTCGAAGTACTTACAGACTAATAGAATAAGATATTGTTGATGATTATAAGAGTTGCATAAAAAACATTAAGTGGGAAAAAAATGTTTCTTAGAACTAACACTTATAGAGCACTTTCTAAGTGGCACATACTCTTTTAAACAGTCTATGTGTACTAGACTCTTATGAACACTCACAGGTAGGTAATATTATGATCTCTCTTTTTACGATGAGATGACCTTAATCTTATAGCAATGTAAGGAAGTTTCTAAATGTGGAATCTAGGCACATATCCAGCAGGCTCTGCCAGAGTCCGGGATCCCCACACCCTATTGCCTTAGAATAATGATCTGGCTTAAGTTTCTATCTAATGCAGATGGTTCTACATTTCTTCAAAAGTAAAGAATACTATCATATGTGGCTGCTCTGAGACTGACTGAGAGGAAAGCAAATAGTTCAGCTAGGGGACCCTTCTCTCATTTCCTTAAAACATTAGAATAGGGTGTGAACAAAAATTAGAGCAGAATGTGACATTACCAGAAGTTGAGAAAAGTTGAATTAGGGGGAGATTTGCCACCTTCTGACCAGGACGTGTGCTGAGGAATTCAATATATATATTTTTTGCAACTGAAATTTGACATAACAGGTCTTTCACCAATTCTATCACTTGTCCTAGTTCCTTATTTAGAAATAAATAATGATGGATCATTTCACTTTAATAGTTTTGATATGATGATACATTTACATTGTTTAAAATAAAAACATTTTTTAAATACAGAAATTCATACAGTGAAATGTTTTGCTCCTACTTCTGATCCCCATTTATCAGTTCTTAACCCTGTCTACTATGTATGCTTCCAGAGGTTCTTAATGAATATGAAGATGAAGATAAAGATGAATATGAATGTTATTTTCTCTCTGTTTTTAGACAAAAGTTATTATACTATATACTTTGTTCTGTACCATTCTTTCTATCGATTAATAATTTACCTGGAGATCTTTCTAATCGGCGTATGGTTTCTCATTCTCTTCTTTCCTTCCCCCTTTCTCTCTCTTCCTCTTTCTCTCCCTCTCTCTCTTTTTATCATAGTAACATTGTTTATAACATTACATGTTTCAGGTGTGCAACATTGTAATTCAACATTTGTATATACTGTAGTATATAATGTATTGAACTCACCACCAAAAGTCTAGTTTCCATCTGTGACCATACAGTTGACCTTCTTTACTCTCTTACTTGCTTTGCCCTCCCTTCACCCTCTCTTTTTGTTTTATCTGTTTTATTTAGTGTCACTGCTTAGTGTCCCATTGTTTGGATGACCATAATTTATCAAATCCTTAGTAAACTCTTTATGGACATTTGAATTGTTTACATTGAGTAGCACTGAATATATTTCATTGAACACATCTGTGGTTTTGTCTGCAGAATTAATTCCCAAATTGAAAGTGTGTCAAAGTTATATAAATCTATAATTTTGATATTATCAAATTGCCCTCTGTAGCAAATGTACTATTTCAAGCTTTTCAAGTTTTTATACATCATAGCACTCAAAGTATATACAAACCATTTACATTTGGGATAAACTGGAAAGAATTTGGAGCCCCGTAAAACATGACTTGTGGCCAAAGGGAACAAGCCTACAAGCTCTAATTGACCAGGATCTATCCAGCTGCCAGAGATCTGAGATCAGCATCTCCCAGCACAATGGCAGTAGAGCTCTGTGGCAATATATATTTGGATCAGTGATGTATGAGAATGCCTATATCCCCTCAGCTTCACCAAAGAAGAATTATAAACTTTGGAATTTGAGATACTTGATAGATTTTAAAAATGATATATTTATGCATTTTTACTTTATTATGAGTTTGATCTTTTTTATACATTCCAGAGTTTTCATACGCATTTTGCCTATAAACTCTTTTCAATCTATTCTTATTTTATTCTATTAAACAGTTTTCCTTTATTGTTGACTGAAAGAAATTATTTACATATTAAGAAAAATTTCTGTGCCTATGATATAAATTGCACCCCCCCATTAGTATTTGTCTCTTGACTTTACTCAAATGGTATTTTGTTTTGTTTGCATTCACTTGCAGGAATTTCTTTTTCTGTTTTCTTATGTTGTCTTTTACAATTTGGGTTTTGAGCTGTTGGTTACAAAGGACTTCCCCACTTTGGGTTTACAAATGCCAAAAAAAAAGGGGGTTCTCCCATTTTTCCCTCTATTTTTAAGACTTTAGTGCTTAATGTTAATTTATTTTGGGGGGGGAATCATGTGCATATTAGGTGTGAAATATGAATTCAACTGTGTTTTCCCAGATATGTTATACTAACATCATTATATATAATAACTTATATAATGTTATAAACCAATGTTACTTCAATTTAAAAATGTCCATTTTGCCTTTATATATGAGAAGTATTTTAATATTTTTTCATATAGGTTTATACATCCTTATTGTTTGTTTCTAGATATATTGTTTTGTTTGTTTTTGCTGTTTTAAATGTTTTTCCCAGTATGTATTCTAACTGCTTGCTTTTTATACATAATGAATTTATTTCTTTCTATTTATAATGTTTATATCCTATGACTTCCCTGAATTCTCTCACTCTTCATGGTGTTTTAGTTGATTTGCTCATATTTTCAAATATGCCACCATATCATCTCCACACAGTTACAGAATATAATGTTTATGCTTCATTTTTTTCTTTGTCTTATCTAATTATATTAACTAGTAATGCCAGTACTTTGTGGGAAAATAGAGCTGATAGCATTTTTGTCGTGATCTTGATTTTAGTAGGTATGCCTCTAGTATATCTCCATTGAGTATGATGCTGACTTCTGGATTAAGATGAATAAATATCTACTATGTTTATAAGGTGTCCATCCATCTTTATTTAACTGGATGTGTTTTTGAAGAATGGCTATTGTATTTTCTCAAGTGACTTTGCAGCACATATAGAAATGATCATAGTTTTTTCTGATATTATAAGTTTTATGTTAATGAATTTCCTAGTAATGAACCACTCTTGTACTTCCAGAATAAATTCCACTGTTAGAATAATTATTCTTTTTATATGCTCTTGGATAGCATTTGCTAACACTTTCTTTATAATTGTTGTCATTTTTTATAACTGAGATTAATCTATAGTTTTATTTCTACATGAAACATCTTTATCAGTTTTCATTATCAATTTTATAGCCCCTTTCGAAAAAATATTCAAAGGTTTTCCTTTGCCTACTATTTTCTAGAACAGTTTAATAACTTTGGTGTTATTACTTTTAAATTCCTCTATGAAAATATCTAAATGTGCTGCTTTGATGGGTATAAGCTTTTAATCATTTTGTTTATTGCTTCTATCAAAATAGTTTTGTTTAGTTTTTCTATATTTCCTATGTCATTCTATGTAAATTATATTTTCTTTTTAAAAATATATTTCATTTAAGTTTTTCAATTTAACCTTATGCATCTTTAATTTTCTTTGTTCTTGTATAGTTAGTTCCCCCTTTACTGTTTACTTGTGTTTCATTGTTTTTAATTGCAGTTTTTCTCCTTTTTTCCCCAAAAAGTTAGCTAATAATTTTCTATTTTTTAAACAACCAGATTTTTTTTTGTATATTAAATCTATCTTTTTTTTTCTAATTCACTAGAATTAAAAAATAGTCTCTATTACAATTAATCAATTCTGTCACTATAAAAAAAAAAAGCCATAGACAATATGTAGGTGAATGAGTATGTCTGTGTTGCAATAAAACTTTTTATGGATACTGAATTTTGAATTTATTTAATTTTCACTTGCTACAAACTATTATAATCTTTATTTTTATTTTTTCAGTAATTAAGTAAAATGTAAGAACATTTTTTATTTTGAAGGCCACACAAAAACACACAATAAACCATATTAGTCCATATACCATGGTTTGCTGGTCCCTGCTTCATGTGATTTATACTTTAGATATATACTTCTTTACATAGTATCTATTAGTTCTCTAATGTGAACAATAATAACAATTTTCCTATATTTCTTCCTGTTCTCTTCCTCCCTCCACCTTATTTATCAGTATTTTGTTTCTCATTGTTTTACTTTATACTATTAAAGAAGCCTGTATTTTCATTATGTGAGTTATGAAAAGTTATTGATAAGCTTTGACCCTGAGCTTAGCAATATTAGAACTCAGAAGTCAACCCCAAAATGTACCCACCTTCTTTCACCTCACCAATTTTTTTAGCATATATTTTCTACATTGTCAGAAGATGCAATAATATTGTTTTTGCCACATTCTATGTTTTATCCTTAATTCAATGGGTAAATGAAGTCAATGCTGACCACCAGTTTCATTGTCATGTATTTCCCATTCGTCTTTTAGTTGCCTAAAGATTATCCTCAGGTAGCTCCCTTAAAGGAGTTTAGATTTTATATATTTAAAATTTTGTACTTGAAGATAAGTTTATCTGAATATAAAATATAGGTATTTTCCTTTATATTATTGATTACTCTTTATATGTTGCTCTATTGATTCCTGACTTTGTATGTTTCTGTAAAAAAAATATGCATATAGTTTGATTGCTTAATCTTATTCTCAAGTACCTTAATCTTTTCTTTGACCACTCAAATGATCCTTTTGTTTAAATCTTGAAATTCCAATAAGATTATTTGCATAGTTAAGGTTTTCTTCATCTGTTTCAGTTTTCCCCAGGACATTGCCCTCCCAATGTAAAAATTCAAAACTTATTATCTTTCGAGATGTTTTCTTGAATTATTTCTTTAAAAATAAACTATTTTTCATTTCTTTTGTTTTTGTGTGTTTCTTTATTCAGGGATTTCAATTATATGTATGTTGTAGTTTTTGTGTTTTTTTTTTGTATCACTTTATCTCTAATTTTTTGAAATTGTTTTATTTTGTTATTTCTAATTAATTTTGTTTACTCTTCTCATTCCTATCATCTATTTTCTTTACTATATTTGCCACAGTGTATAACCTGGCTATAGTGCCTTACATTTTCATTTTTCTTTACTTACTAATTTTGGTTTTCTTCTACTTTTCCTGAGTTCTACCCATTCAACTTTCATCTCTTTCGATTGTAATTCTCTTTTCTGAGTTCTAATATTGCTAAACTCAGGGAGGAGTCCTAATTTATAAAGAAGGCCGCTTGAGTATTTTTACTTATTGGTAAATTTTGAGGTTAATTATTGAGTCTATGTCACCATTTTTCTAGTGAGTGTTGTTTTAGGGGTGAGTTTTCATGACATTTTTCACATTTGTTTTCATGTAGGAATTTTGTGTGGTTGCTGAGTAGGTCTTTTTCATATTGTTCGTCATGTAATGAGTTGGATTTCCTTGGATCAGTATTTTTAGAGAGTTGGTGGGTGAGAGAGGAGGCTATCGCCAGAGTAATCTTTAAGTTTTCATTACACAACGAATCTTTATTTGCTTCCACAAATATAGATAGATAGCACTATACAAATGTGACTCATTTGTGTATTTTGTAGCCCTAAATCTCTTGATTCTCTGGGTCAAACAGAGTGAAGAGTGCAATTCTGTTAACAGCTTGTTGACTTCTGTTCTAGAATTTTTTTCAAACAAGATTATAAATTTAAATTCACTTGTACCTCACCTTCAAAAAATATAATTTTACTATTATCCTCTGAGCTCTGTGGCTGTTAGGTTCCTTCTAACTTTTGGTGTTTCATTTTTTTATTGCCTTCTGGGTGTATTTTGCCTGTTTTTTACAATATCAAATCCTTTGCTTTTTTTAAAAAAAAAATTATGTCTGTCATCCAAGTTTGATAAAATTAGAGTTTCTAAACATTTTTTGTTGTTGTTTTTCTGTTGCTATTGAATAACCTTCTGAAAAGAAAGAGGAACTATGATAACTTTCTCGGCCATGTTTATTTTAGGCTGTACTTTGAAAGAGTTAAGCAAAAATGAGCACCTATGACTAGCTTTCAACATATGAAGTGTAAACTCCAAGAAGCAAATTTAATACTATGACGACACCATCAAAATTTGAAACTAATCCTGGAGTAAAAAATATATACATTTAAAGAATCAGTATAAGTAATGGAGACTTTAAGAACCACAGGAATTCAGATAAAAAGAAAATTATGTGTTGACAGGAGCAATGACTTAAGGGGTTATGTGGGAACAGAGATTAGAAGACTTCATGAGAGGAGTCAACTTGTTCTCTTTCCTATAATTTTTAGTCTAAGAATTTTGAAAAATTCTTTCTCATTTACCATTCTGTGTTACTGGTTGTTTTCCATCTACCTCAAGATATCTTCAACTGTAAAGAAAATAGAAAGAGATAGAACCAGTTGAGGGGGAGGAAGAAGGTTTTGAAATAAAATGTTATTTTTTTTCTCTCAGTAGTCTCCTAGAATTTATGCCAGTTCCCCAGAACCAAGCCAGGCTCCCAGAGGCATTCTGGACCAACAGTTCTTGGCATGGACAAGATTTCCAAAAAGACAGAGGTGCCTTTGAGCCATATCCTGGAATCTGAAACCAAGCCAAAGTAGCTTGGAGAGCAAGAGGGGTAAAGAAACTTTAGAACTTTTTGTGTCACATACTTGTTGTCATTCTTTCTGTTGTATAATTTTTTAAGTTTATTTTTTTCCTGAATAATTTAGCCTGTTTTTCTTAGTCATTTCAATAAGAATCATATAAAGATTTAGGGAAGGATGCCCTCATTCCTCTCTGTGGCAGTGTAGCACTCTGCCTTTACTTTCTCTACTGTTTACTTATAAGCTTGGTTTTGGCAGCCAGAAAGTTGATTTTACATTTTACTGAAGTGTAAGGGGAAATACTGATAGGAAAACTAAACAAAATCCTTTACAGAATAGTATCACCATATGAGCTAAGTACCTGAGAGAGTCAAACATCCGGGTCCCAGAATTCAAAGGCTGATTTTTCTTCCCTATAAGGCACTCTCAGAATCTCTTCCTGCTCTGGCTACTGATAAGATCATATGAAAATTAATCACTAGTAGAGAGAGGACTATATTCTCTGTCAACCTACGCCATGATTCTGAGTCCCTGTCTCTCCTGGTTTCTTGTCTGTATTGCCATAAACTTTTCAGAACAGGGTGCCCAAATGCCTTTGTTGTTGCTTTAAAGAAATGGGAATGATAGATCTTCTATCTAGTTAAAGTGCAATTTTTCCTACTACTACTTCAGCTTTTGGTGATTATTAAAAAATAACATAATTTCTCCCTTATATGTAATTATGTCTCTCACCATAAAATATGTATTTTAAAAGGAAAATTACAATAACCATATGTAAAACTAATGTATATAAAAGGACATTGAAAAACATAAGTTTACATGATTTTTCACAGCAATTCTGTGAGAGTAGGTATTAAGCAGATGTATATGAAGGGGTGGCATATATGTATATATGTTTATATGTGTATATCTATATATGTATATAGCTATAAATATATGCATGTAAATATATACATATCTTTGAACAAACTAATGTCTTCCATTAAATATATCAGTGGTTGAATGATATACATTCTCATAATCTTTTTGGAATACTGTAGCAATTTAACACAAAGAAAGAGTATAACTTATTAGAGCAAACAGAATAGCCTAAAAAGGTAAGCTAACAGACACACCTAAAATACTAGTTGCTTATAGCAACACAAGTTTATTTCTTGCTTACACTACTACATATTTATTATGAACTGACATACATTTCACATCTCTTCACTTGAGGTGCTAGGCTGGGAGCCCTGTCACTTTCTGAAGTATAACTCTGGTGGGAGGGAGGAGAGAATGCAGAATTTTAAACTGTCTCCTAGTACTTCTACTCAACTTTCCTTGGCCAAAACAAGTTAAAGTAACAAGCCCAATTTTATGTGAGTGTTGGTGGGTGGGGAAATGCAATCCTCTTGTGTGATGGTAATGAAGAAAACTAAGTTATCATTAAACATTCCTAATGAATATTTTTGTTGTATGTTACCAGTAGAAATAGGAAAATAGAAAAAACTTCTCATTACATTTTTTCTATTTAATATGACCTCCAAGTGGAAAAAAAGGAAAGATCTCATAGGATATATTTTACATAAAATGTGGTAACAACAGTACTTTCCTATAAGAAGATAGAAAAAATATTCTGAAAGAGTTTGGAGTAACAAGTAAACTTTATTGAGACCCTGCTCCTCTATCTTCCTTATGGAACAAAAGCTTAAATCTTTAGGGGAGAAGGGTAACAAACACTGTTGTCTATTACAAAAGGAAGGGAATGGAAAAATAATCTTTATCCCTGGAGAAGGAGAAGGAATATACACTGGGCTCACGACAACATAATGGGAAAGAAAGGATCAAGGATAATGCCACAAACACAAGACCTAGGTATTTGAGGATGACCTAAGACTGAAGCTTAGTCAGAATAGTAGGGAATATCTCAAGCCACTATGCCAGGCTAACCATATCTTAGTAATAAAGAGATAGACTCTTTTTGAGACACTGCACAAAGGAAAAAAACAAAAGCTGAGGGTTTAGAAGACACTGGAGAAAAGGAAAAACCTTCTGGCAAAACAGTCCCCACTCACTAGAAAAATATATAGTTACTGAGGGTAACCATAGCAACAATGAATCTCAAACCCAGTTCAATTTCTAATCAGGTTAACTCTAACCTCTAAAGTTTCAGGAGAAAGGTGTACTTACTTCTTAGCATAAAACTATATACCTTAGTCTTTATTATAGTACACAAGATGTCTTGTATTTATAAAACTTACAAAACAGTACAAAAGAAAAAGAAAAAAGAAAACATTCCAAGAAACAAAACAATTTTTTAAAAGCAAACTCAAATAAGACACAGATATTAGAACTATCTGGCAAGGAATTTGAAATAGTTATAGTTAATATATAAAGGATCTAATTGAACAAACAGGTAATATGTAATACCAATAGGGTAATTTCAGCAGAGAGAAGCAAACTACAAGAAAGTAGCAAATGGAAGTATTATAAATGAAAAACACCATAATGAAGATAAAAAACACTTTTGACAGGTTTATTAGTAGTAGACTTGATGGGAACAAGGTATACTAATTTGTTAAGGCTGCCATAACAAAGTACCACAGACTAAGAGGCTTAAGCAATGAAATTTTTTTCCCTCAAAATTTGGCAATCTAGAGGACAGAGACCAAGGGTTGGTTTCTGCTGAGGCTCTCTTCTTAGCTTGTAAATAGTCATCTTCTTTTTGTGTCTTCATATGATCACCCCTCTGTGTTTGTCTGTGTTCTAATCTCTTCTTCTTATAAGGATACCAGTCATTTTGGATTAGAAACCAGCCTAATAACTTCATTTAACTTAATTACTTTTTTAAAGAGATCAACAAAAGAAACTGTATTTCCAAATACAGTTGTTTTCTGAGATGCTGGTGGTTAGGACTTCAACATAAGAATTTGGGGGGTGAGGCACAACTCAGCCCATAACATAAGGAAAGATTTAGTGAACTTAAAGATAGGTCTATAGATTACACTAGCCTAAAAAGTATATTGTAAAAATGAGAAGAGGGAAAACACTTCTAAGAGCTGTGAGGCAATATCAAATGGTCTAACACACATATAGTTAGGATATCAGAAGTAGAAGAGACAGAGTAGATGAAAAAATTAAAGAAATAAAGCAAAGAATCTTTAAAAATTAATAATAGACATAAACTTTAGATATGAGAAGCTCAAGAAACAGGAAGCAGGAAAAATAGCAAGCATGCAGAAATATACATTCATGGGAACACCACACCATACATAAGTATATCATATTCAAACTGATAAAAACAACAGGTAAAAATAGTCTTAAAGAAAGTCAGAAAAAAAGACACATTACTTACCCAAAAATGAAAATAATAATTAAAGCAGAGTTTTCATCAGAAGCCATGCAAACTACAAATCAATGGTGTAAACATCTTTGAACTTCTGAAAGAAAAAATCCTGTCAACCCAGAATTTTGTCTTCAGCAAAAATATATTTAAGAAATTTTAAATAAATACAAGAAAAGCTTTCAAAGAAAATAAGTAAACTGTGGAATTTGACAGAAGACCTAATCAAGAAGAAATATTTGATGAAATTCTTTAGGCAGAAGGAACATGACAACACAAAAAAACTTAGATGTCCACACAAAAAAAGGAGTTTTGGAAATGAAAGTAACAAGAAATTGTTTTCTTATTTTTAATTACTATAAAAAGAACAACTGTTTATCTAAAGATAGTAGGAATATATACTGTGCTTATAGCATATAAAGAAGCACAACATATGATAACAAAGGCACAATGGATGAAGAGGGGTAATTGGAAATATACTGTTATAAGTTTATTAGACTATACATATAGAGATATAAAATTATTTAAATATAGACTTTGATTAAATAAAGATGTATATTGTAAAACATATATATTGTAAACCCTAAGGCCACAACTAAACATTCTTTATCAATAGAGAAGATAGAATGGAATTATAGAAAATTTATAAGAAAAAGGCAGAAAGAGAGAAAAAATCAATAAAAAATATAGAAAATAATTAGAAATTTATTGTATTGTAACTCAACAATATTAATCAACATTATCTTAAATAAGAAAAGTACAAACATACCAGTGAAGCAACAGAAATCATCAGATTAGATAAAAGAACAAGACCCACTTATATGTGGTCCACAAGATATCCACATTAAATAGACTAAGCAGTAGTTTATTATTATCAGACAAAGTAGAATTTGGATCAAGGAATATTATCAGGAATAAAGAGAGATAGTATAAGATGATAAAAGGGTTAAATTTTTAAGGCATAAAAAGTTAATATTATCCACTCAACAACAGAGTTTCAAAATATATGAAAAAACAAGTTACAAGATTTTTAGTGAGAAATAAGCCCATCCATAACTGTGGTTGGAGATGTCAACATTCTTATTTTAGTAATGGATCGAACAAGCTTAGATGAATATTACTAAGTGAAAGAAGGCAATCTGAAAAAGCTACATACTGTAGGATTCCAACTATATGGCATTCTGAAAGAAGCAAAACTGTGGAGACAGTAAAAAGATTAGTGATTTTCAGGGATTGAGGGGAGGGGAAGAGATAAGTAGGCAAAACACAGAAAATTTTTAGGTAAGTGAAAACACTGTATAATACCATAATGATGGATACATGTCATTCTACATTTGTCCAAACCCATAGAATGTAGATTACATAGAAGTATAAAGTATACTGTAAATAAAAATACTAGCTAGTGCTTTGTCTTAATAGTTTTAAAGGTAAAATATTTGTTGAAGACAGGAAATTTAATTTTGGGTAGTGAACACACAATGATGCAATATACGTACAAAGTATTATTGAATTGTACCTTTGAAACCGCTTTGATTTTATTAAGCAATGTCATCCTAATAATTTTAATAAGTAAATAAATAATAAATAATCTTCACAATTCTTTAAAAAATAGTTTTAAGAAATAAAGCAAACACCAAAAGTGAACCATAATGTAAACTACAGACCTTAGATGAGTATAATGTGTCAATGTAGCTTTGTAGATTGTAACAACACTACTTTGGTGAGAGATATTGATAATGGCTTTTTAGCAAAAGTTGACAAGACGATAATATTAAATTTATATATTTAAAATTAATATTGAATGCAAGGAACCCAGAATATTGTATATTTAAAAGAAAACATAAAAAAAAAAACAAAGAATTAGGGTACTCATCCCAACTTCAAAATTTACTGCACTAATCAATTTGGTAATTTCATGAGGATAAAAATATAGAGCAATTGAACAAAATTGAGAGTTCAGAAATAAATTTTTATATTTATGGTGAGTTCTTGTTCAACGAGGTTGCCAAGACCATTAAATAGAGGAAAGAATATTCTCTTTAACAAAATGTTCTAGGACAACTGGATATCCACATGTCTAAGAATAAAATTGGATGCTTTGTTTTTACCCTACACAAAAACTAACTCAAAATGAATTATAGATCTAAATGCAAGAACAAAAACTACAAAATTCTTAGAATAAACCAGAGAAGCAGTATTTGTGAGTTTAGATTAGACAAAGCCTTTGTAGATGCAATATATAAAGTACAAACAATAATGGAAAAAATAGATAATTCAGATTTCATCAAAATTAAAAACTTTTGTGCAGCAAGTGATACTGTCAATTAATCGAGAATACAATTGATTGAATAGCAGAAAACATTTGCAAATCACATATCTAACCAGGGACTTTTAGCTTAATAATGAGACACACAATTCAATTAAAAATGTGAAAGACTAAAGGCAAACAGTGTGCTATAGTTGGTAAATTTGTTGCATGTTCAAGAAATATATTTTTATGTTACAAATAAAAAAGAGAAAATTTTAGAATAAACTCAATGGTGCTGGATTGGAATCAGAAGTATTAGGATAAACATAATTAGGTAAGTGATAGATATTGATAGATGAATATCAATGCTTGAGTATATATGAATTAGTGTATATGCATGTATTTTCTAGTGCTGCCTTGTGAGAAGGTCTAGAAACTGACATTCCAATAGCAACAAACAATTTGGTTTCCAAATTCCATTGTCCAATAAAAGGAACCAGGGCTTCTTCGATAAGTAGCTGATTCCAGGGATGAAACAGGCAAAATACAAGTTAATCCTGGAATATTACATGCATCAGAAAGTAAGAAAATGCTAAAAGAAAGAAAACAAAGAAAGAAAAAGAAAGAAAGGGGAAGAGCATGTTAAAAGGACACAGAATCTGAAAGAGTTCCTAATGGCCAAATTTAGAACAATTTGAAAAATAACATTAGTATTAAATTTTAAGGCAAAGAGTAAAATAAATACCTGTGACTCCATACTAACATAAATATATATACAGAATAATTTCAATTAATAAATGTGGAGAAATGAAAAATCACCACTAGAACATCATAGTAATAGTTACTATAGGCACATTTATCTGATAAATGTTACGAAGAGTGAGTGGATATTTGAGGAAAAACAGAATATTTACAGTCTCAACGTATCACCATTACAAGATACTTATTAATTATAATAGGAAAAATAATATAGTGAAGACACTTGGCAGACACTTTCTTAATTGAGTGATCAACATCACCAGTAATAAAATATAGTAACTTCTTGTACTTTTCGATATGATGCACTGAAAAGGCATATCACCTCTGTGGTATTCTTCAAAATGCATAACCTCAATCTAAGCATGAAAAAACATCACAGAAACCCAAATTGATGGACATTCTATAAACTACCTGATCAGAACTCTTCAAAGATGTCAAAGTCATGGAAGACTAAAGAATTGTCACAAACGGAAGGAGCCTAAGGATATAAATGCAATGAAGAAATCTGGATTTGGAATTGAAACAGAAAAAAAAATAATCAAAAAACTGGTAAAATGCAAATAAAGTCTTTAGTTAACAGTAAAGTAATAACATTAATGTCATTTTGATAATTCTACTACGGTTATGTAAGATATTAACATTAAGAGAAGCTGGATGAAAGGTGCGTGGGAACTCTGTAGTAAATCTCAAATTATTTCAAGATAAAAAATAAACACACAAATGTTCATCAGCAATAGAAAGATAAATAACTTACTGTGATATTTACGGAGATGCGGGCACTGTACTATTTCTGGTCCTGTATTGTAGTTGCAGTTTTTCACTTTGTAAAAATTCATTGAGCTCTAATTCAATTGCATGTTTACCCTCCAAACATTGCATTGGCTTCTGAACTCAAATGGTTCTATTAAAATCAAAATTCATCAGTCCGGTTTACATCTAAGACTTAAGGCTTTAACTACATTAGAGAATAGTCTGTTGTTTAAGCAAAAGTTTCATTACCAAAGACACATTTAATGAATAAATATATTGACTCTATAAAAAGCAATCTGAGGAATACTCATCATCATTGAGTATTCTATCAAATTTTCCATGGAGACAGTAATATTATCTGCAAATAATAATAGTGTTTTCTCTTTTAATGTTAAAATTTTCTGTTAAAAATCTCAGAAAGTCTTTTTGTTTGTCTGTTTTACCAGTTTCATTTAGTTTGTTCTAAATCCAAAATATCGTTAAATAAAATTGGTAAACACAGATGTATCAATGGCTTCAATTTTACTTAACAGAAAACGCAAATAAAAGTGGCTTATATAATAAAAAAATTAATTATTTCATTTCAAATAATTCTAAAAGAGGGGTTATTCCAGGGCCAGTAAATGTATCTCTTTAATATCATTTAAAACTCCAAATTCTTTCCATCTCTCCTCTGTGCCATCTTTAGGAGGTGGGCCACCCCAATGGTTACCAAAAAGGATGTTGTGGCATCAGCTTTCACATTTTCACACTAAAATATGCTAAAACCAGAATAGAAAGAATTTCATGCAGCAAATTTGTCCATTTCCTCAGAAGCTCCACAACAGAAATCTCTTCACATTTCATTTTATCATATGCTCTTTCTAAGGCACTCCTTGCCCAAATGAATAGAATATTACCAACCAGGATAGGCTCAGACTTGTCAAATTTCACCATCTGGGACTGAAGAGAAACCCAATATTCTAAAGAATACATAGCCATTTTGTGCCTGAATCAGATTGAAGTTGTATTAGCAGAAAGAAGTAAGTCTTGAGCAGGAATTCACCAGCTACCAGAGAAGGTATCATTCTATTACTCTTTACTGTAATGTAGTCTCTACAGGGTATCTAATGTTCCTCTCATGAATGATACAGTTGTTGGTTGATGTATTCATTATAAAATTTTACAAGTACCATTTTATTTCTAGTATACTGAGAATTTTTATTGGGAAGAAGTGGAGTTTTAGACGAAATGACTTTTTTTGTTTCTGTTTCCCCTGCCCCCTCCCCCCCAGGAAAGAAAGAGTTTGCCATTGACCTAGAACAGGGGTACCCAACCCTGGGCCATGGACCAGCAGGAGGTGAGTAGCTGGGGAGCTAGCGAAGCTTCTTCTGTATTTGCAGCCACTCCCCAGCACTAGCATCACCACCTCAGCTCCACCACAGATCATCAGGCATTAGATTCTCATTGGAGCACCAGTCCCTGAAGCCAGAAAGGGTGGGAACCACTGATCTAGAATATGCCTTTTAGCTTATTGACATATTTTATTTGTTAAATACCTTTATAATATTTAATTGTCTTTATAATTTCAGAGTATGTCTTACTTGGGCATAGGAGTACTTGAAACATTTTCCAAATTTTGAAATACACATTCATAAAATAGATTTTCATGTGATGATTATGGCAATAATCATAAAATAATCCTAAAGTTTTCAATTTGTTTTATAAACTATCTGTTCCTTAAATTTTTAAAAGATAACTTCTCCAATATAATCAGATCCTTGAACCTATAGTATATTTTGCCTTTTGGTTAATTTTTTTTTAATATTTTAGAATAAAGGATGAATTTTGTGAATTAATTTTTTTCTAGAAAGCCATGAATTTCATAAAAAACATATAATAAAGTAGCTTAAAAGTATAAAAATTCTTATCTTATTTTTTCCTCTCTGTAGTTATATCTTCTTTTTATTCCCAGTTTTGAGAATTTATATTTTCTCTACACTTTGCAGTTTTTCATTTTACTAAATGTTTTAAAGAATAAATGCTTGAATGTATTTGCTAAATCATTGTCAACCTTCATTTTTCATATTTTTCTTATTTTTCTTAGAGTTACTTTGTTGTACATATTCAATTTCTATCACTGAATATTTTGTTTACATATTTTCATCCTCTCTAATATAATATTGACATCCAAGGTTCTGAATTGGTGTGTGATTAAATCTTTGACCTCATATCATAATGATATTTTAAAGTCATATTATAATTATTTCCTAAATATTCTAAAATTTAAAATACTATTATTATTTTAAATAAAAGCAATGGGTGCTTTTTATTAATTACAAAATTTCAAGAAGAATAGAGATATATAACTAAAACTAAATTATCTTTTCTACCTTACCTCAAACCCACTTTTCAAGATACCAACAGTCTCTTTATTTTTTCAAATTTCCTTTTATTCACATAAACATAAAATAAAAAGTCTGCAAATATCCATTCTTTTGTTCATATCATTACTGGCATGTACAAATATTTTTTTATAATAAATTTTAGAGAGTGGGTTTCCTAGGTCATGAAGTATGTACATGTTTAGTTTTGATAAGCACTCTCCCATTGCACCTCACAAAAGACTGTATCAGTTCATACCACAATAGAATATATTCATGCCCATTTTCTTACACTCTGGTCAACATTGATATATAACCAACATTTTCTTTTATAATTTGATCTCAGTAGTATTTAGCAGATAAGCTTTAACTTTTAAGAAGCTGGATTCTTCTCCTGTTGTTGGTGTTTGCTTAATTTTTTATTGCTATTGTTGCAAAATTTTTCTGCAATAATTTGATATGAGAATGTGATTGGTTAAAATTTTACCTTTCAAAATTTATTGCTTTTTCCTCTGAGCTTTAGGGGTAAAATATGTCATCTATAACTAAAACTAATGAAGTATTCTCTCTCTGTAGACTACAGCTTTAGTATGCGTTCTATATTAATATATTATTATTTTATTTTAGTGGTTCTCTATATCTATATTTTATATCTAGTCTTTCAAAACTAAGAAGTTGTTTAAAAGTGTACTACTATATTAATTTCTTATAGTGTTTATAATAATTTTTATTTAGTTAAAATCTCTGTATATTTCTAAAATTAAATTAAAGATTTCTGGGTAAGAAATAAGTTAGCATAGTTACGGTTTCCATAGAAATGCCATGGTATATGCTTATAAGCAAATAACAAGTCCAAGCTTCTGGCTTCCTCCCTTCAACTAAAATTGGAGATGCTACAGCGACTAACAAAAAGTTTGAAGATACCATTTGCAACAACATGGATAGACCTAGGGGATACTATGCTAAGTGAAATAAGTCAGACAGAGAAAAAAAAATCATATGATTTCACTTATATGTGGAATCGAGAATAAAATAAACAAACAAACAAAAGGAGAACAAACTGGTGATTGCCAGATGGGAGGATAGGTTAGGAGACTACATAAAAAATATGAAGGCATTAAATACAAATTAGCAGTTATGAAATAGTCAAGGGATGTGAAGTACAGCATAGGGAATATAGTCAATAATATAACTATGTATGGTGTTAGGTGGGTACTAAACAAATCGGGGAGATTTCTTAAAAAATTATATAAATGTCTAACCACTATGCTGTATATATGAAACTAACATAAAATAATATTGAATGTTAATGCTAATTGAAAAAAAAAGTTTAAATAAAATATTTTAGGGGGAGAAAAAGTGAATGAGTCCCAATATGTGAGTATGGCTTGCAATGGACAAGCTCTAGGGTGCACATCTATGACCTGGCCTGGGGACAGTATTCTAGGAGTGCCCTTTTTTCTCATTGCTTGCACCTTTGCTTCACTGTGAAGCTAAGGGTAATACATGTCAGCATGTTTTAGACCATTTTATCCCACTCACTGAAACAGACAATATTCTCAGAGGATGGCTACTCTTGGTTTAAAATACATGTTGGGTCAGAGGCACCGTATGCCTCGGGAGGTAAAGAGGCTTGGAGTGTAATGGTCAGGCTCTCTGTCTTGAAGAGCTCCTCCCTGGAACATCATTGGGTGAGTACAAGCTAAAGCCTAGGTTTTCATCAATTTCCTTAAAGTAGACATCACTAGTCAGTACAGCTGATAATGAAAAGGGGATAAAATTTGGTGTCTGGGGGAAATCAAGAGTTGAGGACTTACGGGAATATAAGAGTAAGATGATAAAGTTAGGAAGCTATACAAAAGGAATGAAAGAGAATTTCTAATGGAAGAGAAAGAACAAGAATTTAAAATAGTCAGATGAAAGAGAACATTGAGAACATGAAATAGAAAACAGCAATTATGGAGATAAATTAATTAGAAATATTTAGTATAAGAGTTATAGTTATTGAAATAATCTCAATGGATAGGCAAAGGAGCTATTTAGTGAGCAGGAGGTTAGGTCAGAAAACAGTCCCAGAGAGAATCAGGAAATGACAAGTGATTACAAAAAAGGTCATAAATATGGGGAAATGAAAAATGTTCAACATCTACCCAATAGGAGTTCCAGAAAAAAAAAATGTAAAAAGAAAAGAGAAAGCATTTTTAGAATATAATGGGAATTTCACAAATAGTAAATAATGTAATATTTCAGATAAACAGGGCTCAGAGAGTGTCAGATATGACAGATAACAACTCTAGACGCATTTTGGTGAAATTCAAAAACATCATAGACAAAGAATAATTAAATTTTCTAAGGAGAAAAATCAGATTTCTCTCAAAGAAATAAAAATTAGATTGACATTAATAGGATTATTGATTAATCTTATTAATTAATAAGATTGACATCTTAATGGAAACACTGGCTTGAAAAAATAATATACTATTTTGTTGAGAGCACTAAAAAAATAAAATTTTATCAAATAATTTCACATACAGCTAAATTTGCATTTAATACAAAAAGGTATTAAAGATATTCTCGGGCATACAGTGTCTCAAGTAGTACTACATTAAGACCCTCTTTGAAAGAATTCTTAGAAGTTGTACTTCAGGAAGAAGAAAAATAAATGCAGGAGGAAGCAATAAGATATGGAGGAAAGGCAGAGGGATGAATTTACTAAAGTTTGTTTACCCAAAGAAGCATAGATGTATACAAAGTAGATCCATATTATCTTGTATTGAATCTCTTGAATATGCTAACCTGGTTGGAGACCAGTGTGCTCAGGACAACAATAGGAAGTGTCTTGCTTTCTGCAAGGTAATAATATATAGGGGCAGCTTAGTTTTAGTATTGCTAATGAATAAATAGGATGCATTTGAGTCTTAATAAACTAGAATAACCACCAGGAGAATTTAAAAAATGCATAACTTTTAAACAAGTAGAGAAATTTTGCATCTATCCAATGGAAAATAGAGTGGTAAAAGAAGAAAGCATAAAAAATAGACTGAATAAAATGGCAGGAATAAGCCCTAGTGTAACAGTAACAACAGTAACAAAATAGCTCATTTGTACCTCACTGTAGTCTAGAAATAAATTATGGAAACTTTGAAAGAAATATACACAGTAAGATAAATGAAACCTAAATAGGGGCGGGGGGGGGGCGGAAATCAGGGCTGTGATAGTAAGATCCAGTCTCAGGTGAAGTATATGTACTCAGGCTGTACTTGAGCAAAACAACACAAAAACATTGATAATGCACACCTATTAGAGCAAGTTTAAATATATTCGATACATGATATTACTACTTTCTCCTGAGATATCAACTTTATAATCCTGCTTAACTGGTATGTGACTTAAATTCAATTGTCACTCTCCTGTCAGCCACTGAGGGTTGTACAGTTTTAACTATACCTGCTATCACCTGAATGCTACTCAGTCAGGGTAGTACTTATTTAAAAACATTTTCTCTCTGTTTCCATTAAACAAATTAAAACCTGTCTCTCTGAAATATCAGTGCTTTTCTATAACTCACATCATAATGACATTTTCTTTAAAGCTGTACATTACCATGTAATGCCAAAAAAGATAATTTTTCATTTCTAAAGAATTCTTTCTTATATTTTTTAATCATGTATGCATAAGACAGTATCACAGCAAAAAGTATTCAACATATTCATTTTGACAAGTTAGACTACAATAGAAATTTAAAATCTATATTCACACTCTAATTTTATGACTAAACGGGTCACTTTAACTTTAGTTATTTCCTCACTAAAGGAAAGAGGTTAGAGTAAATGATTTTTAAGGTCCTTTCCTGTTTTCATATTTTATACTGACTTTCCATGTCAATTTTGTTTTAATTTATTCATTTTAATAACTTACTTAAAACTAGTATATATTACTTTCTATTTTTATAGTTATATTTATTATAGAAGAAAGAAACAAAGATCTAATTTAAAAACCACCAAAATCTGATCATCTATGTCTATTAACATTGTTTTATATTTCATTCCCTCTTTGCTTATTGATTTATGTAACTGAAATATTTATATAAATTTTATATTATCTTCATTATTTCATATTATAAAATTGGAATTTTTACTTTACTATGTTACTTACTTCTTTATATACTTCATTTAATATTCCAGTGCATGGATATACCATTATTTGCTTATTCCTTCTCTTATTACTTCTTTTATATTTCATCATTATAATTGTTTCCATATTTATACTTTTATAAAGATTGCAATGTATATATCTCTGCATACATATGTTTTTAAGAAGTTTTTTTCTTAATAGAATTTCTATGTCAAATGATATAAACAATATTTTATCTATAGGTAACATTTATCGAGGACTTACTATGTACCAGACATTATTTTAAGTGCTTCATATATTAATTAATTTAATCTTCACATCAATCTGCTGAAGTAAGTTCTATATTATCCCCACTCTACAGAAGCAGAATCTAAGGCACATAGGAGAGAGTAAATCACTTCCTCATGGCTAGATAATAAATGGCAGAGTTGGAGCTCAAATCCAGTTTCCGAACATGGAGAATTGCAAGAGCACTTATTCACTTTTTCCAGCTTTGAATAGCAGTGCCAGTCTTTTCAGGATAATGCACAGGGCATGCAATCACATCAACTCTCCATTAAAAATGGTAGTGTGGCACCTTCATGGCATAGAAAGAATTAAACTAATTCAGTGTCCACTCTAGGTAAAAGAGCATATATGCGGCATTTCTGGTCAGAAGCAGTTTACCCAGTATATGACATATCTAAGTTTTTTGAGAAGTCGAACATTCATATTCCTGCATTACTTTGTGTGATGATGGATAGAGAAGAATTTGTAAGGATTATAAAAAGCATCTCAATGTGAACATTATTTATAGAAGAATATAAAATGGTTTTTAAAACTTACTAGTTTATGTTTCTACCTTTCTGTTAGTTATTTTAATAACTGAAATTACAAGATATTTGTAAACTACTTCCCAAAAGAATTGAACATTAACCATCATGGAAAGTATTCCTCACTTCCTCTTTAATTTCTCTTGGTGTGAATGACACGGTCAGTGTGTAGGGGTGATAATCACTTAAATTCACCTTGGACCTAGGAGGACCAAATAAATCGGGCTTTAGGTTGGCTTACGCAAAACTCCACAGTATTATTTTTATACGTAGATTTAGTATTTAATTAGTCAAGTTTTCATCCACATTGCCGATCTTTCTTCTGAACCGTGCCCAAAACACTCTTTGGCAGATGGTAAAATAATGAAATTGCTGGCTCTGAAAGCCAAAATCTTCGAGATAATTAGAAGACTTGGTACAGGTAACATTTATTAGTCATGAAGAGCTTGACAGCATGCAGAATTTTTCAACCCACATAATTTTGAAAGGTGAAAAAAGCTTCTTTTTGAACACTGATCAAATTGTATCTGTGACAAGGAGAAATATACTTCATAAAGCTTAGCTGGACAGCTTCTTCATTTAAGCACAGCCTAAACAGAGAAAAGGAAAGAAAATCTCTATAAAGGTAATACCATTACTGAGCAACAAGGACAAATACAAACAACCTTTTGAAAATTTCCTCTGTTCTAGTTAAATAAGAAGTTCATTAAGTAGAAATGAGCACCAAGAATAATCTTAGTAATCATTAAGGTATTTGTAAATGAAATAAAATGTCTTCTAATTATCAGCATAAGCTTTACTCGGGCTGGGAAGGAATCCTCTGCAGGATAATTTGCTAGTTGTAGAAGCTTAAGGTTTTAAGATTTTACTGTTTAGCTGTTTCATTTCTACCATTCTGCATAGAAGCTACAGTAGCAACCCCTTCCATATTTCAATAAAGGCAACTATGACTTACAGGCAATCTTTTTACTAAAACTATAGAACGGGGATAAATAGCATTGATAATTTCATGCCCTGGAGTTCAGAATTCAGTGCAGGTCAAGCTGATGTGACTTAATTATGAACATATACCATCTTCTTAGAGTTAAAGTACTTCTAAACTGAAAAATATTTTCAAGATCTCCAATTGCATTCTCTTATCTCTTAGAGCAGGGAAAATGTTGCTTTTTTGCAGTGGGCTTGCACAAGTTATACCCTGGAAAGCCTCAGACTTGATCATAAATGTCCTGACCCCTTGTATAATATTCTTCCCACTACATTATAGCTGCAAATTTGTATAACGAAGCATTTGACAAGATTCACCAAACGTAATGCCCAGAATTGCATTCTGTGAATACACATAGGATAAGACAAGGTCAAATAAAATTGCAATTCATAATTTTTAAAATTAAAATTAAGAGTGAATAATAAATAGAAAGTCTTGGAAGGAAAGAAGGAAGGAAGGAAGGAAAGATGGAAGGAAGGAAGGAAAGAAGATGGAAGGAAGGAAAGAAAGAAGGAAGGAAGAAAGGAAGGAAGGAAGGAAGGAAGGAAGGAAAGAAGGAAGGAAGGAAGGAAGGAAGGAAGGAAGGAAAGAAGGAAGGAAGGAAAAGACGGAAGAAATTATTTTTTGAACTTGAAATATAATGACCTTTAAAAGAGAATTTCACAAGAGAGTGGCTGGCTCTGTATATTTATCAAAGATTGGGATTAAGTATTACAATTTACAAAAATTAAATAATAAACTGACAAGTAATGAAATATAGCTATACAGGGCAGGAAAGTTATTTTTCACAGATTTGTTAGTTGGGTACCTCTGGAGAGAGGGATAGCTAAACTATAAAACCGGACATCCTGGCAGATAACAGATACAATTGAAAAATAGCAATAACACATTGTTTTAAAGTAAACAATATACAAAGTGGTTAAATAATTGCTTAGAAATAGAAATCATTATAGAAAATAATAGTAACTGATTTTTTTTTGGATACTTTGTATGTGCAGACACTGTTCTAAGCGCTGTACACACCTGAACTCATTGATTCCCTCTACATGTCAGTGAAGTATTTATGGCTATTTCCCTCGTTTTATAGATATGAAAACATGGCATTGATAGGTTAAATTCCTTGTCTAAGGTAACAACAATGCTAACAGTGTAACGGAAAAGTGAATCCAGACAATCTCATTTCAGAATCCATGGTCTTAACTTTTATGCCATATGACCTTAGCCTTGTTAAGTTAATACAATCTCTCAAATAGCACGAAGACCATGACAAAGGTATATCTGCACCATATTAGTGAAAGGTTTGTTCAAAGAAAATTGATCTGAGAGAGAGATGTAACAGCTTTACATATAAAGTATGTCATGAGGCAACTAAAAGAAGAAAGAAAAGAAGAAAGAAAAGAAAGGAAGTAAGGAGGGATTGCTGTGTTTTTAGGTGTGTGTGTGTGTAAATATATGTATGTGTTTTGGACTGAAAGTTTGTGTTTCTACAAAATTCATATGTTGAAGCCCTAACCCTCGCTCTCTCTCTCTCCCTCTCTCTCTCTTTCCTTCCTTTTCTCCCTCCCTCCTTTTCTCTCTCCCTCCCTCACTCTCTCTCTCTCTCTCTCACCCACGCAAGAAGGCAGACTTCTGCAAGCCAGGAAGAGTGCCTTTATTTCTCATCACTTTTTCCTCCAACCATATAGCAATTCTATTACACATTCAATATATTGAGCTTTATTCTCTAAGGCTTTTCTTGTATCAAATTCACTTTGCCAAGAACATCTTTCCCCTTCCCTCTCATATGACTATATGACTTAATTCTTGTGATCCTTCAACCCTCATCTTAAATGTTCCTTCCTCAAGTCTATGTTGCCATTGTTATTAGTTTTCGTAATATTATTATTAGTTCTACCAAAGACCAAGAGGTTGCCCCAGTTTATTAACCACTTGCTATCAGTTTCTCGCGATCATAGGATGTGTTGCTTAGTCCATAATTTCAAAAAGGAGGAAGACAGAGCTCCTTTGTATGTAGTTAAATTCCATCTTCTGTTTAAATTATCTCTTTAGTGAGCTCCTACCTACCACATATAAGACATAGGGTTAGTTCATCCTTTATCTTGTTATTGACCATTGCTTTTTCTCCCTTTGTTCTGGTTTCTTTCGTAAAGAATTATTATATATTGATCGAATCTTCATTGTTTGCCCAATACTTATGAGGTTCTTTAAGGATAATGTTGTGCAGCCACTCTGACCCTTGTTGCTGTCTGCCTGTGAAAATGCAATTCAATTCTTTTTTATCAGGTCTTAGTTACAAAGTAGCAAATAAACTACTGCTCTGGGCTGAATGACTTCAAGGGGTCTTTGTGTAGAATATGTCTCATAATCCCTATAAAATATAGCACCGTTCCAAATTTACTAGTGGCATTACTCAGGTCTTTCTGCTAACCAGAGTGAAATCATAGGTGTTACATTGTTGCAAAGTTATTGAAAACATCACAGGTGGGCCTCTGATGAATTCACATGCCTAGGAGCAAAGTTGCTTAGCACAGTAGCTGACTAGAAGCAGGCTAGCTTTGTTTTGGTTTAATTTCAGGTACAAAAAAAGGCTTTAAGTTTGATAAATTCTGAGCAATAAAAGCAATGCCTACTTAGACAATCCTCAAATACATTTAAAATATTCAAATATCTTGCAATAGTGGTGAATTCCAAAGATTAAGTGGTGATTTCTGATTCCATGCTCAGTAGGAAGGCATGATCAATTAGGTATTTCTACTATAGGAAATAACCACCCAAGAAATGTCTTCCACACTGCTGATTTGTTTTGGGGTGGGCAACCAACTTAAGTTTATCCACATAATCCTTTTCCTGGAAATTCTGGGGGAAAATATCTAGTGAAAAAGATAAATCTCTCATCCAAAGTTTGGACATGTAACGTTGAAATCAGGATATTTCGATGGCTGTATTTTCTGAATATGGGGCCAGGGAAAGAGGAAGAGGGGAATGAAAGTAGAATAAGGTATGAGTTTTGAAGGTATTTAACACTCCAAATCCCATCTGTTTTTGAGTCCCCATTACTTTCATGACCTTGGTTTCCATGAGATCCTCCACTAACCTTTCAGTATGTGGGCCTCAACTGATTTTTGAACTGAACCTAGAACTGATTTCTGTCACCTGTGACCAGGAGTATATGCCTTTATTTTTAACTTTAAATGTGACCTATGATTTTTTTTTTGCTTTTATGTTTATAGTTGTCTTAGCATTTACATTTGGAATATATTGTTACTTTTAAGTTCCGCTTTATGCAAAAAAAGAAATTTAATATAATCTTTAGGGAACAACCAAGTGTGATGACACTACTGAATTAATTTGGTTTTTAATATTTAAATATCTTTCTCAAAATTATTTTTCTTTTAAATTGAAATTTGTCACCACATTTATTCATATTTAGATACATTTCTATGTGTTCACTGCTATTTTTATTTCTTGTGTTTTAACTTATAGTTCATGGCATTCATAGCTAGAATGTACTTTGAATAATGTTTCAAAAATTGCACATGGTGGTATGTAATCTGAATCTTTAAATACCTTGAAATGACATGTGAATGATATTACAGCAAGTGGAGCATTTGCTGCCAGTGCCTACCCCATCCCTCAGACCATATATATCCAGTATTCTGCAGAGGCTTCCCCACTGCAGGGTCTGCATCTCTGTGTCCAAGAGATTTTTCACAACCTATAGAAAGATGCTCTTCCTTTACTATGCAGTAGCCTTAAAGCACCAGGGAATCAACAACTGCAGAGAGAAACTCTCAACCAAGATGTGAGACAGGATATGAATGCCTCAACTTCTTCACCCCTCAGCTAGAATAATTCTGAAACACGTATTTTTAATTTGTATTGAGGCAAAATTCACGCAACACAGAATTGACTATTTAAAGTTAGAATTCGATGGTATTTAGTATACTCACAATATTGTGCAACCAATACCTCTATCTGTGTCTGAAACGTCTTCGTCACCCCAAAATGAAACCTATACCCACTAAGCATCATGCCCACTTCCTCTTCCCAAATGTCGACAGCCAGTAATACTCCTTTTGTCTCTAGGGATTTTCTTGTTCTGAATACTTTATAAAAAGTAGAATCATATATGAGACCCTAGAGTCTGGCTTCTTTCACTTAATGTAATATGTTTTGAGATTTGTGCAGATTGTAGCATGTATAAGCATTTTATTCCTAGGGATGAATAATATAATAATATATAGCACCTTGTCCATTCATAAGTTGATGAAAGTTTGATTTACTTCGACCTTTTGGCTATTGTGAAAAATGCTTCTATGATCATTCATAAGAAAAGTTTTTGTGTTCATACACATTTTTCAGTTATTTTGAGTATATGCCTAGTTGTGGAATTGCTGGATCATGTGGCAATTCTCTTTTAACTTTTTTGAGGAATTGCCAAGTTGTTCCATGTTACATACATTTCCACCAGCAATATAAACAGGTTCCTCATTTTTGCCAACACTAGTTACTTCTTGCTTAAAAAAATATATATATATATATATATATATATATATATATATATATATATATATATAGTAGTTTCGATTTACATTTCCCTAATGATTAAATGTGTTGAGCACTTTTTTCATGAACTTACATCTTCTTTGGAGAAATGTCTTGTCAAGTCCTCTGCCCATATTTTAATGTTCACCTTTTGTAGTTCAATTGCAAGAGTTCTTTGTATGCTCTGCATACCAGACCCTTACCATATATATGATTTGAAAATATTTTCTCCTCTTTTGTAGGTTGTATTTTCACTTTCTTGATAATGCCTTTTGATGAACAGAAGTTTGTTTTTTTTTTTAATTTTTATAAGTCCAATTTATTTATTTTGTTGTTGTTGTTGCTTGTACTTTTGTCATACCTAAGAATCCATCGCCCAATCCAAGGTCATGAAATTTTGAAGCAAGTGTTCTTATACTGTTTTCCTATGTTTTCAAATTCAGTTAACTCTAGTGGTAGCTGCCTTAATAATTTACATCTTATTGGCTACTTTCCTTGCTTTTCTGTATCAATTTCCAGCACCTCTAAAATAACCTACTTGTACTCAGGGTCTTGGCTCAGGGCCTGACTCTAAGAGAAACTAAACTAAAACAATCAGGTTTGAGGGTAACAATCTCTTTTTCTTCAAAACCCTGATGAAATTTCACCATTGTCTTCTGCCATTCAGTATTGTAAAAAAAAAAAAAATGCAATCCTAATTTTTTGGGTTTTTTAAGAATTACATTTTTCTCTGTGCAGGTATTAAAAGGCTTAAAAATCCATAAAATAGAAAAATAAATTGAGCAGTATATTTTAAGTAGATTTTCTCATCATTAATATTTTCTAGACTGTGTCATGATAGAGAATATCGTTATTATTCATCTCTGCCCTGTTCCATCTCAAAGGACTTGAAGTTTTAGTCTGTGACATGTCTGCAGAAAGAGAAGTTCTGATGAAGAGTTGGTGGGAGGTTGGTGGGATGCAAGTGAGGAGAGTATGACTAAGTTCCCTGTTTATAAGTCTACATAGGAGCTGATTTTTAAAAAATTGAGGTTTAATTAACATATAACATGATATTAGTTTCAGCTGTACAACTTAATGATTTGATATTTCAATATATTGCAAAATGATAACCACAATAAGTCTAGTTAATATCTGTCACCATACATAGTTACCGATTTTTTTCTTGTGATGAGAAATTTTAATATCTACGTTCTTAGCAACCTTCAAATATGCAATACAGTATTATTAATTACAGTTGTCATGCTATACATTACATCCCCATGGCTAATTTCTTTTAAACCCAGAAGTTTGTGCCTTTGGACTTTCTTCACCCATTACACTGACTTCATCTGCCCTTACATCTGGCAACCACCAACCTATTCTTTGTATATATGAGCTTGGATTTTTTTTTGTTTGTGTTTTTGTTTTTAGTTTTTAGATTTCATATATAGGTAAGATCGCACTATTTATTTCTCTTTCTGACTTATTTCCTTTAGCACAATGCCCTCAAATTCATCTATTTCATTGTAAATAGAAATACATGTACCATCATTTCTTTATGCATTCATCCAACAATGGTCACATAGATTGTTTTTGTATTTTGGATATTGTAAATAATGCTGCAGTGAACATGGGGTGCATATATCTTTTCAAGTTGGTGTTTTTATTTTCTTTGGATAAATACCCAGAAGTGAAATTGCTGGATCAAATGGTAGTTCTATTTTTAATTTTTTGAGAATATCCCATACTGTTTCTCATAGTGGCTGCACCAATTTACATTACAATTTACAAATTACATTACAAAAGTGCACAAAAGTTCCCTTTTCTTCACATCCTTGACAACATTTGTTATTTCTTGTAATTTTGATAATAGCCATGCTAATAGATGTTGGGTGATATTCTGGTTTTGATTTGCATTGCCCTGATTTGTTGAGCATCTTTTTATGTTGAGCATCTGTTCATGTACATGCTGGACATCTGTATGTCTTCTTTGAAAAAATGTTTATTCAGATGTCCTACCCAATTTTTAATCAAATTGTTTGTTTGTTTTTTGCTATTGAGTTATATGAATTTTTTATATATTTTGGTTATTAGCCCCTTATCAAATATGTGATTTGCAAATATTTTCTCTTATTCATTAGTTTGCATTTCATTTTATTGATAGTTTTCTTTTCTTTGCAGAAGCTTTTAATTTTATGCAGTCTCACTTACTAATTTCTGCTTTTGCTGCCTTTGTTTTTGGTGTCAAATCTAAAAAATCATTTCTCAGACTAATGTCGAGGAGCTTACCATCTATGTTTTCTTCTGAGAGTTTTATGATTTCAAGTTTACATTCAAGTCTTAATCTACTTAGTTAATTTTTGTGTATGATGTAAGCTAGTGCTCTAGTTTCATTCTTTTGCATATTTCCCAACACTACTTATTGGAGAGACTGTCCTTTCCCCATACTTGGCACCTTTGTAATAAATTAATTAACCGTATATATGTGAGTCTATTTCTGGGCTTTCTTTTCTGTTCTTTGATTTATGTGTCTGTTTTTATGTCAATACTGTACTATTTTTATTAAACCTTATAATTGGGGAGCATGATGACTCCAGTTTTGTTCTTCTTTCTCAAGATAACTTTGACTGTTTAGGGTTTCCTTACCAGGAGTTTGCACAGGAACTGATTATTCTGACCCATCTGGACTGTGATGGAGAATTTTTTTCTTCCCAGAATAACCTCTGAAAGAGTTGGTTATTTTTAGTTTCAGCTACTTTGACCCCTTTTTATACATTTTTATGATTACATCAGTGGTAAGTTGGAAAGAATCACATCACAAACTATAAAGCTAAACTAAAAGGCTGCATGTGAAACTGAGTTTGTATGCCTGTGTTTGGAAGACAGTGGGAGGTGGATAATTTGAGAGAAGTTAAATAGAGTGTATTTTAGTCACTGTTGCTTTCTTCTCATAAGATTTGAAGATTATGAGTGGAAAGCGATAACCTGGTTCCCCAGCCCAAGAGAAAAAGACAATAAAATAATGAAGGAGGAGCCTAAGAGCAGCTTAACATGCCTAAAGCAGGAATTTTTCTAGTTTGTTTCTTCCCTATTCCTAACTATTGAAAAGCAACTGGCTGTTTTTTTAATTTAATCCTTTGTCTATCTTGGAGTTGACAAAGCATGTTCTATTTAAAGGAGGCTTCTACATTTTCAAAAGAAACAAAGGGGTGTGGATTGCATATTATATGAGGAAACTTTAAAAGTCTTCACAAAATAAGTACGTTGCAAAAGAAGAATAAGAGAGGGAGAAGCAAATGAGTCAAGGTTTCTTTATTTTATGAAAGGTTTCCTTATTTTCTTGGACCTGAGTTCTAATTTTAAAGCACTGCCATATAACTTTGGAAGGTCATTTCATTTGTTTGGATTGCAAGTATTTATGATCTTTTGAATTCCTCCTAGTATTTTTAAATGTGTACAACTTTTATTCTGAATTCCCTCCTGAGACCCTGACAAATTTCCAAGTAATATAGGAGAGACCTTTGCATTGCATTTGGTTCTGCAGGATCACCAGAATTGGAGTGGATTCCAATTCATGGTCTTATCATTTTATTTAACGATAATGCTACATTTTGTCTGCATTCGCTGCATAAGTGAGGCAGAAGCTTGGACTGAGACAAACTGGCTTTATCCCATTCTGGACAAAACAAATACCACTTGGCAAGAGTAGTATCTAGAGGAAAAAATAAGTTTTAACTGCTCTTTCTATTGAAAGCACATGTCTTCATTTAGATGGTAAACTCTTCACTTTAAAGCTATATTGAATTCATATTCAAAGCACTGGAAGAGACATCAAGAATTCACCTTTTGTCTATAGCCATGCCACCCTGAACAAGTCCAATTCCATCTGATCTTGGAAGCTAAGCAGGATCAGGCCTGGTTAGTACTTGGATGGGAGACCACTTAGGAATACTGGGTGCTGTAGGGGTAAAAAATAAAAATAAAAAATAAGGGATTGTAAGCTGACAAGGTCTTTGCAATTTGTGGGATCGACCAAGTGTTGCCTCACCTGAAAAAAAAAAAGAATTCATCTTTTATGTTCCCTTGACTGTTATAGCAAAAGTCCACTAATTGGTACACAGTCAACTTTTGATTAACCAAATAAATATAAACATCTTATGACATAAATTATCCACATCAGCAAATTAATTCATGAATTAAATATTTTGGGCATTGGGATATATTATAATATTTCGTCCCCGTCAATTTATACTTCTGCTTAGATAAGAAAAAAAATTCATATTTTATTAACCCAAAGGTACACATTTTTATATTTAATGTGTCTCAAATTGGGATGCACTTTATAATTGATGCTATGTTGTAATCTTAATTGGCAGTGTCATTTGGAGAAATTTTAAAAAAATATTAAAAATTATTACATAGTAAAATTGATGATGTCTTTGATTAGATGAAATGCAGGAGTTAGAATTTCTTGAAAAGTTTTGTGTTGGTGGTTCTAGGAATGAGGAGACAATAGAAAGTAAACTTAGAGAACTCAAGAGTATTCAAGATGAAAGTTTTATAAATTAACTTCAATGATATGTGTTTGGTTCTCTTTCCTCTTGTCAGTTTTTTTTTTCTGAGTGCAGGAATTAACTGTATTCTTAATTTATTCGATACAATAACTAATCTATTATGAAAAATTATTAACTATAGTCATAAAACAAATAATAAGTAGTCCTTTGTTATGAGGGTATAAGATTACTGAAAAGAGAGAAACCCAGCATTAAAATTCTAACTTACCATTTTTTACTGACAAATTCCATATAATGTAATAGCATTATTTTTACATTATCTTGTACAAGAATTTTCCTATCAAAAGCCTAAATATGGATTTAGGGAAATGCCATCAAATATCTCTGAAATCAAGAATTTCTTTTACCAGAGATTTTCAAGCATGGTTGCACATTAAAATCACCTGGGAAGCTTTTAGAGAATACTGGTATCCAAACAAGACTCAAATAAAATAAGAAGTGAAAAAGAGAACATTACTACCTATTTTACTCAGAAATAAGTTTAATCAAGTTTGTGAAAGACTTTGAAAACTACAAAATGTTTTTTAAAGATACAAATTATGGAAAGACATTCTATCTAAAAATATTAGAAGTCAATATTTTCAAGATGCCAATACTACCCAAAGCAATCTACAGATTTAATGCAGTTCCATTAAATTCCAAACTTTATTTTTCAAGGAAATAGAAAAAGCCATCCTAAAATTCATATGAACTCTCAAGAGACACCAGATAGCCAAAATAGTCTTGAAAAAGGAACGAAGTTAAAAGCAAACAAAGAGCAAAGTCTCTCATACTTCCTAATTTCAAAATTTACAACAAAATTACAGTAATTAAAATGTGTGTTATAGTAATTAAAACATAAAGACCAATGAAATAGAAGAATAGAATAGGGCTCAGAAATAAAGCATATATATGTCAAATGATTTTCGACAACAATTTTAAGTCCACTTTAAAAGAAATATACAGTCTTTTCAGCTAATGTTGCTGGGAAAACTACATATCTACATTCAAAAGAATGAAATTGGACCTTAAATTTATACCATACACACACACAAAATAACTTAAAAATGGATCAAAGAGCTAAATATAAGAGCTAAAACTATATCATTCTTCAAAGAAAATGTAAGGAGAAAAAGCTTCATAACATTGGATTTGGCAATGATTTCTTGGATATAACACCAAAACCACAGACAGCAAAAGAAACAATAGAAAAATTGAACTTTATCAAGATTTAAAACTATCATACATTATAGGACACTATCCATAGAATAAAGAGGCAACCTATACAATGAGAAAAATTAATCATGAATCATATATCTAATAAGGAGTTAATAGCCAGAATATATAAGAAGTTCTACAATTCTGCAACAAAATACAAACAACCCTATTTAAAAATAGGCCAGGACTTGAACTGACATTTCTTCAAAGGAGATATGCAAATGGATAAATAATAATAAGAAAAGTTGTTTAACATCACTGATGATTAAGGAAATGAAAATCAAAACCATAATGAGATACAAATTCACATCTATTAGGATGGCCATGGTTTAAAAAATAAAATAAAATAAAATAACAATTGTTGGTGAGAATATGGAGAAACTGAAATACTGTGCATTGTTGGTGGGAATGAAAATGGTGCAGCTGCTATGAAAAACAGTACAGCAGTTCCTTAAAAAAAAATTTAAGCATAGAATTACCATGTGATCCATTAATTTTATTACTAGGTGTATACATAAAAGAAATGAAAGTGGGGACTCAAATAGATTTTGTACATCCATGTTTATAACAGCATTGTTAACAAGAACCAAAAGCTGGAAGCAACCCAAGTGTCCATCGACAGATGAATGGATAAACAAAATGTGGTATTTATACATACAATGGGTTATTATTCAGGATTAATTAAGAAGAAGAAATTAAGAAAATTCTAACACATGTTACAACATGGATGAACCTTGAGGACATTATGTTAAGTAAAAAGCCAGTCACAAAAAACAGATATTGTGTGATTCCACTCATGTAAGATGGTTAAAATTGTCAAATTTATAGAGACAGAAAGTCTGGTGGTTGTCTGGGACTGGTGGGAGGGGAAAGGGGGAGTTATTATCTAATGGTTAGAGAGTTTCAGTTTAGGAAGATGTAAAAGTTCTGAACATGGATGGTGGTGAAAGTAGCACTACAGTGTGGTTATACTTAGTGCCACTGAACTGTACACCAAAAAATGGATAAAATGGTAAATTTTATGTTATATATATTTGCCACAATTAAAAATTCAGGAAAATAAACAACCTCTTTCACTGTTTTAGTACAGCCAAGTTTGACAACCAAAAACTTAGACCAAATGATATTCTCATGTAATTCTTATCACACTTAACAATTAAATTCTAGATGGAATTTAGACATATTTTTTTCTCCTTTAGCACAGAGCTTGCCACATAAACAACAATAATGCTATCTGCTTTTTATTGACCCTAATTATGTACCAGAAATTGTGCTAGGCCAATGGTTCTCAAAGTTTAGAGTGTATCAGAATCACCTACTGGCTTGATTGCTGGAATTGACAGCTCTTCAAATAGTGCCTGGAACATTAAACACTCAATATGTACAGCTATTACGATGATCAATTTTTAAATATTGGTCCTGTTCTATGATTATTTATTTTTATAGTAAGATTTGGAGTACTTTTATCAATTTCTAGAGTGTCTTTTTCCATCATCAGGTTGTAAAATGATACCACTAAGCTATTAGGTAGTAAGACATGAGATGAGTTATTTTCCTCATTCGTTTTTCTGTGAGCATTTACATCCTAATTCTCCTAGAGGCTATAATTGTGTAAGAATTCAGGTTATCCACACCACTAAAATTTATCCTGCAATTTCATGCAAAGTGATTTCACATAAGAAAAAATGTTTTTCTAAAATATGTGCATAGGCTATTGTAATATTTGTGGTTGTAAAATAAAAGCTATTCCTTCCTTTTGCTACACCCTTCAATATTTGCTCAGGTGCAATTTGATTTCCACATGAACTGATTCGGAAAACTTACTAGAGAGTCACAGAGCAGTTGTCATTCTGGCCTCCTAACAAAATCATATTCTCCAAAAAATGGTTACATAAAGTACCTCCAACAAATCTTCCTGTGTGTTTGTGCCTTATTATAACCCCCATCGGCAATGTTTCTTTAAGCATGAGCAATTTTTAATCAAGCAGTAAAGCACTTGATGTATAAAGGTCATCAAAGTCAGAGCTTCAGTGCACTGTTTTGTCCCCTGGTTAAGGAATTGGGCTGGAGTGTCTACAGCAGTTGCCCCAAAGTTCTGTTCCCTATGTGCTTGCCTGCACTATCCCAGTGACAGCAAAGAACAAACTTCAAAGAGATAATGTTGATTTTTTTTTATACTATGGCCCTTAATTCCAGATGGAGAGGTTTCTTTCTTAATGAAGAAAATGTTTACAAAACTGACCCACCTTATATGTCTTTCTTCAAGGACAGTATGAGGAATAAAATAATAAATAATAAGATAAAGCTCGGTTAATAAGTAGATTTTATACTTACATAATGCAAAAAGAGGAAGAAGTAGACAAATTTTACAATAGAGCTTAGAACTCATACCACTTCAGTTCTGGGCCGATGTCACCAGATTTCTGTTGGATATATGACCATCAACAGCTCCTCCACAAAGCCAATGGCTTCTGAACTTCAAGCAGTACACTGGCAAGTTTATGTCCAGTTCTTTGCTGATTTATTCTTAAATAAATCATATAAATTCTCTCAAACTATGGTTAGCATTGTTTCACTGACTTTTTACATGCCTGCACAAAGAAATAAAGAATAAACTAAATGTGCCCTTTCACTGGCTTTAAACCAAAATAAGTGAAATAAACAAAAATGTTAAGTAAACACACTTTTAAATGCATATTTTTTTATAGAGGTGAGATTATATCCTCACCTCTATATCTATATCTATGTGTATATAAGTGTTTGTTAACATATATTTCTGTGATATTTATTTCTACACTGTAACTTAAAAATAAATATTTAGGCAGAATGTACAGTTAGCAGGTCAATCAGGCATATAAAGCAGTTTGCAAGTTTAACAGACAGTACAGGACTCTGCAAATTTGGATAGCATTTCAAGTATAATCATGAGTCATCAGTGATCTAAAATGGATGATGATGTTACTTTGAGGGAATGTGCAAATGATAATCCTGAAGAGACAAATTAAGAAAAAAGGGGAGTGGAGCGGGGGGAGGAAGAGCCAAGGGAGGCTGGCTTCTCAACATTATTTAATCATCACATTTCTATTAATATTATCTTAATCCAAATGTTTGGTATTATGTTGACACTTATAGGAAAAATATAAATAAAACTAGTTTTTGATCCAATATCTGAGATTCATATCTAAGTCAAAACAATTTAGAATAGATCCTACTAATAACTGCTATTCCTGTATATCTTAGCTTGCCAAAAGAGCCTAATTTCTCCATTCCCATCTTTCCCAAGTGCCATGTCCCAGGTTATTCAACTGTCTTGTCCTGCATGATCCCTGACATCATTACCTCACCCCAGTTTTTCTCTTTTGTAGTGTCTAATACATCTCATTTTCTTCTACTTTCTTTTTTTTTATTTCATTTTCATATATTTTTTAGGCTGTGCTGACTCAGGAGTCTCACTTTCATTTTCTTTACCTTTCCATGAATTTGTTTTTCACATTCTTTTCTCCATATCCATTTCAGCACTTATTATCTCTTGTCTTTTTGATGATAATCATTCTAACAGGCGTAAGGTGATATCTTGTTGTGGTTTTAATTTACATTTTTCTAATGACTAGTGATGGTGTGTATCTTTTAATGTGCATGTTGGCCTTTTTAATGTCTTCTCTGGAGAAATATCTATTCCTGTCCTTTGCCCATTTTTAATTGATGTATTATTATTATTTGCTATTTAGTTGCATGAGTTCTTTCTATAGTTTGAATATTAACCCCTTACTAGATATGTAGTTTGCAATATTTTTTTCCATAGGTTGTTTTTTTCCACTTTGTTGATGGCTTCTTTCACTGTGCAGAAGCATTTCAGTTTGATGTGGTCCCACTTACTTATTTTTTATTTTGTTGCTTGTGCTTTAGCCTCATATCCAAAAATTTATTGCCAAGACTCATGTCAAAGAACCCTTCTCCTATGTTATTTTTCTAGGAATATCATGGTTTCTAATCTTATATTTAAGTCTTTAATCCATTTTGAGTAGTGGTGTAAGATATGGGTCCAGTTTCATTCTTTTACATGTGAATATCCAATTACCCCTGTTCCATTGGTCCATTGGTCTGTTTTTATGCCAGTACCATACTGTTTTGATGAATATAGCTTTATAACATAGCCTGAAATCAACTTTAACAATTTTTAAATAAAGCTACTGAATTGAAGTACTTTTGTGTTTACATCTAGAAGGGGTCTTAGTGACTATTTAGTCTTGCACCTTCACGTAATAAAAGAGGCACCTGAAGACCAAAGAAGCAAAATGTCTTACCTCTGTGTGTTAACAGCAGAGCTGTAGTCAGGTTCTTTTCACTGCCCCACCAAACTTCTCTGAACCTGGCTGCCAAATAATGAACATCTCTATGCTAATTCATTAGGGAGAATACTGAACTCTCACATTCTTATCTATGTTTAGTCACTGAAGATGGCAACTTTGAAGAAATCATTTAAACTCTCTATGGGTTATATACTTTACATATGAAAAAAAATGCGAAATCCTTTATTTCTTGTCAGTCTGTTTAGAAAAAAGAGAGAGATTTTTTTAAAAAGAAAGAAAAAGTAAAAGAAGTACACACAAATAAAGAGTTCCTTTCAAAATAGGTAGAACTTTTGAGGGCATCATTTAGAAATTGAGCTTTTCTCAACTAGCTGTTGCATGATCAAGAGAGAAAATAAATTGCCTTCAGTCTTTAAAGCATCAAGAAAACTCTATTTCTTATCCTCCAAGAGCATCATTTAATTACCTACAGCGATACCAACTCAATGGACCACCTATCCCAATTAAGCAGCAGTGCATGCTAATTATCATTAGACTTAATTAGTTTCCCAATTCAGCAACTTCCCTGATCAAGTCTGCCCCAGTTAAGTGGCATTTATTGAACCACCTGGATCTCGCTTAAAAGAAACAAAAGAAAAATTCCCATCTCAAGTTCATCAAATATAACCTAGCCTCACCAAGTCACACTAGCCGGTTTCTAATTAATTTTGCAAAGCAGACACTGAGATTGGGCACAATAAGCATATTTTCTCTAATTAGACTAAACATTTTATTAAAATCAAGTAAGATTAAGCAGAAAATTTTAAATGTCAATTAGTAACTGAGTGAAAATTAACAAATATATATATGAACATATTTCCCCTGTCCTTTTAGCATACATTTTTAGACAAAGGTCTAATGATTATTTCATCCTTTCAGATTTTCCACTTTTGAAATGTACTGCTTTTAGTAATAACACATATTTTGAAATGTAGGTAAGTATAAAGGAACTCCTGGGCTCAAACTTCATTGTGTATAATAGTTCTTTTAATTTTCATCAGTTTTTAAAATTAGATCAGCGTACTAGATATATGTAAAATCTGGCACTTGAGGACAGCTCAGGACAAGGGAAATTTTGGCTGAATGGGCCTCATAATCTGGTTTTGGAAGTTTAGGGCTGAGTATAGACTAAAAGGAGATGCCCTCCTTCTAAAAAGCTGGGAATTTCTGATGGCATATAATATAAGCACACCCATTGAAACCGTGACTCTGGAGTAATTTTCCAAATCTGCTCAGTTACAGCTCTACTGTGCTTATGGGACTCAAGAACATACATGAGCATTTTTTAGTTCTTCCTTGAGGAATTTCAGAATTCTCACCATAGACTCACCTGCCAAAGGGAGAGCATAGTGTTGAAGAGAAAACTTGTGACTCCTACATATCTACTTTCCTCTGTTCCCTCAGGAAAATAATGGGACAAGAGAAAAGGTGAGAAGACCTGGCAGAATCAGGTTGTGTCCTGGTGCCACATTTATTTTCAGGGCAGCAAGACTGTTCACTGTGTCTCTGAGACAGAATGTGGTCGTCATAGTGGCTGTGGGAAGGTGTAGGTGGTGATGAGGGTGAGGTCCTTCCTGGCAGCACAACATGTATGATACCAGTAGTGGAATCACATAGCAGAGTGAGGTGATGTGCTGTCCACTGGTCTTACCAAGACTTTGTTTTTGGTAAGCAGACCAGGTGGTCAACGATTTGAGATTGGCAATAAAAATAGTAAAAAAGACCAGTGGCACACTGAGTGGGAAAAAAGGGTAACAGGATGGAGCACTTCAGCACTCTCCTTAACAAGTGTAGTCCCATGTCAGATGGCCTAAAAAACTCTATCGGGATTTCAAGGTTACTCAATAAGAAAAAAACTAAACTTGGGAAATTAGAAGTTGTCTGAAAGAGACATTCTCAGAAGCAAGGAAAGAACAGACATTCCTTAGGAATTGCCATTTGTGCGGGGATGGGGGAATGCATTCTAATGGTATTACATCGGAGCAGCTTCTTATGTCATCAACAGATAATATTTTTATGTATGATCTCATCTTTCCTTGGATTAGCTTGAAATATTCAAATTTGGGCCAAGGGTTCCAAAAAAAAAAAAAACATACGTATTTTCCCTCTTAGAAACTAGCACACATTTAGATTGTGTAAGAGTTGATGGAGCCTATTACTATAGTAGAAGCCCCTGTGGGCAATAGCGAAACACAGAAAGTAACTTGTGTGGTCATAACTGAATTAAACTGTTCTGATCTAAAGCAAAATTGTGAAGTAGAATCATTGAAAGTAGAGTTGGAGGGAATCTTAGAGATCACTTATTCCCAGACACTCATTTTGCATCCAAGGAATGGACCTTTAATCATTAAAGGATTTGGCCAAAGAAGAATCAAGTTTCCCAATTATTGTTTCATACTATTTTAGTTACCCTTGGTGAAAACCTGTTATGATCTTTCACTGTGCTTACCAGACTTGGGAAAGATTTGATACCAGCTATTCATTGCTGAGCTTTCTGAAGGCCTTGCCTTCAGATTCACAGAGTCAGACAGCACTATGTCCTGATACTCACTTAGACATAGTCTATCTGCCATTGGAAACTTCTCTGAGGAAAAGAGGGGAGGCTTATTTCTGGACACGGTCAGGTAGGTGGGGAAGAATAGAGGTAGCATAGGCTACTCCAAGTGTTGGAGAATCATTTGAGTGCTTGTCAATAAAAATATAACTAAAGTTTAACTCTTTGTAACATGAGTAAAAAAAAAAAAGACTGAACATTGATGCTTGTTCTTAAACTAGTTAATTAACAACAGAAGATTAAAAGCTATAAAGATCTGTCAAAAAGTAGTACTAATTATAGTTATTTACATGGACTACTAAACTATTGGCCTGAAATGTCATGGAACAACACATATCATTAAATATGTGTCAGATTAACTTTACTGTAAATTGTATTTCATTCACTTTCTGTCATGAGCAATTATCGAACACCTGCTACACACAAGATTACTATTTTTTCTTTGTTTTTCAACTGATCTCCAACTTTCCCCTTTCAGTGTTTCCCTGTCTGTCTCCTTGTCCCTGGTAATAATGACATAGCTCTGTTATAACCTTTATTGGTTGCCTACCAAAGCCATTCTCACCTTTGCAAAAGAAACCAAATTTTGTTAAGAAATCACATTTTTTCCCCATAGAGCAATGTCCCTGAGGAAAGGACAACCTTAACTCTCTCTGATAAATTTTTATTTATCTAAATCAATTGCAGTAATTTTATTTTATTTATCAATGATGTATTTAGAAAAGGCCATACGTGACCCAGCTCTGTCTAATGAAATATGAGGGTAAGATTGCTGGGAAAGCTTTAAAACAATGCTTCTTAGCATCTAAATGTACAAAGAAAAATATAGGTATTTTTTCTTTTATCATATTTTGACTTTTGACATTGAAATATAAGAATATTATGCCAGAAGCTGTAGCAGCCATCTAGAGACCATGAAGAAAATTAACACATCCACAGAGGACAGCAGATAAGAGTGATAGAAAAAGCCTGCACCCTCTGTAATATTTGAACTACTGAATTATCTGACTCTAGAGTCACTTGACCTAGGATCAATGTTAAATGAGATAATAAAATTTTCTTATTATTTAAGCCACTTCGAGTTAGTTTTTCTGTTACTTGTTGCTAAGACACTTAATGATATAGTAGCAAATTGGTTAAGTGAAAAGATTTTGGAGACAGGCAAACCTGGGTTGGTGGAAGGCTTATTCTACTACTGACTAACTATGTGACTCTCTGTCTTTTTATCCAAAATGTGTTAAATGCATAATATTATGCCTAATGCATAGTATTTGCTCAAAGAAAGTTGGCTAATAATTAAATAGTGGTTTTGGGTGACATCAAAAATTAAAGGAGTCAAAAAATATTTAGAAGGAACATCAAGAATAATATCAAAAAGTATAAAACATGCAACCTTGATCTAGATTTTATTTTTAAATTCCAAAAGTCACCTTTCCAGAGCATTGAGTCAGAACTGAGAAGCTTCCACAAACTACCAGGGTTCTGAATATGTCTGGGTCTAAACTACAGAAAAATAGTAATTGAAAAAATTTCTAGTGAGCATCTTTTTAATGTTTGTGTGTCCTTCAGGTTATGCAAAAATAAATAATATGCCTAAACAAAAGTGAAGTTTGAGAAAATAAAACTAACATAATTTAAAGTACACATAAATCATGTTTATTAAGTGGCAAAGTTTATTTCATAATTCAAAAAGATCTTACTGTCAATTAGCTCATTTCCTTGCCATATAAGGTATTTTGTAATATATAAAAGTGTATGTGTGTGTTTCTGTGTGTGAAAGAGAGAAAGAAAGAGAGAGGGATAACATTTCTTATTTCATCCTTTTGTATTAAAAATAAAATAAATTACACATGAGGCAAAATAAAAACTGGAAGAAAGAAACATTAAAATATTTATTATATCTGATCAAAACCTTGTATTCTTTACCCCAGTAGTCTTTAAATTATTATATTCTCAAAGTATCTTCAAGTTTCTCATAGTACTATATTTAAATAATAAATCATTTTAAAATGGAATTTTCAGACTAAAAAACTAGTACTTTGAGATGATTTTATTTGAACACCATTCTATGCAAACTTCTAACATATTGATTGACAAAGAAGTCTGATGAAGCTTTCCAGAGTATTGCTGAGAGAAGCACATGCGGAGGAAGTGAGTTATGCTACCTACCATCAACAGTACCATCTTTGGTGCTGTCTGTTGTCTGAAAGTTTTCTATCAGTAAGGTAGACTTCACACATTAATGCCTAAGGAAGAAAGTTTGTTTGTTTGTTTGTTTTTCAAGTTTAGGAATACACAGTATTGGCACTGTTACCCTTTCTTCTTATTTCTAGTTTTTCGACTCTTTCCTTAACAAAAAAATGCCTTGTAATAGACTTACCCTCAAAGATGCAATGCTATTGAAAGTGATTCAAGGTTAAGCATGTAGCCCAGGAATTGTAGAGCCACCTATAATGGAAATTTGAGTGGGTAAATAGCTTAGAGGATCAGCTGATAATTAGACTATACTTTTTTGTCCAAAAATCAAAGAGGAGAAAAGAAATGTGTAGGAAAAGGGATTCACTCACAAATATTGAATGATCACTACATGCCAGGTGGTATGATGGGTGTGGGGGACACGTGTATTCTCCGAACTTTCAATCAGATTTACTGTTCAAAGTCTCATTTCACACACATATTTGGCTGATGTTAATTTCCAAGGTAAAGTGTTAAAAATAAAAATAATTATTATATTTTAAAAAGTTTAAAAACTATTTATATTGGTTCTATCCCAAAAAGAATTTTACTTTGTCTTATTTTTATAAATATATATATTATTTAATATATATCATATATATTTTACTATATATGATATATATTATTTAATATATAATATATAATTAAATATATATATATATTTTTATTTTTTATTTATTTTTATTTTTTAAGGAGAATCCCTATAAGCAGTTGCTGAAAATGAATGTGGTTCTGGGATATCCCAGAGATCTCTGGCGGGGGGCGACATTCTCTACTGATTTACAAAGTAGAAATCTGATTTTCTTTCCCACACCTGGAGAAGCTCAACAAACAGCAGTTCACAGGTGTCACCCAAGTCTAAGGCTGGCTCCAGTGAGTCTAGCCAAGATCTGGCTTAGCTATTCACTGTCCTAGAGGGGTGGCCTCCTGTAAACTTGGGCTTGAGTGCATGTATGTGGGTGGCTGGGCATATATAACACTCCTTCTTATAACTCTCTATCCATTTCAGCAACTAAATAGTAGTCAAGCACTTAAAATAACATTAAGACACGTTCCAGCTTGCTCTGCCAGTCAGAAGAAAAGGGAAAAAAAAATTGAAATCATGCCTTTCAGAGCCCCAAGGGCTTGCTGATTTGTTAGGTTTATCAGTTCAGAAAATTAAAAAGGCAGAAATATTAGGAAAAAAAAAAAGAAAGAAGAAAGAGCTAGCATATCCACGGAAGCAAATGTAATGGGCTGCTAGGGCACAGAAGAACAGATTTTACTACCTGAGCACATCTTATTTATTATTCTTGCTTCACAATTAAATTTTTTTTTAAAAAAACTAATAATTTCCTAGACATTTTTTTTTTTTTTGCTATGCTAGTCACATTTCCCAAATCCTTTATCAACACTGCTCTGCATATGAATGGGCTGTAATTGAACTGTCACATTCATGAAGGTCAGTAACCTTTCATTAGGAAGAATGTGTCTTTCTTGATAAATTATAAAGTCCCTGAGGATTTGAAAGCATATTTTAAAAGAATTCTCTCTACTATACCTTGAAAAACAAAATACAGGTTTTTCTCTGTTATTTTGTAGGAGAGGGATAGGAGAAAGCTATTGCTTGTGTTTTTGTTTAATGAACTTTGTGTGGAGCTTTTAGGGTTTTTTGTTTTGTTGTGTTTGTTTGATCAAAAATGAGGAATCCTCTCCACACCCTAGCAGTCTTGTTCATTTTTTTTATTTTTTAATTTTTTAATTTTTTTATTTTGTCGGCAGCACTATGCAAAATTGTCTAATGTAAGCTTTTCCTGAGTCCTTTTTAAAGGCAAAATGGAAAACTTGAACTCCTTCTCTAAAAAAATTATAGCTAGTTAGTCTGTCTGCTGTTTCTAAAAACAGTAATTATGGATGTTTTTCTTTCCCCTTATAGTAAGTACACTTCAGCATTTGCTATTGGAAAAGACCAAAGTCATTATGTGCAAATGAAGAACCACCTGAGTTATGCATATTCTGCTAATCCCACCCAAAGATTTAAGTGGTAATTAACACAGACAAGCACTCAGCTATCCCACTTTTGTGTTGAAGGTGGCTGACCCCAGAGTATTTCATGTCCTGCCAGGATGTCTGCTTCTGCTTCCTTGTAATTTGACTTGAGACCCCTCTGGAGATTTTTAACCAAAGCTTCAGACTTACTCAACTAGCACGAACTCCTAGCTCCCCTTGAGTTCAACTGATCTTTGGTCCAAAACTATACTTCTAATGTGCACCAGTATTTTAAATGGGAAACAGGACATATCTGTCAATTTTGGACATAGTGTCTTTATTTAGTTGCATCAACTTTAAATAGCATTTAAATATTCTGTTGGCATTATTGACATAGAAAAATACTTAAACCAATCAACATGAAATTTGAGACATTGGCACAAAGACTAAAATGAGGTGACATGAGGGATTCAACGCACTATTGTTTTTGCTGCATCGATAGCCTGTATGCTTATTTGATACACTTAGGGCTTAAATTTCTTATGAACTTCTTCTCCACCCAAAAGGGTGAGCAAGCATCAATGCTTGTTCAATCTGCAAGTGGAAATGTTAAATTTCCCATTAAAAAAAAAAAAAGGAAAACAGAAGGACTTTAGCATGAGATGATTCTGCTTTCAAAGAATCATTTGTAGTTCAGTGTGGTGGTATGGTAGAGATATCAAGAGAACTTTCTATCAAAAAATAAAAACAAAAATAAAAACAAACAAACAAACAAAACCCCTAATATCTCCCTACAGTATTAGTTAGATGCCAATTAAGAAAACAAAACCTATTCCAGGTAACTCAACAGGTAGGAAGTAACAGTGGGAAATGTTTTCAATGTTATCAGAAGAGCTGAAGGAGCAACCAAGGAAGGAAGGCCGGTAGCAACTACAGAACATTACTACCACCCACAGGGCCAGAGGGATGATAAAAGGAGATGGTGTTACTGGGGCCTTGGTGCTGATTGCAGCTGCCAACACATGTGCATCAGTATACTACAGCTGAGATCTATGAGTGCTCTTATAAAGCATGATTTTAAAAAACTCAAATGAATTATTCAACCTAGCATGTCAGATTTTTTATCCAAACAGTTCAGGTGATAGAAGCTGGAATTGTAGTATGTCTGCCTGGAAGGAACTGTGATCTTAAAGGGAGGAACTGATTAGTGGAAGCAGAAACCAATGATAAGACATAGAAGAGACCTTACGAGAAAGTAAGGGGAAAGGGATATAAAAGGTGCAGTGAGAAAGGCCAAGGGGCTCTGTGCCCTCCACTCCTATGTCAATCACAGCAGCTTCACTAATTAGAGGGTGGACATCATGGTTGACCTCCATCGCCTTTTCTACTAATCTCTCATGCTGCACTATGAAGAATTGAATCCAGTTCTTGATTAGTACTCAGCCAATCACAAAATATTAAAGTTACTTTTGCTGACTGTTTCAGGGGCTCAGGAAGAAGCCAATTGGTAGATTCCCTGCAGGCATGTGAACCTGGCTGCCTCATTGAGACAGAAGGGAAGAAAATTAATTAATGTTAGGAGAGAAATTATTTTTCTCCTTGTGTAAACAAAGAAGAATTGTAGTGTGGATATATACTTGTAGCCATCTCACGAGTATAGGGGAAATCATCCTTGGAATAAAATAACACTGACATAGTTAGAGTAGAGAGAGGGCAAGAACTGGGTTCTTTATGACATTATTAAATAACCGATTTAACCCAATCTAAAGCTCACTCTACATTTGAAAGTCTTCTTATATAAAACTAAAATTTCCTTATTATTTAAGCCTGTTGTTGAGTTGGATTTTCAACTACCTGTAGCAGAACCATCATAACTGATAGGATTTTACCTTTAAAAAGATTGAAAAGCATTGCCCTAAAGAAACTTCTAAAAAACTTCACATTTCAGATAAATATTTTAACTAAAATTTTTCACTTTTCCATTCTAACTTTAAAAGTAGATTTGAATGTAGTGAGTTTTTCAGGGTTAGATGTCCTTCTCTTATTTCAAAGGGTTTTCATGCTTCGCAAGTGCATGGTTGCACAAATAGGCTCTAAAACAAATCTGTGTAGCCAAAACAAAGTGTTTTGTTAAAGTTTTCCATTTTTATATCCTCTATTTCCCCTCTTTTCTTTGTGATACCCCCACCCTTTCCCTTCAAACTATCATTGCCCTAACTCTGTCCCCAGGTTGCCTAGGATCTTAGTCTAGATTCTACTTGCATCTGTCATCTTTAGATATATATCACACTACTATGTCTCTCCTGTACCTCAATTTTCCTCAAAATTTATTTACCCTGGATTGCACATCTCAAGTCAGCTGTCAGGAGTCATTGATGAATTAGCTCATGCTGAGCTTTTCATGGCCAATAATGGCAATGGAAACTTTAATTTGAGATCAACGTGCCTTGCATACAACAAAATTTATAAATGTTTACTGGCTCAGTAAAAAGGTTAGTGAAATTAATATATGATTCCATCTATAGAGCATTTATGGTTGATGTGAGAATGCTTAAAATATTGCATCATAACCCCTACAAATAAATCTATAATAGAATCTCAGACATGGTGACCGGCATTTTTGATCAGAGGCACTTCTCTCAGGGCTATTTGATTCACAGTATGTATTTAACCATGTACTTCACCTAGCACAAAACCAACCTAGGTGGCAGAGGTATTTATAAAAAGTAATAAAATAAAATAAAATAAAATAAAATAAAATAAATAAAATAAAATAAAATAAAATAAAATAAAATAAAATAAAATAAAATAAAATAAAATAAATAAAATAAAATAAAATAAATAAATAAAATAAAATAAAATAAAATAAAATAAAATAAAATAAAATAAAATAAAAAACAGCCTTACTGCTAGAAACAGGTGTTGGGGAACCTACCTTTAATGTGAGTGTGAATGCCATCCAACATTCAAGGAGTTGCTCACGCATCTCTGCTGGGGCCTGGCAGCCGGCCCTCCGACCCCGTTCCCATTCTGTGCTGCCTCATGTTTACACAGTGAAAATGAAACTGTTGCCAGTGTTAATACAGCATAATTTATAAGCTGAGAAGAGAACTCAGCATGCATTCCCTTTTCAAGTGAAACAGACTGTTATTTTCAGAACCAACTGAAGGGTGGGGACATTTCTTGGAAACCAAGGCAACTGCTGATTTCTCCAGATCATTTCTTCCTCATGGGACCCACTTTCAGGAGGCAGGCAGGACCAACTGACAGAGAAGCTCAGTTTGACAAACCACTTTTCTGAATTAGAGAAGGCAGATCATCAGATGAAGCCATTCCTTCCGAGCTCCAAAAAGTCACCTAGAAAGGAAACTCAGTCCAGAAAGGGAACTCAGTGGACTTGAGATCAGAGACCTTGCTTAGTAGAGAAGGCCTTTAGCACAGAATCTATTCCTCATCCTTTAGATAGGATTTCAGGGATACCACAAAACCAGATTCTATCTCAGAAGCTGGACACAGGGTACAAAAACTCTAATACCCAAATCTCTGCCTTTGGATTCTGTGAGAGATGCCTGTATCCCTATCACATCCATCCTCCTTTGTTTTTAACCTAGCAACTGATATTATTTGACTCAACACACACACACACACACACACACACACACACACACACACATACACACACACACACACACACTTCTAATTTTAGGACTAATCTTAAGAGCAGGAGGTGAAATATCTCAGGGCTGTTATTAACCAGCATCAAATCTGTCTTGTTGGTCCCCATCTTAAATTTGGTTGTTAGGCCTAAGTTTGGGTTTCTATCTTTTCTCTAGGTCCTACAGTGATTTTATCTTTTTATCCAGGTCTCCTAATTACTGAGTTTATTTTACTGCTTTGGGGCAGCTGCCATTCCAGACCTTTCCGATGAACCTATTATGACTTTTCTTTTGCCTTATGACTGGCTCTAGAGAAGCTAGTAATCTAGAGATCTTGGATTTGAACTAGATTTTGTACAATGATATCTAATTTTTCTCCATACCTCAACATTTTATGATTACTTTTAAGCTCATATTCTTATTTGTCTGCCCTTGGCAAATTCCCATGTGCTACCATGTTTAGATGCTCAGCTTTTGGCTAGCCTCATGTTATCTATCTGAATGACAGTTAAACACTACTTATTATAGAATATTGAGCTCTAGATCCCCTTTGGGACATGGTGCCAAGGATCAGAATGGGTCAATTATGCTGATTATTCTGCTAATCCCACCATTAAGATAAAGAGCCATGTTATTCTAGTAGTATAAGGAGAGGATGCTCACAAATAAAGCTGGAATGTCCCTAATGCCTGACAGGAGTATGATAATGACCCACATCACATTCCATTTAGATAGATTCAACCTTCACAGCTGTACACTCATCATCCTATATGATGAACTTGGCTTTGGATGCTGAGTTCCAACCTGGTGCTAGAAAAGCATGATAATGGGTCCCCAATTAGAGCTGCTTAGTGCTATTTTGAGTTCCTCAGTGTTTTACACAATATATTTTTTCTTCATTTCCATTAATAAACCACACTTGTCTTTTTATAGTGAAACATTGTATCACCTATAGTTCTATTAAAATTTTAAAATTCCAGAGATACAAGCTGCCAATCCATTGCTACTCCATCAGTACTTTATTAGAAATTATTCATTCAATAATTATTTACTGCTATTATTTTCCAGAATAATACAGTCATGCACTGCATATTTTGGTCAGTGATGGACCAGCATATGCAATAGTGGTTCTATAAGATTATAATGGAGCTGAAAAAATCTTATTGTCAAGTGATGACATAATCATTGTAATGTTATATGCGTGCATTACTCTACTTACATATTTGTGGTGATGCTGGTGTAAATCTACTGTGCTGCTAGTTGTATAAAAGTATAGTATATATAATTATGTAAGTATATAATACTTGATAGCAATAATAAACAACTGTCAGTGGTTTATTAATTATACTATATTATTAAACATGATTTTAGAGTATATTCTTTATATTTGTAAAGAAAATTTTTTTTTGCTGTAAAACAGCATGCCATGTTACACCAGCAAGCAGGCTCACATATCCTGTGTTCACCATGACTCTCGATAGCATCATTTTGCTTGTGTTGATTTAATCTCACATTGTTCTGTACAGCAACATGCTATACAGGCTTGTAGCCTAGGCTGTACCATATATCCTACATGTGTAGTAGGTATACCATCTAGGTTTGTGTAAGTATATTCTCTCATGTTCACACAATGATGAAATTGCCTAACAATACATTTCTCAGAATTTATCCCTGTTGTTAAGTGGTGCATGACTGTACCTGAATGAGAAATAATGAAACTAGAGACAGATAAATTTTTATTATAAAAGTGAAATAAGTATGAAATAAATTTCTCTCAATTTTTTTGGTGTAAAGGGAAAGATAGAAGCTTGAATAAAATGAAGGGCTAGGAGTATGCCTTTCGGATTCACTCAGCTGTAGCATAGCCAGGAGACAAAATAATTCCAAAGAGTTAAAGATAAAGATAGAAATTAAACTCCCAACACTTAGGGCAAATGGCTTTCCTCATATTCTATATATTTGCCAAATACCCAGCTCATCCCAACCTCCTTTCTACCAGGAAATCTATTAACCAAACCAACATAAGGATGCAGACAGTTGGTACATGAGTGTTAAAATTAATTACAAAAGCCTATAAAATGTTGTAATTGGTTAAAAAAAAACTGTATAGAAAACTATTTTGATTTCCCAGGACACACCAAATGGAATTAAGGTAAACTTTCTTTTCTATGGGCTTTCTAAAAAGAGGCATAGAGACATAAAAATTGACCACGTAAGTTTAAAGCAAATTTAAAATAAAATTACTCTAGGTAACCTGTGGCTTAGTTAAGCAAAACTTGTTAAAATAAATGAATTTTTAAAACACAAACAGCAGAAAGACATCCAGGTACCTGATCCAAATAACTCATTTATATGCTCCCTCAATTTTATTCGTCATTCTCCAGCACTGTTTGCTTGAATAGGCCTCTCTATAAGCAAGGGCATCCTGATACTCATGGGAAGACATTCTTTTCACCTGTCTCCCAGCCACAGGGGTGTCCCTGGCAGCACTGTTTTGTTGTTACTTTATGACCTCAGCATCCCACAGTCTCACCGTTTTGTGTTTTTAAAGCCATATAGTGGCAAGAGTCCACAGGCCTTGTCTAAAATGCTGACTACCACAAGTAGGGAACTTTTTAAGATAACATGGTGGGGAGTTTAAATTTTTTATCCTCCCTCATCAGCTAAGAAAAACAAATTTGAATGAAACATTTTTCTTTTTAGTTTCCAAAAATGTCAACCAACACAAACGTGACAGAACTGTAAAATGTCATACTTCATCTTAAAAATATTATAGGCCAGTACTCTTCTATTATTAATTAAACTAGGGGGACAAAGATCAGAGTAATATTGTTTATTACCTCATAATAAGCAAATCTGTGTTCTGGCTGATACATATATTTTTTCTTATTAAAAGCCGAAGTTAAATTTTTAATACTCTTTTTAGATAGTTTAAAAAAATGTTTATTTAACTTTTGTAAAGCTCTAACTGAGCATTTTAATAGATTGATACTTCTCACTCTTAATAATTATAAATAATATTATACACAAAAAACAATTTACTCATATGATAACAGGATTCTGCTGCATCCAGATACCTTATTAGACATAATAGTCTAAAACAAATAACTAGGAACCATCTTGCATTTTTAATATTTGAGTTTGGACACATTAACAGAATGACAACACTTGTTAAGTGCCCTCAAGTAGATTATGTGATCCTGGGAAGTATTCAAAAAATATCAGACATCTTATTCTCCATCTGGGTATTTATACCGTACGTGATCCTATGTTCAGTTTCTTCATATAGAAATGAGTGATTCCCAACTCTTGGGAGTCTTACAAGATTTAATTAGTGAATGTTCAAAAATATATTTAGATTCACATTAGAATGAGCCAGCTGTATGTCCCTGCAGGGACAAAAGGCTATCCTGCCCTTCTTTCAGAAATAGTTCAAAAGGCAGAAGTGATACGCTTCCCAACTTGCAACTCAATTATTGGAACTAGTTAATGTCTTATCATTTTTGCTCTTTGCAAATATCTCAGGAGATATGTGGATGTCAAAACAGTTAGAAGGTTCTAGACATGATTGACTCTCCAATTCTCTACTTCTGCTAACAATAATGAAAACATTTATGAGTCCACACTGACACCAATACAGAAACAATAATTATCCTCTTTCTCACCATCTCAGAGATTAAACTTCATTAGTTGCAAGGCCTTCACCCCAGTACAGCTGGGTGGTAACAAAAACAAAAAGGGCTGTGAGTCTAAGGGAGACTAATGAGATACACAATGAAATGTCATGCTTAATTCCTTACTAGATCTTCTAATAGAAAAAAAAAATCTATAATGACATACATTAAGATGATTGGGGGAAATTAAATGTGAATTGTTTATTAGATATTCATGTTATATAAATTTTAAATGTCCCAAGTGTGATAATTCTGCTATGGTTATAAAGGAAAATGTCCTTGTTATTAGGTAGCTCCTGAAGTATTAACAGATAAAACATTACCATGTGTGTAACTAATTTTAAATCTCTCAAAAAAAGAAGTAAAGATAAAAATAGAGAGGTAAATAGATGATAGATTTATAGATAGGTAGATAGATAGATAGATGTAAAGCAAAGGTGAAAAATGTTAACAATCAGTGATTCTAGGTGAAGGTAATGATATATGATTACTCTACACTTTCCTTAGAAATTTTTCCATAGGTTGGAACTTTAAAAAAATGTTAGAGGGAAAATGAAAACAACCAAGAATAGGGGAGGCAGTCTGTGAGATCCAGATGAAAAAAATATTGCTCATGTGTTGATGATTGATTATGTTGGCTGGACAGTTCATGGGAAATTCATCAAACTAGTCCTTCTACTTTCACACAATTTAGAAATTTTTATAATAAAAGCATTTTATTATTTTTATTATTATTATTTTAATAGAGAAGGAATATTCCCGCTTCACCCCATTTCTTAGTTTTTCTCTGTTTGGATTAACTCATCCTCCACTTTGGACAGCCAGGAAACAAACCACAATTACAGCCCCATTTTCACGACAGGGCAGTGGACTCTAGAGTGAGGTGAGATTTGTGTTTACAGCAACTAAATTATGGGCCTGGTAATTCTCTTTTTTCTCCGCTGATTAATGTCTACAAAAACAACCACACAGTATTGCCTAATTTGGTGCTAGGTATTAGAAAAGAAGAGAGATAATGAGAACCACACAATTTAAAAGAAAACCTCTGTGGAAGCAACCCAGTGTCCTTCGGTGGACAGATGGATAAACAAAGGTGGTATATCCATACAATGGAACAGTATTTAGCTTTTAAAAGGAAGAAATTCTGACATATTCTAAAACATGGATGAACCTTAAAACATGCTGAGTGAGATAAGCCAGTCACAGCAGGACAAATGCTGTATGATTCTACTTATATGAAGTTCTTAGGTAGTCAAATTCAGAGAGACAGAAAGTTGAATCGTAATTGCCAAGAGCTGAAGAAAAGGAGGATTGGTAAGTTACTGTTTAATGGGTATAGAATTTCAATTGAAGAAGATGAAAAGAGATATGGAAATGCTTGGTGGTGATGGTTGCATAGCAATGTGAATGTTTTTAATGTCACTGGACTGTACACTTAAAATAAAAGTTATGTATATTTTACAAAGAAAGAGAGGAGAAAGGGAGGAAGGGAAGAAGGGAGGGAATGAAGAAAGGAAAGAAGGAAAGAAGAAAAACCTCTGTCCTCACAGGTCTTTGAACTGTTGAAGTATCCTTGCTTCAATACTTGCGATGTCCAGGGGTAAAAATGTTGTTTTCCGTAGCTGTAAATTGGCAGCTATCCGGTAGGCTTCTTATATTAACACAGACCTAAAACTAGGTGCCATGAGGACACAGAAGGCTTTCTGAAAGGCTGCCTTGCGGGGAGACTCTGCTGTGTGGCCCTAAGAAATCCCAGTTCACCAGAAGGGGACTTAGGGTGGGTGGGGGGAGGGGAAGATTTCCTGGTAATGCTTCTTGTAATACCTTGTTAGTGCTTGTAATCAACATGGCTAGGATGAAAGAATTCAGGCTTCAGAACAGAAACATTGTGCTTTAAATTAAATCAGCTCCCTGCTGTGAGCCACTTACTCCCTTTCTTCCCCACAGCCAGGGAAACAATTCAGAGGTTTCTCTGCACCGTTACCAGCATGAGTGACCTTCAGTCTTTCCACTTAAAATCGATTCAAGATGATCATACTGGTTTAAATAAGTCTCCATCCCACCCTCCCTGTCTCTCCATTTCTTCCCAGTTTCTCTGTCACTTTTACCACTTCTTTGCATCTCTCTCTCTCTCTCTCTCTCTCTCTCTCTCTCTCTCTCGCTCGCTCAGATGCGTGCACACACGACCTCATGTTTATTTCTCTTATGCGTGCATGCATAAAAGTTGCTAAACCTACCTCCAAAGGCATCACCCTTCCACCTGACTCAGAAGTGACAGCGAGATTTTCACCTCCTCACTCTCCTTTCTCCTCTGATGAACAGTGAACCAGATGGCCATTCCCCAATCTCTCAGCATGAGTTTGACTGACAGGAGCCTTTGATAAACCTCGGAAGAATGAAGTCATCTCCAGGTCACCTCTGCTGCCTGGCCTTTAACACCGCACACAGACCACCATTATCTGCTGAATAGGAAACAAAGGAAATTAGCCCTGCTTCCCTATCATCCCCATTATTTCCTGGCTGATTTAAACAAGGAAGCAATGAGATGCCCTTCACTTTTCTCGGAAAGGTACAAATGTCAGCTGTAAAAAAAATGCAAACAAGAGGGTTTTCTATGTTAATGGATGGGTTTCTTTGTTAAAGCGGAGGAGTGGAACGTACATTTCATTCACTGCCTTTGAGGAAAGACTTAACAAGCTTCTAAACAACTTTCTTAACACCTATACCTCAGCTGATGGGCATTCTGAATCAGGTTTCAGCTGGAGAGGGGAGATGAAAAGGAGACTTCACTTCCAACCTTTAACAGCAGATAACCAAAGAAGCTGGAGAGATTAGTGAAAACAGTTTCCTATCATTTTAAACCTAAAACTGAAAAAGAAGAAAAAGATCCTTCTCCTTTCTGTCACAACAATGCCCCTCTACCTCCAGCAACTAAATGTTTAAGTGTCAGCAGAGCTAAAACTGCGGTGTGAGTACCATGTGACAGTGGATTTGGCATTTGTAGAGACTGCTGCTGACTCTCTCCTACCAAGATGCAAAGGATAGATCAGTGCACACGTGTCCTCTTATTATTTGTTGTATGGGTGGGTACACCAGCTTCAGCTGGAAAATGAAAAATTATGGCAAAAAGACTATTGGGAAGGAATTGGTTTCACAGCAACATTCACAATAGTTTATGAATATTTGGGATCAGAGTAAATTTTCTTGTGATGACAGCCTAAGAAGGTAATGCTTACTGTTGTTATCATCTAGGCTGTAATACTTTAAAACTGTAGGATCTACAAAATAACCAGAGATTTGCAATAAAAGAGCAGGTATCAGAGCAATCATGACAATCCAGATAAGTTAATGACTCAATCAACAAATGCTTGTTAGTCATTAGAGCTAGATTGCATTAGGTCCCTTAAGGGACACTGATCTGGAGCATAGTTTTGTAGCAGAAGAATAAAATTTCCTCTACCCTCAAGGTTCTCTTGGCTAGTCTAATAATCAGGTAGACATGAGACAGATTAACAAGAGAAAAATGACCAAATTTAGATACATATATATGTATGGGAACCCCACATACAAGAGAGGTTCAATGACAGAAAGAGAAAATGAGGTATGTAGAAAATTCTGAGCTAAAGATTATCTTGAGGCTTCAGAAGGAAGGAAGGTCATTCACAAGAGGATAAAATGAGCAGACGTTTAGTAATTAAAAGTTTGCCCATAGATAGGTCAAAAAAAAAGTTATCTCTGATAATCTCTTATTATGGGCAAAGCCCCTAAACTAAATTCTTCTACGTAGAATTGAGGATGGACAGAAGTTTCTCTTGAGCCTGTAATGTCTTGTTTGTCTTTAGCTCAAAATTATCTGTATACCACAGAGGCACATGGGGTGACTGTTTCTGAACCTCTATAGTACCTACAAAGAGTTTATAGTCTAGATAAGAAAACAGGAGTGAGACCAGTCCTCATTTCTAAAGGACAGATAGCACTTACATAAATTGAAATATGAGAGAAGAAAGAGTAAGTGTTGAAGGAATTTGTTGGGATGGGAAATACTATTTTAAATAACATTTAAAAAATCAAATTGTTAATAGGTTAGATTGTATAGATAAGGAATTTTTACTCCCTTCTTGTATTTGTCGGCTACGGCTGTCAGAACAAAACGCCACAGACTCGGTGGCTTAAACAACAGAAATTTATTTCTTACAATTCTAGAGGCTAGAAGTCCAAGTGTAAGGTGTTGGTAGACTTGATTTTCATTGATGCCTCTCTCCTGAGCCTGCAGATGACCACTTTCTTGATGTTTCCTCACCTGGCTTTTCCACTGTGTGTGTGCATCTCTTTTTCTTTTCTTGTAAGGATATCAGTCATATTACATTAGGACCCCAACCTTATTACCTTATTTAATCTTAATTACCTACTTTCAGGGCCTATTTCCAAATACAGTGGGAGTTCATTCAACATATGAATTTTAAGGGAATCTAATTTAGTCCTTAATACTTTCTTCAACAATCAGAAGGCAAGGGAATGATGAGAGAGGGGGCCACAGGATGAAAAGGTTCTTTAATAGCACAGGTAGATTAGTGAAGAGGGAGGAAAACTAAGAGCTATATTAGGCAATACAATAAGCAATAGGTAAAATGAAAAGAGCCAGAATTTGATGTTGGCTGTAAAAGAAACTGAATGGAAGATAAAAGTATTAAGAAAGAAATCAATTGAATTTGATGAATGATTAGATATGAAGAGCAAGATGAATTCATGTTATTAATTCGGAGAGATTGGGTAACAGGGTGAAATACAAAAGGAGTATGTAAAAAGATATTGAAACCATAAGATAAAGTGGAGAGATTATGAGCTCTGTAATCAGACATACTACATTAAAAATCTAAACTTTGTCACCTTTTAGATATGTGATTTTAGCAATTTACTTAAGCTTCTTGGGTCTCAGTTTCATCTTTTATAGAGTTGAGATGGTAGAACTAATCTCACTAGATAGTTTATGTTTTATGGTTTAAAGGATATCACCTAATTTGACTATGAGATAGATTTCAAAATTACTCTGACAGATAGTGGAAGAAGCTTAGCAACAATATATCATTCAAATGTCAGTGAGATTTTTTTTAGGTAAAAAGAGTATTGTATAAGTAAGACATTGAACAGCTGTAAAGCTATAAGAGTCACACCAAACCATAAGATAAACACGGAAGCTGGGATGTAGCTTTAACTGACAAGAAAACAGGCCTGAGTTTGGGCACACTAACAAGAATGCAGTGCTTGAGAATCCTGAAAAAAGAGAACATAGGACACATTTAAAAAAGTGAAAAAAATATAATGGTTGGCTGAGGGGAGATTAAATCATCTGACACAGACTAATGAAAGGTTATTGTTTGAGATAAAGCATTCTATTCTTTATCTCCACAGAAGGTGGAATAAAGGGAAAAAATGGACTCAAAGCAAAGTAGGAGACATGTATATTATATCTGAAGAAAAAATTCTGACAATGAGGCTGAATTGTGTGCCTTCCCTAGAAAATTCACATGTTGAAGCCCTAAACCTTCAGCACCTTAGAAGGGAATTATATTTGGAGATACAAACTTTAAAGAGGTGATTAAGTTAAATGATCCAATATGACTGGTGTAGTTACAAAAGAAGATAAAGACACACAGACACACACACAGACACACACACATACACACAGGGAAAACACCATATGAAGTTACAGCAAGAAAGTGGCCATCTACAAGGCAAGAAGAGAGATTCTAGCATAAACCAGCCCTGTTGACACCTTTATCTCAGATGTCTAAGACTCCAGAACTGTGAGGAAATAAATTTCTATTGTTTAAACCACCCAGTCTTTGGTACTTTATTATGGAAGCTGATGGGAGTTCAGGAATTGTTACTCAAAAATACAGCACTCTGGCATATTGAATATTTTCTACCTCTAAATAGCATTACCAAATTAATTTATAAAATTTCGTAAACAAGTTCTATTCAAATTGGCTTAGATGTAAACGAACTTTCCTATATATTATATTTTCTCAAAACTCTCAAAAATATAATTTTGTTTTTAAGTTCTCATGATCTGGCAAAATCTGGTAAATAAAACTAATTTTAAAATTGTTGGAAGAGTAAAAGTCAGCATACCTTCACAGTTGTGAGCATTACATACAGTGCAGACCTACAATTTGTTTCTACTTAGGTTTACTAGTCAAATAAACTTAGATTATCTCTACCAGATGTTTAAGATTATAAAACTATAAACTATAAATCTGACCTAAGAACAAAATTGTGCAATGAAAATGAATTACTTGACATGTAGAGCATGGCAGTAAAAAGTATTTTCAATTTTTGGATTCTATGCTTTTGTGATATTTTGATACTTCTTTATTCAATGCGAAAAATAAGATGATGGCTGTCTTTTTGTCTCATAAAATTTTTATAGGCAATTCAAGTATAGTTATTAAGTGCACGTAAATAAAACATGTATGTGAAGTAAAAGTTTATAAATAAACTTTTCAACAATAATTATATTTTATAATATATTTGTTTAAAAATAGTTCCAAAAGTCTTTTTTTTCCACATTTCCATGGTGCTTTATTATAGCATCTTATTTAATACTGATAACAACCCTATAAGATTTTCTCTTTCCATTATATTTTTTACATAAAATAAGTTTTTTTCCTTCAGTGTAAAATCAAATTCTGTACATTGTAAAATATCTGTGGTAGCTCTTATGCTCAGATCCCATGCTCAGATGTGCTGTTATGCAGTTTGGGTGTTTTTTGTTAAGTTTTAGATGTTCAGATTATTGTTGTTTCAAGGAGAGAGATCTGAGGACATTTCTGATTCTGTCATGTTTCTGACATCACTCTCCAAAGATCTTTTTGATAACGTGAAACCTTAAAGCTATACAAAGTAAACTAAATGATGAATAATTATGGAATATATAGATTATTTCCAAATAAGTTAGAATATTGAAACGTTAATGGCTAAACATAAGTTTATCTACTTTTGGCATTCTGTCTTTATATGATGTAGAGAAACTAAATATATTTGAGTCAGTTAATAAATATAAGCAATTGTATTATGAAAAAGGTATACTTCTAGAAATTATGAAATGATGTATTCACAAATTTACTACAGAATTATAGTATGTGGCAGATAATTCACAATTGCTTATTTCCTGGTTTTTACTGAAAAAAAGATTACAAATAATTTAAAATTCTAATTGATTTATATAACTGAAACCACTAAGAATAACAAGGCTAAATAAAAAAAAAAAACAAACTTCTGTGTGCAAGAAACATAAGATGTGTTTTTGTGCTGAGGAAAGGTATTAAAGGCATGTTTAAGGGGAAAAGAGGATAATTTTGTCCTAAGGTAGAATGACTGCTTGTTTCAGAATAAAGAAAAGAAAAAGAAAAAGTGTAGGACAAATACTGGATACATTTTTAAAAATGTAGACGGCTATGAAAAAGACATTTTATGTATGGTTAAGCTACTAAAATTAAATAGATTTATTTATAAACTTCAAAAAAACCTATATATCAAAAGTACACTGGTGCAACACTAGATTTTGTTTTTCTCTCTCTACTAAAAAGATCAACATTTCTTATATTATTGATCTCTTCTTAATGAAAAAAATTTGTAAAGGGTTTTCTTTACCTTTTAAGTACTTTGCCTGGGAAACCAAGATTTTCTTAAAATAACTTTCTATTCTATGTTGTCTTTATCAGATCTTTGGTTACTTAAGGAAACTGAATCTTCTCAAAATTAAAAGCTAAGTTTTCAGATTTTTTGTTTGTTTTTTTACAATCATGTAACTTTCTATATTCATTTAAAATTTTTTCATTGTCACTTTGGTTAAATAGATAATTATTATTATTTTGTAATAATCTTATTTAGTCAAATGTCAAACCTTTTAAAATTTTTGATGACTTTCCAAAGTCAAATTCTAAACTGAGTCTTTCTGACTGTGAAATCACTTTGAGATTTCCCAGAGGGTCCCTGGAAAATCTTAAAGGAATTGTCTTCTACTTTGTGAGAGATATAAAACTAATTAAGTTTATTTAGTATGTTAAATTACATGAGAAACATTGTCAAATAAGAAGTGATGTTAAACCTTCTTAGATTATATGTTTATGGTTATTCCAGAAATTTCATGAAGTTATAGAAATTTGTCATACCATCATTGTTCAGTTACTATGTTAAAATGCTCTATGTCACAGAAATAACTACATTTTCTTATCAAATGAACTTTCATTGGATCTTTAATCATGCCATTTTTAAGTAGTTTGTCATTCACATATAGTATATGGTTTGTTCTGATGCTTCTCTGCAAACGTTTACAATCAGCTACAGATGAGGATGCTCTGTGATAGCATTGCTTGAACAACGTTGAGACCATTCCACTGGGATAAGTGAGAAATTCTAAAACTAATTAATAAATTGATAGGTTCATAAAACTGCTGACTCAAGGTTGAACAGAGTAAGGATAAATTACATGGCACAGAATAAACTGATGAGGTTGCTTATAATTTTAATGATTTTTAGTTTGAAACATTTCTGGCTCCTTAATGTTTCATTCTTCAAATTTAAGAAAACATTTTTTTCTCTTAAGTTACCTATAACTTACAGCATTTTAATAAGGTGTGCCTTTGTCAACAAAGATGAAACAATTGCTTTTTCTCCCTATCCAATCCCCCCAGATTTCAGAAACTCTTAATGAATATTCTTATTTTCATAGTTAATATTGTTATTTGAATATGTTCAGTAAGTAAGAATCTATTCATGTAATAGAACACAACTGAAAACATTAGTTATATTGCAAAGGCTTTGATTGGAATGTCTGGATATCCAGAAACTAAGGTTGAATTTATGGAATCAATGAAACTTATTGGAAAAAAACACTGGTACCTTGCTTTTAGCTTTACCAGAGGTTAAGTCCCAGGAACCCTGGGATACCTGGGAGGCCTCCAGAAGAGAGAATTGACCTAAACCCACAGGTATTGCATGCAAAATCTGATAGCAAGTCTTTGGCTTGATTTCCTGTTCTCGAAGCTTTTAAAAGTCTAACCTGAGATTCCAAAGTTACAGCAAAGCAGACTTCCAAAAGTGCATATATATTTATTTATTGTTCTTGCTGCACTTATGTAAATAACCAGGCCAAATTTAATGACATTAGACTTATTTCACAAAGAAATTATTTTTACTTTGATTATCTTTGATAGAAATGGTGATGGCTGTAGACATCGATGAAAAGCTACAGAATACTCTTGCATGTATTATATTCTATTCCTATTCATTGTTGTTAAGGCTTTGTTTCCTACTTGTACATGGGATTAGATCCTGAGTTATTTTAGTTTCCTCCAATATCTCCCTACAAATTTCTGAATTAATATTTCCATTTTTCCTCACCCACCCTCTGACTTAAAATCATTAAAAATTAAAATTTCTCTTTTTTACAGCCTTGCAAGCTGGATTACTTGATATAAACTTCAGAAAAATTACCATGAGAGCTCATATTTGGACATTTATGCCTGTCATGTGGCCACTTGGAAATTTCACTGCACTACTTGATGACATCACCAGAGACCTTCAAACTGCAAACCTCTGCAAGAAAATCTCTTACATTGCCAATGCTTGTCCTCGCTTCTAAAGATACTTTGATCCCAATATTGAGAAATCTTCTCAATTGACTGCCCTCTGGAATCAAAATCTAAATTTATAGTTTGTTCTAGCTATTAACCTTTGTTTTTTGTTTCCATGAAAATGCCCAGGACTGAGATACTAGTTTAATGGGTTATGGGACAATCTACTAACTCAGTTTCTGGACTGTGAAACTTTTAGGGAAAGTTTCAGATAGAGGAATGATGAGGTCAGGACATGCTACCCCAAAATATGGCAATTGGCATATTGAATATTTTGAGATAAAGGAGTTTTTATAAAATGGCAGAAGCAAGAAGGTCACTCTCACCTTCTTCCTGCTCTTCTCTCCTGAAACAGTTTATAAAATCCTCATATGAGAAGTGTTCTCCCTGTACCTGGAGGGAGGAAGCATCTTTACCTCCAAGACAGAGGAACATTAAGAAGAATCCAAACACACAGGCTCTGCCCTAGTTTACTACATTTACCTCATATCCTTTAGCCTATCATATCACTCCACAGCTATCCACTCTTCACCAAACTTACCAGAAAACACACAGGTTTAACTGTTTTTTGGAGGTCTTTATTTTCTTATGAAAAAGAGTCTCATGTTATATAAAACTTACATGAAAGAAATCTGTATGCTTTTCTGCTGTTAATATGATTTGTCATTTTAGTTTTAGACCCAGCCAGGGACCCTAAGAAAGTCAAGGAAAACATTTTTCTTTCCTGCAGAACTATAACAAACTATTACAGCACACATTTCTCCCTCTCTTTCTCTCTCACTCTCAAAAAAAGAAAAATAATACACACACACACACACACACACACACACACACAAATACATACATATAAATAGATAAATAGGCAGATAGACAAACAGATAGATGATAGATAATTTTACCTTGTACTCAAGATTTAGTTGACTGGGACAGCAGATAACTTGGTTTCAATGATCTCATTGAATATATACTACTCTATAATATAGTATATATTATTGTAGCATCTCCCTACTTTGTAATTTTTGAGAACAGACTGAACAAAGTTTGGAGATAGATTGGTTAAACTTTCAATTAACATTTTTATTTCATGACTACTGCTCTCACCATTGCATCTTCAGAAAATTTTCTTTGCCTCTGGTTCTCAGTGTCATTTCTGAATGATTTAGGTTACACTCAGCACAACAGAGGCAAATGGCTCTTTTTACCATGATTGGTTTTATGAAATCACAGAATCATAGAACATAAAGGGCCTCAATAAGATGATATTTAAATTTATTAAGTAACTTTACTGGGTTAATTTTAATTGTTTTACAGTAATCTATGAGTCCCTGGGGATTCAGTGCAATTTTTAAGAAATCATTGAATATTTTATTTCTTATATTTGGAACTTGAATTATTTGTAATTAATACAAAAAAAAAACAAGGAAAATTCATAGAAGTAAAGCATCTTGGTGTTACATGGAAATGTAGATTTTTCTAGTCAAATTTTAAACCTGAAACATGAACACCTCTATATAACATATCACCCACCTGCTAATTAAACACCTTTAATTATCAGAAACTCATCTTTGGGAGGCTGCCTCAGTAGTTTCATTGAGCTGGATCCTGTTTCTTTGTTTCTTTCACTAGCTGAAAGCAGTTTACAAGGGTTATTTTTTTGGTGTGTCCTGCCTCTCACTCCTCCTCTTACCTTGCCTATGCCCCACATACATTGAGGCAAAGTTCTTTCTAAGTATTTTTCTGTCCAAGCTGGCAGTAGAGCCTCATTTTCTCACTGGTTTGCTATGTTTGCTATGTTTGGAGCTGCAATAGGAAAATATGAAGTCTGTGTCAAAATAGGGACCAGAAAGAGAGAGAGAGAGAGTGTTCTGGTTCTGTCTATGGCCAGCTCTGCTTCTGCCTTTCTCACAATTTGGTTATGTGAGCTAATAAGCCCTCTTGTTTGCTTAAGATATTCCAAGTTATATTGCTATCACATACAAAAGTGAGATTTGGTTGAAGAATAAGTATAATTAAGCCTCTTCAAAACAGCTGTTTAAATGTTTGAAAGCCATCATTGGAGATATTTTGTTATTGTCCATACTGGGGTATTTTCAGAATGAAATAGAACACAACTTGCAATTATGTTAAGACAATAGCCATAAACTTGGACTGTTTCAGCAAACTTGTTAGCCTTTCTACACCTGTTCTTCCTAGTCCAGACATCCCTGATTCCTTCATACTTTATTACAAATCCTCTTGCCACCCTGATTGGTATTCTAGGACACTTGTCAATTGTTCAGTGTCTGTAGCAGCTAGAATTCAATCTAGTATTCAAGATGTAGTTGACCAGGGCAGCAGATTATTTGGTTTAGAGAATATGTTCCCATTGATCCCACTGATGGAACTTCAAACTGAATCTCCTTCTAGCTGTGGTCCTTTCTCTTATATAGCACTTTACTTTGTGCCTAGAACATGGTTGCTGCTTAAGGACTAAAGAATAAAGGGCTCATTTTGAGCTGGAAGTCAACTATCCAAATAACTTTTGAAAATTCAGGATGTGGTTCCATAGTGTAGTGGTTAGCATGTTACTTTACGTGTAGGAGGTCCTGGGTTCACATCCCAGTGGAGCCACAGTCCATGGTCAATGGCCATGCCACCCTGAACAAGCCTGATGGCTAAGCAGGGTTGGGCCTGGTTAGTACTTGGATGGGAGACCACCTAGGAAGACCAGGTGCTGTAGGCATAAATAATAAAAAAATAGCTTTGGAGGATTTAAATATGGGACCTATTATTTCTCTGCATTAAATTTCATCTTGTTACCTTTAATCTGTTGTATTAGTTTATACCTCATAATATCATTGTTTCTCCCAACTTCTGTTCAGTAAACTTAATAAGAATATTATTTATGTATTATTGTTACTGATATTGATATTAGCTATTACTTAATGCTTCTTATATGCTAGTCCTTGTTCTAAACATTTTAGGCATTTTTAACATATTTAATACTTACAATGAAATTATGAGATGGATATTATAATTATTCTTATTCTACAGATGAAGTGACTGAGGTACAAAAAGGTTAAATAAATTGCCTAAGGTCAAATTGCTAATAAATAGCAGAGCCAGGATTCAAAACTAGACAAAGCAGTCCTAAAATCTGTGCTCTTTGCTACCTTTCTTCTCATCAAACTCCTTGATTACTAAGACTTGGAACAAGAAAAAGCAAAGCAGAGAGATCATGACATCCCACCAGAGTATTATGACATAAGAAGCTCTCCACATGTATGTTTTGTTTCATCAATTACTACTCTACCTAACTGTATAATAAGCATATAAAAAAGAAGATGTCATATGCCTTGCTAAATACGAGATATACTCTTCTAATTTAAGAGTTTTTAAATACTTACAAAACATCATTTTACTAATTCATCTAGAATTCTCTCTTGGGCCAAAAACTCATAGTTTTTGTCCTGTAGAAACTTATTTTTCTCTTTGTCTGCCTGCTTGCCTGTCTGCCTGCCTACCTTCCCTCCCCCTCCTCTTCCTTTTCCTCCTCCTCCTCTCTCTTTCTCCCTTGCCCCTTTAAGAACAATTACAGTTACCTGACTTTAGTCTACTCTCTCCTGATCCATGATTTCTTAAAGATTATAGCACTTGCCCTAGAAGTCCTCTTCTAACCCAAGGCCTTAATTTCCTTGGTCAGGGATTTAAATATTTAAATTTATTTACAGATGTTAGATTATTTTTAGCTTTCTCAAATCAGAAATTTTAGCTATTAGCAAAATCTGCAAACTTTTATAATTATAATAATTAAACTTTTATAATCTGAAGTAAAGACAGTTTTGACAGACCAAACAATGACATGAACTAGTTTTGCAAATCTTTCTTTTTTTGGTGAATGTAATTCTACCTTGACAAATTTGTATGTCGAACTGATCATTGTAAAAATTGATCAAAATAAAAGGTGATGATACTGACCAACATGACTGGCACACAGAAAATTATAATATTAATGGTTTCAAAGATAGAAAAACATTTTTTTTAATAACTCCAAATTTAAATGTCAAAAGTGAGAAATCATGTATACAAAAATCTGAGAAATACCTGTTGCTATGGTCATCCTACAACAAGTCCTTCTGGAGGCAGAGAAAGGCAAAGTCATATATAGAGGAGTAGCCATGGAAATTAGTCTACAGAAACCCAGAACCTCAAGTTAATTGGGATAATCTTGCAAGAATTAAAGTAAGTCAAGATATAAATAAAAATAAACATCATTTCTGACCAGCCTACCTATCATATGCCCAACAGCCTGCAGCTGGGAAAGACAAGAGCCAGTGACAAATATTGCCAGCTGGGAGGTGAATTTTTTCACCTCTCTGCAAGGCTGAATAGTAGAAATTTAATTTGCCTGCCTGGCTCTTATGCAATGCCAGGTAACCTTAAAATAAAGAGGGCTTTGAGGGAGAAAGCCAGACTTCCCAAACACATTGCTACAATCATGTCCTCCTCTTGTCAAATGCCTCCAGACACAGCGACCAACATGTCCCAGACTGCTTATTGCTATCACTCAGATTCATAAGGCTTTGTCTCCCACAGAGAAGGATGGAAGATACAAAGGTTCCAACTGCTCTTTCTGTGAAAACTCCATGGTGAAATTCCATCAGACAGAAGCCAGCTCTCTGTTGAGTGAATTGAGCCTTTTATCAGTCAAATTTGTATATATTACAGAAAGAGCCAAAGAAGGGAGGTACTGTACACCGCGTATATTTTTAGTTCCCAAGGATTAGTTGCTATTGGACTTAATGTGCAGGGAAGAGAAGAAAAATATCAGCTTCAGTCTTCTGTGTATATTGGTGGATTTTTGAGGTCTTAAGGTTTGCTATACTTGTCTGATGCCTCTTTGGATATGCTAGGGTGAATTCTGTAGCACAAGGAGCATACTATCTGTTTCTGTTCCAAATCTGACCCTTATTTTGTTTATTTTTCAAATATTTTATTCATGGGAGCCAGTGTGTATGTGTGTGTATGTGAACACATGCATACACAAAAAAACCTTCATTGATCTGATTTTAGCTTCATGACTCATTCTGTTCACCAAAATCAACACAATAGAAAAGAACATATCAGTTGTCATAATCAGCTGGGAAACCTTTGCAATCCTCTTGCTTCCTTCATTGACTTTAGTTATTGATAAAGCATTTCCCAGTGGGAAAATAAAAGCAAAAATGAACAAACAAGTAAGACATGCAGATGTAGAGATAGTGTTGCTGTCACTAGATTTACAGTAAAATATCAACATTTTTGACTTGATCTCTTATAGTTTTGAGACTAGAAATAATCCTTTTACCATTCTATGCATTGCCATAATTATTTCAAATGTCACTCTTACTACTTTCCCTCCAACTTCCTTTCAATCATTCAATTTTTCAATCATTCAACAAATATTTATTAAGCATCTACTATATGGCAGGAATGTGCTAGTTGCTGAAGATATGACAGTGAATAAAACAGATTCCTACCCTTCTAAACCTAGTGGAGATTATATAAGAACTGTTATTATAAAATATCTCAAGCTAAGTTTTAGATGTTATAGCCAGGAAATAATGCCACAAATCTGAGGACAAAAGAGGAGATAAGAGGATTAATATTATCCAAATAAAGTCATCTATTCAGCAAGATGTTTATAGAAGTACTACTATCTATAGTTGACCCTTGAACAACACAAGTTTGAATTGTGCACTTATATGTAGATTTTTTCTAATAAATATGTATAGAACTTTAAATATATTTTCTCTTCTTTATGATTTTCTTGATAACATTTTCTCTTCTCTAGCTTACTTTATCATAAGAATATAGTATATCATATGTGTATCAAACAAAATATGTGTTAATCATCTATTTATGTTATTGGTAGGGCTTCTGGTCAACAATAGGCTATTCTTTAAGTTTTTAGGAAGTCAAAAGTTATATGCTTATTTTCAACTGTGCAGGGGTTGGTGCTTTTAATCCCTGCATTGTTCAAGGGTCAACTATATATTGGTCTTAAAGGCTGTGCATGGAGGAAGAAGTCTTTGCTTTTCTTCTTCCATTCTTTTCTTGTCCTTCCGTAAGAGGAGGCAATATTAACAGTTGAATCTCACTCCAAACTTCAGATTAGTTTACCTTTACCCCTAAGCCACTTTGTATACTCTCGTCCAGTTTTTTTTCTTTGATGATGCTGAATCAATAATCTTCATCGGGGTCTATTTCTTTGAGGTACGTTTTGAGGGTGATAAAGTGAACAATCACCTCAAGACCTCATTGGCTTATGGGTGTGTAACCTGTTCAGTTGCATAAGGCCCTAAACTGAGAAGGTCTTCCTACTTGATTTAATTTTCTACTGTTGCTATGTTACAATTCTTGATACTTTTTGGTCAAGGAACCCTACATCGTCATTTTGTACTATGTCTGGGGAGGTGGAGGGACTCTTCCGGGGTGCTCATTCTGAGCACTTACCCTCCCCCCACCACCTATGTTTAATAAAGACAGAAATTTTGAAGATTTTGGATAGTCAGTCATAGATGCTTAAGACATAATTCACGAAGGAATACTTTTCTAATATTTATTCAACAAAAAATTACTGAGCAAAAGTCTAGAAGAAGATGGATGAAATAAGCTCAAAGGTTTAACTCACCAATTACATTTGAGCTCTCTGGCAGCATTATTTTAAAGAAGCAATAAGAAAGCTTTATACATGATTATTAAGTTATTTCTAACAATTCTTATGTAGAAGGCAGTATGTTGAACTTGGAATTAGAAAATCTGGTTTCATATCCAGGGTTTTTGTCTTACTACTTATATGATTTGTTTGAGCTACTTAAACATTTTGGGCTTCTTTTATTTTTCTTATGTACAAAACAGAGATAATAATACCATGTGCCTGGGCTGTTGAAAGGATTATATTAAATAGTGTAGGTTAAAGTGCATCTCAGAGTCTTTGCCACGTAGTGGGCACTCAATAAATCATTGTGTCAGTTTGACATAATTATAAGCTTTACTTAAAAATAGAAATAAAATGTCACTACATAAATTCATTGAGAAAAAATAATTATTATTAATATATAGAGTGTAAATGATTATAGTTTCTCAAATAAAAAGATTATAATTCTACTTATTTTTATCTTCTTTTCCCTCTGTTAAACACAAGTGAACATTATAACTGACACTAGAATTCTTCTCTTTAAATAGCACTTAAATCCTATATGCATCCAAAGACATGAATTTTTATAAAAATTTCACTCAGATTCCAGAAATTTTGTTTCTGTGGTATGTGTATGTGCACAGTCACACACAATTAATCAGAATTTTCAAAGTAGAATCAAATTAATTTGTTACCACAATTCCCTCATAATTATTACTGTCTCTCTTTCTAAATTGTGACCAGTCAAGAATCTGGGGTTTCATCTCAAGCTCTTTTCAACCCAGTGCAAATCACTGCTGCATTAGAAAAAAAAAAAAAATCATTGTTTGCTTTAACTAACAAGTTGGCTTTAGCCAACCAAGAAGATAGCTTTTGTACTTTTTAAATTTAAAAAGTGACATTTTAATGAACTAAATTGGATTTTATGTAATTCTAAGAGGATATACTATCATTATATTGAGTTCTCTAGTCACTTTTTTCTGACTTTAAAAAGGTGTATATTAGGTTATCACTATTTTGGTAAAAGAAAATAAGATGACTTCAAGTTCATGGAAAGCACTAATGATAGTTTCAGGGAAAGGGCAGGATAGTCATCTTCAAAGTAACAGCCATGTTACTATCCAAGAGCTGCTAGTCAATGATGCTGAGAGCATATTTAATCATATGATTGACCATGTTGACTATTCAAGAAGTAAATTCCATAAACTGTGCAAGTTCTTTTAATATTCATTGTAAAATAGTTGGAAAGAATTTGTTAAAATGCTTATTGAGTGTTAACTATTTGGCTAAGCATTTTTGTGCATAACCCAAAAACACTCAGCGAAGTAGTTCTATTTTACAGAATGTGAAATAAGTTTTGAAAATTTGAAAAATTTGACTAGGATTTCCTGGACCTGGAAAAATTGGGACTAAAACCCAAGTATGTCAGACAACAAAAGTGGCTCTCTTACCCAGAATATTATTACTCTGCCTCCCATTTTGCCATTTACCGTCCAGCTCTATACCTCTTCTGATTTTCTTTATCTAAAACTGAGAGTATAGATAAGTGAGTTCACCTGCAGGGCTTACCACAGGTAGAAGAGTAGCTGGACAGAAACCAGTTACTTAATAATTATTTTCTCAAGCTTGATGTTCAGATTACATGCTTCCTAAATACCCTGACCCTAGAACTATCCTCATGCACTAGTGTAACACTAAAAATACATTCATATACATGATGCACATGCAATTTCTACCTCCTACTTAGGAAAGAAAATTAATTTATACAATAAATATTTCTAGGATACAAAACTTTTAAAAACATGTAACATGATCTTGCTATTTAAGCTAGCAAATTTTAAAAACAAATCAATAATCATCACAGTACTATCTTTTAAAATAAATCAATATTTTTATAACTCTACAATTTTACACAAAGCATTTGTAGTACTCACTTTTATTCTATGCAAGTGTTCTACATATGAAAGATTCTTGGTTAGTATGTAGATATTGGCTAAGTTAAAACTTCTATTGCTGTCTGAATTATTTGAAATTTCAAATCTGCTAATGTGGAGTTTGCACCTTGCAGAAGAGAAAGACATTTTAATAAACCTGATTGCAGCTACTGAAGGAAAATAAAATGAAGTTTGCAGAAATATTTACTTTTTAATGGTCAGTGAGAAAGCCACAGAAAGACAGAAAACAAAAAAGAGAACTCGCTTGGGTTGTGCCTTTTTTCTCTCATATCTTGTTTTTCTGACTCCTATGTCCTTTTCTCTGTAATTTTCTACCCAGGCTGACAGGTATAAAGTCCTTTTACTTTTCTATATGCCAATTTCCACAGCTTGTGCTTCTTGCTAGCAATTAAAAAAAGGCCAGGCTGAAAGACAACAGTACACATGCTGATTACTGTGCCACAAACACTAGAAAATTCCCAAGAAAATGTTTGAAGTTCTCTCCAAATTGCCACTGAAAGTATCACCCTGGGGGAGAAAATAGAGCCAGGCCTTAGGGTTATTTAAACTGTGCATCTTTGAATCAAAATAATTTTTAATCGTTTTATTCTTTTTATTTAACTTATTCTCTCCCATCTTCTTTAAAAAATACACAAAATTCATTTTCTTGATTTAACACACAAGTCACTTCATTTAAGCTTCTGCTCAACTGTCACCTTAGAGTGGCTTTTGCAAAACACACTATCTAAAATGTCACCCCAAACCCTCTATCCTACTTTCTCCTGCCTTATTTTCTAAATAACAGTGAGCACTACCTAGCATTTTACAAAATATTTTCTGATCGTTTATTATTTTTTTTCTCCTTCTGGAATGTATGCACCATGTGGGTAGATTTGTTTAATTCACCACTGTGCCAGCAATGTGTCAAATAGTACTCCGTGCATGATAGAATCTCAATAAATATTTATCGGATTAATTAAATACCTATAAAAATAAGCCAAACCATATGGAAGGGGCAGAAGTATGCTGATAGGTCATTTGTTCTCAGATAATTCACCTAAAGGAAACATTTTCAGGGAGGCAACCTGTAGTCCAATTTTCCTTTACTTTTTTCTTCTGTTCTCTGCATAGTCAGCCCAAAGGATATTTAAGTTCAATCTGCAGAGAAATGCAATAGATAGAAATGATAATGTCTCTCAACTTAAGAGGGCAGAGAATGTTTTTAAAGTGTTTTATGGACTGGAAATCTTTCTATGAGGTATTTCACTACAACCCCATAAAACCTAACACTCTGCTGGAATTTCATCCTGTTAAATTTGGCTGTTTCCTTCCTCTAGTAATGAGTTCAATTTATGTTTTCATTTAAGTTCATACCCAGATACAAATCAATGTCACTGCCATAAGCAATGATCCGCAGATTCCCAAGCTGAGGGTCAAAGAGTTTAGAACAAATGTCAAATTCTACTTTTTTTATGGAGACTGCATGGCACTTGCTGTCCTATGCCTGCCTCTATGTCAGGTCGCTGACAAAGTAGGCTTCCGGCTTCTATCTCAATGCAAGCTCATCTTTTAAAGCCTCTCTGGATTTCCTGTGGTAATCTCCCTTTGTGTCCTTTTACGAAAGAAACAATAATCACTTTTTTTTTTTCAAGAGGAAAGTCCAAGAGCATAAGCTGTTTTACTTAGGGATTCAATAAACACTTTGGCAGGAATGAGAATAGTGTCGTAGAAAAGACCCGTTGTTTCTTCCAGGTTGAGACAAAGGTAGATCTGCCCTTTGCTGATACACCAGCTATCTAAAATTTAATTTCTACTTGGTGGCTATTTTAAAAATATCATTATCATCATCATCATCATCATCATCATCATCATCATCATCATCTTGCAGCAAAGATAGTAACAATGACAGCAAGAACACCCAGTGGATGAAAGTTCTCTTTTGCCTGTGTGGGATTTGTCTTGATTTGCATCAATTTTATGACTTCCTATAGGCAAACACCTGGAGACTTTCCTAGAGGTACTGCTGAGCATCAGGACAGTGCCATCATATTATGTCTTCATTAAGATCACTGCAGCCAGCCCTTTCTTTCCTTCCCCAAACCAGGTTTTTAAGACTACTAAAAGATCACACTGGTTTGGAAAAGACAGCTCAGAAAATAAAAGGGTAGTGAAAAGTGTTTGTCTTCTTCATCTTCAAGAGAGCAAACAATTTCACATACACACACACACACACACACACACACACACTCGTATTTTACTAACCTTTTTGCTTAGCTGTAAATTTGTAAATTTGAGCTTCCCTAATTACAAGATTCAAACCATAGTACTAGGAAGTTCAAATCTCCTTATTGATAGTCCCATTACTTTTCTCAATGCCAAGACAGGCAGACAACTAAGTCCTTTCTAAACTGATAGATGACTAACCCCTCTGGGCGATCTTCCTGTGGGACTTTTCCACTAGATAAATGGCTACACTATGGCATGGGCCACATTTGCTTTATGTACAACATTTAGATACCTCTATTAAAAAACAGCTTTATTTTTCTACTCTCCCTTTAGGGAATTTTTACAAACTCTAATTTGGCCTGACATATAATCAATATGTCATAATTTGGTACAAAATGGCATGTTTTCCAAATTGTTCCATAATAGGCTAAAATATATATGAATATATGCATATAATATGATATAATGGCTTTATACCAGTGCGATTCATTCATTAATCAATTAATTCAACAATTATTGTATTAAACATTTACTAATTCCAGGTATTGCAGCAGAATCTAGACACTGTGAGAAAGCATAAATAATAAAACTTTTTTGGTGTGTATTAAAAATATGTGGTTAATATGGGAAATAAGCAGTCATTAAAATAACTGGACATAATGCAGGAGAAAAATTATGAAAAAGTTACTTAAGACCCATGGATTAAGATATGATAACGTAAAATATAATCATTCAAAATTCCAAGAATTATCTGAATAAGCAGGAAATGGCCTTGTTTTTTAAAATTATGTTTTATCTGGAGCTTTGATCTGGTGTGATATCAGTGTGCCTGTCACAAGAAACTCTTTTAAGTCTGAGAATGAAAACTATTGTTTCCATTATCAGTGCCATTTCTACGGATGCAGTGGATTTTGCCTTGGGGCATTGAGAGGTATAAATTCACATCTGGGGGGCTTCAGTTGAATAAACTGAATGATGGCCCCAGATAGCTGCAGAAATGAAAAAATAATTAATCACCCTATAAAGAACTACTACAGAAACTACAGAATTTTTTTCTGCAACCATCAGAAAGCAAGGCCAGCTGGACTATTAAGATACATGTTCAGTGATTTCAAGAGAGAAAACGAGAGAAAAGAGGGAAGGCTAGTGAAGAAGTTGGCAAGAGCTCTGGGGGAACTGAAAGAGGGAGAAAATGGCTAATTCCAAACTGTCAGTAGAAAAGAGGTCACGATCTTGCAGAGCTAGAAGAGGTCAATAAATCACCACCCTTATCTTGAAAACAGAGCCTGTGACTTCAAAAATTAACTCATTTATTCTGCACAATTAAATTTATTGAAGTGTGACAGAAAAGTTTAGCAGGCAGTGAAGCATAAAGCCAGCAACAGCTGAAGCGAGTATCTGAGTGAATGACACAATTAGTTGATTTTCATTTTATTTATCAATATAATTATTGAATTGTATCTATCCCTTTTCACAGATTTCTACAATTATTACTGCTCAAGCCTCTAGGGAAAAAATTAGTTCAAATTTTCAGACTAAGTTAATGTGATTATGGAGCTGCTAATAAAAGAAAAAGTTCTTTAAAGTGCTACACAATCTTGTATTCAATGTCACTCTCATCATTGGGCTTAGAAATACAGTCCCTTTTTATGTGACTGTGGTAAATTAATTTAAATTTGTGAATGCGACAAATTCCCTTGGTAGGGACTGAGCTGGAGATGGCCAGCGCCCTTTCTCTTCTATAGGACTTGAAAGCAGCTAGAGATGTGTCTTGTATTTAAATTGGAGATTTGAACAATTTTATTTTTGGTTTTTGAAAATGATGAAAAGAGATTGGAAATATGTCTGGCTTTAAAGAAATTTGGAAAAGAAAGAAAATGAAAGGTGAAAGGAATGTTTGTTTTTTTTGTTTTATCTTACCTTTTTTAGTACATGACATTCCACTGTGTCTCTGTGAAAGCCTGTCAAAAAGATGGAACAAATAAAAGTTGGTAAGACAGTATTCATGTTCCAGAGGAGAGATAGAGAGCAGCTTGTCACACACTTTCTGGGAGCCTACTTTATCCCCCTGAAGCAGCAGTATATGAATATACCAGCTGTCGGGATCTGAGTAGTCTTCTCCCAGTGAATCAAAAGACATATGGGTGCCAAAGTACACACTTTCTGCAAAGACTAAAAAATGACCCATTTCCCACAGGGAACTTAATCTCATTCATCACCCACAGGTCTCTCAGTTAAATGCTTGTTACCTTCTGCATCTGAAAGATGCTCAGTTTCTCTGTTAAGGTGGAAAGAAGGTAACACAAGTTCAACTTTTAATAAACCCAACAAATTATATAGTTTCACAGAAATCTATTAAAGCAGTGGTTTTCAAGCTTAGAATCTACAAGGATTAAAGGACTTTTGTAAAATGAAGATTCTCAGGTCTTACCTGAGAGGAATTTGGTGTGTATTTTTTAAATGAATTAGAGATTTCTTTGTCCATGGCCTTGGAACCACCTTCAAAAAGTATTGAATGTACTAAAGTAAACCATGTGCTTAAATAGTGGCAGATCTTCCAAAGACAAGCAGTACTGTTACCCATAAAACCTAGAAAACTATTGACTCACAGGTCAAGATGAGAAAATTAAATTCTAACCCTTATATAGGTACCTAACATGCAAACTAAGAGTTATCACTGCCACATATTTATGCGTTACAATTTATACAGTTATTATCAATGTTTGATAGCACTAGTAACAACTACTATATATTGAGTGTCCCTTCTGACCTAAAATAATTCTGTAGTCCTCTTTTTTAAAACTCTCACCTTTAGTCTATCATCAAGACCTGTCTATTCTACATCTAATATAAGTCTTGAAACCATCTATTTCTTTTCATATCCACTGGTTTAAGTCTTTTATTCCTCACCCTAGAGGCTAGTGTGGCTGGAGCAGAACAGGTGAGAGGAAGCTAGAAGTTCATATCTATGAGACAGCCAAAGACTATGTCATGTCAGACCTTGTAAGCCTTTGACTTTGGATTTTATCTTAAATGTGATGGAAAGTCACTAGTATGTTGAGCTGTCATGATCATCAGGATCTGATTCATCTTTTTAAAGGACTCATTCTGACAGCTAAATGGATTATATAGGCTGGATAATGTGCATAAACATGGGTCCAGTGTGAAATTAAATTCTGAAGTCACATAAACATGAGTCCAGTGTGAAATTAAATTCTGAAGTCACAAGATTTTGGAAAGACATCTAGCCCATTGTTAATTGCAAAATAAACACACATCAAATGTGTGAGGAAGAAGAGGGAAAAAATGGTGTAAATGATAGAGGCTTTGTTCATCCCTCTGGCAACCAAATCAAAGTTGTGTCAGAAATAAGGAGCAAACAGCAAGGAAAAATTGCCTGGGAGCTGGATGAAAAAGCCATACAACTAGGAAGAAATCTAAGAAATCACCCTGCAGCAGCAGAAGGTAGGACAGGGCAAAGATGCGAGGCTGCCAGTCCCAGCCGCTGAGCGGGATGGAGGCTGCAGCAGCAGCAGCAGCGGTGGCAGCTGTGCTCTTAAAGGAGCCGTTTCTGTGAGCAGACTTCTGCAGTGACAGATCTCCTCTTTCTAAGCACCGGTGTTGGTCGGGCTGTGCAGGGACTTACAGGGCAACACTGAGTTGTCATAGTGAGGATGACGGTGAGGCACTCTCCCCAGCAGAAATGTTGTCGGTATCCATTGCTCTTTTTTGAGCCTTGCCCCCTCCCAGTGTGTGAATGTAGAGCCACTGTAGCTGAAACATCATCAAACGGGATAACAGAGGCCACTCCACCCAGAGGATTTCCTGAAACTCTGCCTCTCCTAATTTGCAGTCCCACCCAAGCCACATCCAAGTGTATCTTCAGCAAGTCGAGTGGTCCTTGCTGAGCAGCACCAAGACTCACACTAGTGGCAGCTGGCCTTAGTTTCTGGCATGGCCTTTTGAGGCAACTATAAGCACAGCATCTATGAATTGCTTGCTAAATCTTAACAGGTGGCCCCAAAGAGGCACGGGCTTGGGCTAAATTTGGCCTGCAGATTAATCCCTCTCAAGACTGTGCCACTGGACACCTACTACACAAAGCCTCACTAATACGACTGAGAGACTTAAAGGCTTTGCTTAGTACATAGAAGCAAACATTAAAAGGCAGCAAAAATGGGAAGGCAAAGTAGTAGAAACATATGAGAGAACAGAAAAGAGATCCAGAAATAATGGAGTCAAGCAATCTAACAGATGCAGAGTTCAAAACACTGGTTGTAAAGATGCTCAACAAACTTATGGGAAAGGTAGGTGAATTCAGTGAGAATTTTAACAAAGAGATAAAAAACATAAAAATGAAAATGGAAATTATAAAACAGAACCAGTCAGAAATGAAGAACACATTATCTGAAATGAGAAGTATATTAAATGGAATAAACAAAATGAATAAAGAGAAGGATCAAATGACATAGAGAGAGTATGGGAAAGCCAAGGACACTCAATCAGAATTTCAAGAAAAAAGAAGCCAAGATTACAATAATAATTTAAGGAGCCTATGGGACACTATTAAAAGTAAAAATATCTACATCATCGGGGTACCCGAGGGTAAACAAGATTTGAACAGCTATTTGAAGAAATAATGAAGGAAAACTTTCCTAACCTGGTGAAGGAAATAGACATAAAATCCCAGGATGCTCAGAGAGCCTCCCAAACTAAGAACCCAAAGAATCCTGCAACAAGACACATCATAATAAAATGTCAAACATTAAATATAAAGAGAAAATCTTAAAAGCAGCAAGAGATAAGCAGATATTTACCTACAAGGGAACACCCATAAGACTGGCAGCTGATTTCTCAAGAAAAACTATACAAGAAGGAAGGGCTTGGAATAAAATATTCAACTTGATGAAAACCCAGGATATACAACCAAGAATACTTTACCCAGGAAAGCTATCATTTAGAGTTGAAGAATAGATAAAGAGCTTCCCATACAGAAATAAGCTAAGACAATTTATAATCACCAAGCCAGTATTACAGGAAATGTTGGAGGGACTTCTTTAAAAAGAAAAAATTAGGTATCAAAAACAAAAATAAAAAAATGGTAACAACTACATTCCTATCAACAAGTACCTCAAATGGAAAAGAATGAAGTACTCCAACCGAAACATAGAGTGGCTGAATGGATAGAAAAACAGAATTCCTACATATGCTGTCTACAAGAGACTCATTTCAGATTAAAAGACACACACAGACTAAAAAGAAGGGAATGGAAAAAGATATTGCCATGATGAACCTAGACGGTATTGTGTTGAATGAAAAGGGTTGTATAGAGAAAGACAAATATCACATTATTTCATGTACATATGGAGTCTAAAGAACAAAATCAACAATAAAAACAACAAAAGCAAAAATAAACTCATAGATACATAGAATATTTTGAGAGATACTAGATGGGAGTAGGGTTGGGAGGAGAGAGGTCAAAGAGATTGAGAAGTGCAGGTGGATGGTTACAGAGTAGACATGGAGATGTAGAACATAGTGTGGGGAAGATGGTTAATAATGTTGGAATGAATGTGCGGGGGGAAGAGGGGTGCTAGTTATGGTGGGGTGAGTGCTTTGTGAGTTCTGTAGATCTCTGATCAATATACTGTACAACTGAGGCTTGTGTGTTGTATGCTACTATAATTGGGAAAAAACCTCATTGCATTGTACAATGTAAATACAGGCAACTAGTCTACTATATTTCAATAAATACAAAAAAAGTGAGGAAGAGTTTTCTTCTATGATACATTCTTTTGCAATTCATGGACCACTTTTGACATGATTCTGCATAATTTTTATACCATTATAACACAAGTTTTTAGATACATACATTAAATTACATTTTTAATGGTCACAAAGATTTAGCTACCTTTTTTCCTCTCTGAATTTTTTAAAAGAGACTAGCATAGGTAAGATGGAGAGAACACATAATTTGTGGATGATATTGAGTGACCTCCAAGTGGTAGACATTTATCATTCATAAACTTCTATCATCCCACTATAAAGGCAGAAGTTTTCATTAGTGTCAGACCACTCATATTCCAACCCATCCATTTTTTAAAAAATGGGAAAGCAGGTAAGGAAGAGAGAAGTATAGACTATTCATAAGTCATCACTTCTGTGATGATTAGACCTTGATGTAAGAGCACAAGGGTTAAAATTATGCACAAGCTATGATTCCTCTACAGCAAAATGAGAAGGTCATATATTTCATTTCATGTTAAAAGAGAAGAAGAAGACATGGAGTTTACAAGTCTATTTTGTAGTGACCCAGTTGTACCCATGACCCAAAGCTAAATGTCAATTTACACGCATGCACAAATTTCAAACACAGCTTTTGAGCTATAAGTGAACAAATTAAATGAACCCTAACAGCCCTGTTTTGAATGTAGAATTTTCCTGAAAATTTTGCTTTTGTGGTAGATACTTTAGACCTTGAAATTATTCTTGGCTAAATTTCAGTTGAAACTCTCTTAATAATAATACCCAACACCAAAGGTATATGTTGGTATTTCCAAGAAATTGCCATTTTCTTTTGAGTTGGGTTTTCTGAAAATTGTTCATAGATTTTAATGTATGGGATGTAAATGAACCAGATTTTCCATTTCATTAGGACAATTGAGACATGAATCTTTCGAAGCTTTCTATATTTTCTTAATTTCTCTCTCTCTCTCTCTCTCTCTCTCTCTCTCTCTCTCTCTCTCTCTCTCTTTCTCTCTCTCTCATCTTTTTATCAATGTTTCCTCCCTCATACCAGATCACCTTTCTAGTACTGGGTTTTAATAAAACAGCGCACTGTGGAGTGCAAGATCAGCTTTTGGAGAAGTGATGGAGCGCCCAGATAACAGCCCAGAAGACATAAAAACTTAGAGTTAGCTCCTTATAGGGGTAAAACTTGGCCATTTGAAAATGGGAAATAGGCAAGACCTGGACAATTAAGTTTTTCCTCCTTTTTCTCTTCTATAGGTTACTCTGGGGTGAAGTTTCCTCTTATAAACCTTCTGCAAAATATATATGTACAGAATTAACAATCCTATCAAGTGACCTACTATGGCTTGTTATAAAGTGGTAATACATTGTATTTCATCTTACCTTACTTCTCTTGTTTTGCTCTCACACTTCACTGCCTTGGACTTGTACTTCTAAAAAAATCGTTAGTACCAATTCTTCATCTCAACATCTGTCTCTTAGAATAGGGGTTCCCAACTCTCAGGCCCATGGACTGGAACCAGCCACATAGCTAGAGGTGAGGGGCGAGCCAGCAAGCAAAGCTTCACCTGTGTTTGCAGCCACTTTCCAGCATTAGCATCACTGCCTCAGCTCCACCTCAGACCGTTGGACATTAGAGTCTCATAGGAGCTCCAGTCCCTGGTGGCAAAAAGATTGAGGACCACTGTGAGGACTCAGACTAAGATGCAAGTTTTTTGTTGATGAGTAGGAGGAAGACAGTTTAACCAGCTTAACACAACCATTAGAATTCTCAGTCCTGGGTGAACATTGGAATAATTTATTATTTTTTTTTAATAATACAGGCCCTCTGACCACCCCTCTTGCAAAAAGCAACCTAAGACCTACTAAGTCTCGAATAAGGGGGCACCCACAGATTTAAAAATCTCCTCCAATGATTCTGATGAGATCATAGGTTGAAAACCAATATTACTCTAGAAAACTAATACTACTCTGTCCTCTGATAAATCAAGCAAAATAGGAATAGAGATCCAGGTGGCCAGGAGAGTAAATTCTTTTTCTATTAGAATAAGTTAGCTAAATAAGCTTTAGAAGTTTAGATTGAAATGTAAATATATCTAAGAAAACAATGTAACCCTTAACAAAATAATGTATTATATCATGTCAAAATGTAATAAAACTTAAAAAAAAATTAACCTAATTTGCCTCTCTGACCTGAGAAATCCTGAGAAGTCACTTGCTTATTATCCATTACATAGTGAATACCAGACATGGAACTAGAACCTGCCTTGCTATTTTTCAGGTAGGTTTCTCACTCTACTCTCCACCAGAATGGCAAAGCAGGGAGAAGACACAGGCTACCATAAAAGCTTGAGTGTAAGAAGAAGGTAAAGCCAGAATGACAAACACTGGACACATAATGGAGAGTGAGATCCCTCCAAATAACTTTCCTGACTTCATCTTTGAGTCTGGAGTTGACTTGGACCTCTCCTTGATTGAGCCACTGACAGTCACATCCTTGGGTTTAATTTGACCTCTGATCCACAAGTTGTAGAGCTCTGATAGAGAAAGCCTGAATAACAGCAAACAATTATTTTAATTCTGTCTATCCCACTAAGAAACCAAGAAGAAGGAGTCTGGGTAACTTTTATGTGTCTGGGTTTCTTCTTTTGTGACCTGTAGAACAAAAATGAAAACTTTGATTATCATAGTTTTCACTAAGAGCAAAATCTAACATTAGATAGATTCACCTGGAGATCAAAGTGAAATATTTTCACAGAGTTCATCATATTAATAAGACTCCATTAGGATACATACATAGATATCTACTTAAGGGTATTAAAAGAAGTGAGAGTTAGTGAAATCCCAAGAAATAGCTTGAGTATTAGAAAACAAAATGGAATTACTACATATAATGTAATTGTCTGACTGTTATGCCATATGTATTATTCTAAGCATTTCACGTGTTTCCAATCATTTAAACACTGACACAATCCTATGAAGAAGATATTATTATTCTATTTTTATAAATGAAGAGAAAAGGTAGATTGTGTTGTTAAGAACTTGGAGTTTGATTTGGAATTCAGCCCCAACTCAAAGCCCATTTTATTCCTTTTATACTGTAAGTATTACAAGATTATTTTAAATGTTAGATCAATTTTGACAACTTCAGCCATACGTCAGATGGTATCATCAAGTAAATTTCTTAATTTAGAGATCTAGGGGGGAAAGTTCTTTTTTCTTTTCAGACTATCCCATGTAGAGTAGATTTACTCCTCATGTAGGAGAAAAAATTGTTTGGGGCTACATTCATCTTCTCGAAGTCATTTTCAATCTGTTTTCTCTGGCCAACTATAATGCCAAACCATAAACGGCTATTATCCTTGTCCAGCTAAAATTAGTTTTGTTTTAGTCTTGTCATAAAAAAACTGTTAGAGATGAATTAGGCTAGAAAAGCATAATACAGATTATCTAAAACCGAAAGAGCATAGAAGAGAATTCTGTCTCCACCAAGAAGCTTTGCTGCAGATATAACATACCCACCATGCCAAAGCACATAAATCACAGAGCAGTTGTTAAAGTATATTTCTGAAGCACATGTTACATTATTAATCAGTCCTTTTTGGGAGAAGGGCTTTCTCCATTCTCAGTTCTATTCTCTTCTCTATAGAAACAATTATACTTAACTATTACCTCCTCTAAGAAGTTATCCACAATAATATTACAATGTTCTGGCTTGCTTATCAGTGGACTATCTTCCAATATTTTTTTTAGCCAAACACAGGATAACAATAGAAATAAAAATAAATGAAGAGTTCTGTGTATTTTAGAAAAACTTTACTACTAATAACACGACAATGAAAACATGTTGAGCCCTTAGGCGTGAACAGGCACATTCTATACATTTTCTTTTTCAAATTGCTCAGTAATCTATGCATTGGCATGGTGATGTTGCTTTCTCTCTTTCTCTTTCCCTTCTTTTCATTCATTTCTTTTTACATCTCTTCTTCCTTTCTTCCCTTTCTCTTAAAAAATGCTGAAACTAAGCCCTACTAAGTTTATTTATTTGCATATGGTTACACAGGCACATGTAGGAATCCTGCCTGCTTGATTTCTACCCCCAGTTCCTTTCCACTGTAATGGAATATCTAAGTGGTGCTCATAGGATATGAACAGCTATGGACTAGATTTACTTGACTACTTGGAGGGTAGCGGTGGTGGTATTGGTAATTCTGTGTTCTCTGCTACAAAAATAACTGATTTCACTTCAATTTGCTTGAGGAATTAGGTAAGACAGTCAGGTTCTCTTTTTTTGAACATAATAAAACAAAAACATAAAACAACAGAAATTTAATTTTTTTTTGCAACTAAATAGATTAAGTGACCTAAAAGGGCTTAGCAAGATCTATGTCTCCAAATCATTTTAGAATTTTAGATTTTTTTTTTAAAGAAAACATCTTTTTTATAAATATCGATTAATTATTTGTGGACATGTTAGATTAAATTTTGCCTTATTACACTGAGCCCACTTAAAGAAATTTCCATGAGCCTGAGCAATTATATCTGTCCCCTGTAGAATAGAGTGTTTGTTGTATATAACCCTTTGTAACTTTTTAAAATTTATACCCCTTAAAGAAAAGTTAAGACACTTTTCAGAATTTTGGAAACACTTTAGTGCCTGGAGTGTCATATCTTCTCTCTTTTAGTCTTCCACCCCCATTCCAACACCTTGGGATGAATCTTGTATTTGAAAGAAGTCAGTCCTTCCACTTCCATGAAGATAACTCTATCACTTTAAGTATCTATTAGTTAATAGAACTCTACCTTCTCTTTGTAGTTACTATAGGGATTTCTAATATTCACTCAGAGCCCCAGGAGAAAGTAAAAATTAAAGAGACCTGGTGAAAAATTGAGAATGAGAGCTAACACATACCAAAGTATCACTCAGTCTAATATCAAGCCAGGCAGAAAGGAAAGGGAAGAGGAAAGAAAGAAGGAAGGAAGGAAGGAAGGAAGGAAGGAAGGAAGGAAGGAAGGAAGGAAGGAAGGAAGGAAATACAAAAGAAAGAGACAGAGGGAGGGAAGAATTGAGGAAGGAAGCAAGGGAGGAAGAATTAAAATGAAAAAAAGTTTTTATTAGTTTTTTTGTAGCTAGATCTACACAAAGCAAAATGAAAAGTTGAAATTAATTAAGAAAATTAAAGATAAGACTTTGTAACAGATCTAGAGAGTTATGGGATACTCACTGATCATCACATTAGTCTGATTCAGAATATAAACATTTTGGCCTAAAAAGCACTGAGAAGAGAAGTGGTAAGAGTTCAGGTGCGGGAATGAGGGGAGATGTTAGGTATGGCTGAGAGTGGGTAAGGTGCAAATGATCAATGGGAAGGGAGGTGGAGAAGGAAAAACATTGAGGAAAAAGCAAGGGTTGAGTAGGGAAAAGCTTATAAGGAGAGTAAAAAGTGTTTAAGCTAGAAAATCATTTCTAGTATGCTTAGCAATATTTTGAATCTGCTAAGCAGCTATAGTGGTTATTTCATTATTATTATTGATACAAGACTTCATAGTTCATAAACTCTCAAAAACTGTAATCTGGGTCTATCTAACTCTTGAAATCTCAATTTAATGATGATTAATGTATTATTGTGATCTAAGTATGTAACTTGATATCATAAACTGTTAAACAATACAAAACTCTCTGAGGCATTAGTAAGAAAAATATCTCATCTGGTCTATATATTTTGTAATAATAATTCTAACATCATTTTATGAGCATTGTCACTAAAATTATTTTGGGAAAAAATCTTTCTGAATTGTAATAGTCACTGAAAGATGACTAGTATTTCTATCATCCTCATCTTCTCCCTTAGTTTCAGCCCACGAAAGCTGGTTCTTTAAATAAATTCTCTTTAGTTATAAACATCAGAAAAGGTTATATTTTCTAACTGCCTAAAATAAAACTCCAGAGACTAAAATGAAGGGGATTTTGGAAACTCCAACATTATCACCAGCTCAAAACTATATAACTTTATATTTTCTTAGAGAATTTACAATTAACATTCTCAAACACAAAGTACCAAAATTAGGAATGAAAAACTGACACCATACAAACTTACATAAAAGATTAGAATGGAATACAAGGAACACACTTGTGCCAACAAATGAGATAACTAAAACAAAATTATTAAATTTCAAGAATGACATAAATTACCTAAATTGATTAAAGAGATAAAATATTAGAATAGATCTATAACAAGTAAAACAATTTAATTGATAACATAAACTCCTCACACAATGAAACAACCAGGCTCAAATGGCTTAATCGTGTTGAGGACATTGTGAATGTTCTCACCAGGAACCAATCTTCTGATGCCTTGATCTTGAACTTCCCAGTCACCAGAACTGAGAAAAATAAATATTTGTTGTTTGAGCCAGCCAGTCTGTGGTATTTTGTTATAGCAGCCTGACTAATACAGAAGACAATTCCCAATCTCAAGAGCATCAAAAAGAATAAAGTAATTAGAAATAAATTTAGCAAAATAAGTCCAAGATATATACAATGAAAACTATAAAATACTTCTGAGGAAATTTAAAGAAGATCTGAAAAATGGAAAGATATTCCATATGTATTGATTGGAAGACTCAATATTGTTAAAGATGACACTTCTCCACAACTTAAACTATAGATTTAATGAATACTTATCAAAATCCCAATAGGACTTTTTTTTTTTTGCAGAAACCGATATGTAATCTTTAATATGTAATCTTTAAATTCACATGGAAATGCAAAAGAACAAAAATAGCCAAAAATTTTTTGAAAAAAAAAAACAGAATTAGAAGACTTTTACTTCTTGATTTCAAAATTTACTGTGAAACTACAATAATGTGGCATAAAAAGACATATAGCTCAATGAAACAAAATAGATAGCCCAGAAATAAACCATTATATTCATGGTAAATCAATTTCTGACAAAGTTACTAAGGTTATTCAATGGAAGAAATAATAGTCTTTTCAATAGTGGTGCATGGTCAGTTATATATCAAATTATAAAAAGATAAATTTAGATATTCACCTCAGGCCACACAAAAATTAAATGGATTGTGGATGTAAGTGTAAGAGTTAATATTATAAATTGTTCAGAAGAAAACTAATAAGAAAATATTCTGATCTTGGGTGATCAAGCTCTTAGATATGATACCAAAGGCATATTTCATAATATAAAATATTGATAAATGATATTTCATCATAATTGAAAGCTCTTTAACTTCAGAAGATATCATCAAAAAATGAGAACAAAGTTATGTCATCAAGATAGTGGCATAGGTCATTCCTGATTTCGGTCCCCCTCTCAAGAAGAACTATCAATAGACAAAACACTTCTATGGAAATCCTAGAACCTTAGGTGGTGTGGGGAGGTCAAAGCAACTCTCCGAATCACAGAGACCAAGAAGGACTGCATTAGAAGGGTAAGAGGAGTTGCTAGTTGCTACACTTTGACTGTATTGCTCCTACCACAAGCTGGCACATAGCCACCTTGAGAGGGCCTACCAGGGCCTATGGCTTCTCCAATAGAAAAGAGAGCCCAAGGGGGACATCCTAAGTTTCCAGATATTTCCCATGAGGCCCACTTGGGTCTCACCTCAGAGGGATCACTGGAGAATATTCAGAGGGTAACCACTGGGAAACAGATAGTGGGAAGTCAGAGTGTACAGCAACTAGTGCTCAGATCTTGATAGGTTACATTTCTACTTGCAGTGGCACCCAAGCACAGATTCCAGCCTGTGGCTCTGCCCATTTACAGAGAAAATTTGGTGGCCCTATCTGACCAGAGCTTTGTTAGCAATTTTGTCTGATTTTAATCCCCAGCCAATGAGCTGTATTGGCTATAGAGCTTATTCTAAAGACTGAGTGGGGCAGAGGAGCAAATTCATAGTTCCCCACTGAACCTGCATAATATCCTGCCTGTTTATTGAACACAGCCCTTAGTCTCATCCAGGAAAGGAGGCCAGCCAGTGACTCTGCCCAAATGGAGAATAGCCTATGGCCCCACTAGATCAGGGATCCCAAACATCCACCCCACCTGAGAGTAGTACATACTCTCTAGCCACACCCAACTGTGGGTTGTAGCTATGGCCCCACCCAACTTCACTGCATGCTTCTGGCCTGGCAGGATCACAGAATATAGCCTAAACCTTGTCTGAATGAATGCTATGCTTGTGCCCTAGTGAAGTCCAGCCAGTGGCTCCATCAGTTAGGGAGCGCAGCCTGAGACCCCGCCCAACTAGAAATGATTATAGAGCAAGCACTGAAGACTTGACCAATAGCAATGTCTAATCAGTTGCATTGCCCTGCCAGGGAACACAGTCTGCAACCCTGCCCTACAGAGGTGATTGCAGAGCTCAACTTGTGGCCCCACCTGACCATGAAACCTAACCAGCAACCCCCAAGCAGGTATTCCACCCAATGGACCCACTTGAATGCAGAGCTGAATCTACAGGCCTACTCAACTACAGAGCCCAGCCAGCAAACTTTCTCACACTCTCCTCTGACTGCATGCACAGCAGTGGCCTAGCTCAACTAGAGACCCTGACAGCAAGCCATGCCTACCCATGATGCTCCAGCTGATCAGATTTGCATGTGAATGCTCAGAGTAGTACTAGTCATTATAGCAAAAAAATAGAAACAATATAAATGTCCAACTACTGGATGTATAAACAAAATATTATGTATCCTTACAATGGAATATTAGTCAGTAATAAAAAAGACTGAATTACCAATATGTATAACAATATAGGATAATCTCTAAAACATTATGCTAAGTGAAAATAGCTGGGAATAAATAACTATATTTATATGAATCTATTCATATGAAATGTACAGAAAAAGTAAGTCTATAGAGATAGAAGCAGATTAATGGTTTACCTAGGGCTGGGGTGGGAGAAGAGATTGGAGGTAAATAGGTATAATAGATCTTCGTGGATGATGAAAATGTTCTAAAATGCATTTTGGTGGTAATTGCATAAGTCTATAAATTTACTAAATATCAGTTTATTATATCCTTAATATAGATGAGTTTTATAGTATGCAAATTATTCCCCAATAAAGCTGTTGTTATGTCCACTCTATAGGCATAAATGAAACCCCTTTCAAAATTTAGTTCAGATTTTGAGACTGATGATCCACACACATACCAAGAGATTATATAAAGGTTTAGAACTTATAATAAGCCTATCTGGAGATAGCAGGGCAGGCTTCCCAAGTTTGTCTGAAAATTGCATAGAAAGCAGAGAAAAAAGACTCACTTGGAATTTTTATTGTGGTTAGGTGGTGAGATGAGGGTAAGAGCACTCTTTCATGGGCAGAGACGTGCATGTTTTGAAAATCCCACAGGTACCAAAGAAAGGAGCATATGGATTTCTTATCAGCTTTTACAGATATGAGGCAGAAGGGAATGAAAGTGGGATGCGGTTTTAAAAACTGTCAGTAGTCAAACATCAAAAAATGGAGTCTGACTCTTTATTAGGGCTGTTAAAAAATTTTTTCCCTAGAAGGTCTTTACTAATTCCTTAAATTACCTTACACATTCCCTAAAGAAACCACGTTAAACTCTGACTATGACACTTATAAATCCCTATTGTATATATAATATATATATCATTTATATATATATGTATATATACATATGTGTATATATATATATATACATATATATGTATATATATGTATATACCTATATATACATATATATGTATATACCTATATATACATATATATAGGTATATACATATATATACATATATATGTATATATATATATATATAAATCTCATTAGATGGTAAGTTGTCTCAGTGATCTTTGGAGCCTCAATACCTACCTAATATAAGGAATATTGTACACACCATAACTGTTTGTTGAAAATAAGTGATAGATAGTGTGGAATAAACAAAGGAGGGAAAAAGAGAGGTGGAAAAACCAGGTCTCTAAGAAAAATCTTTCACCAAAGTGTGCTTTCTTTACTCATTCTTTCGAGCTCTATCATCTACTCCATCTTAGATGACTTAATTTTTTAATACAAAGAAAATAGAAAAATAACAGTATAATAAAAATAAAGCTCATATATTCTTTGTTGTCAAAGAGGCAATTTCATATGAACATTCATTTTTCCTTGTTAAGAATAATTATATTTCTATTAAGAGATAATTTTAATACTTTATTTTAATACCTTTAATTCTTGCCCTTTTACTCAAGCTTCTCTTATATTCAGAAAAAAAAAATTCATCTGATGTTTCTGGATATGTCCTGTATCCTCTTCTCTAGTCTCTCATCTTTTAATTATTTCCAAGCTCTACCATACCGTCTTCATCCATTACCAGGTTGATTATAAGTTCTTACTTACTGAAGAAAGTTCCAGTTTACTTTGTTGTTCTGAATAAATTATTGATAGCTCTTTCTTAAGTGATTCAGTTTGCATAATAACATATAGTTATGCTGCACATCACCCACAAATAGATTTCAGAAACTTTTTAGATCAGACAACTTTAAGTAAACCCTACAATTTTAGATCAACTATGTGTAACTATATGCAATATAGGTAGATAATTAGTTATATATAAGTAATATGTAATAGCATTTAAATATGTTTAGCTTTACTAGGTCTATGTGTATATATTTATAGACATATAAATATGTGTGTGTGTGAGAGAGAGAGAGAGAGATTTATAACAGAATTGTTGAGAAAGCGCTGGTTTAGCAATCAGAATGCCTAAATTCCAATCTTTGGTATAAATCTTGCCCAACTAAGTAAATCATACAATCCTTTGAGTCTCAATTTTTTTGTAAAATAAAAGTAAGAATTTTGCCCTGAAGAAAAACCAAATAAAGGTTATGGCTGGAAGCTTTTGAAAAAGTTTTAATTTTATACAATTTAAAGATATTATTAAACATATTGCAGGCTCCTGAAAAGGTAACTCAGATATAATAGGTTAGGAACACAAGAGAACCATATACAAATATTGCCAAGAAGCCAATGCTTTATCCATACAAATTGTTAAGAGCTCTACAAGTTTAGATGATGTGACCAAGAAAAGACTTTGAGATGTGTGGCAGGCCCTGCTAACTCACAAATTCAACTCCCACCCCAGACCCATTTTTCTTAATGTTGAAAATGTTAAGGATTAATTTTTAATTTTCAAGTATCTATGCCCTAAATATGGCAGACAATCCATATCTTGGTCAATGGGATATAAGAGAATGACTCCAGGGACTCCTAGGAAAATTTTGATATCTTGATAAAATGACAGATGTGACAACAGATAAGGCAAAATTCCTCTCCCACTACTTCTTTCTTAACATGATGGCCATCACATCATGATGCCGTGAATATTCAATACATTAAAGATGATGCAGAGGATTGTATAGTTCCAGACCTCTTGTTTTGTGTGAAATTAATATTTTATTGAGCTATTTTTAATTTTTTTTTTTGCAGGCTAACACTTTTAGTGATGTAAGAGAAGACATAAGAAGATGTGAATGGTTTCTCTGATAAAGTATTGGCTCAAAGGAAAACAGCCACTGCATTGGCCACAGCTAAAACAAGATGAATTTAAACATGAGAGAGACAACATGGTCTAACAAGTCATGTTTCCCTAAATTTGGTACCAGTGACCAGGGCCCTTAGTCTATTGTTGCTGATATGATTATTAACATCTTTAGTATTCCCTGTTGGCCTTGGCCTCTGTTATTGAGCAAGTCTTTCTTAAGAGTGATGATAAGTAGATGGATAACAATTATATGAAGATAAATATTTGGCTCAACACAGGAAAGCACTTTCTAACAACTGAGCAACCCATGTGGCTAACCCATGTGGCTCTTGCATTTTTCTAACAAACCAATCAGTCAGAAAAGCCATGAAATGGGTTTTTAATCACTTCAGTGGAAGGAAGGTTGTAATTAAGAATCTAGGACTATCTGATTTTAAGTATTTATTGAGTCCTTATTAGATGCTACTGTTGTGCAATAAGCATGAGATGCATCCTCTCCTGTAGGAAATTTATCACATAAGAAACGGTCTATTGAAGAAGAAAAAATATTAACAAGATAGCAAAGTTTCCCACTTTACCTTATTCAAAACTCAGTAAAAATCTAGCTTATTTTCTTTTACATGTGCACAAATTAAAATTATGGAATACAGATTATTTTCATACAATTGTCTGCCTGCTTCTGAGAACACCAAGTAACTATTTGGATCTCTTCTCCAGACAACATGGTTTCTACGTTCCTTTGGTTATCTACCTCAAAAAATAGATTATGCAAGACAGAAAGTATTGAAATGAAAATTACTACAAAGTAAGTGGCCTTTCCTCTTAAATGCCAAAGGAAACATAAGCACTGGGAATAATTATTTCTATACCACTTCTCTAAGAATAAACAGTCCTGGCACTCACACAACTACAGTGCTGAGAATTCTAAGTTAGGTTCTGACAATTTACTAAGAGGTATTTTACGTTAGGCATTTTACATGTGTAATCCAATTTAATCCTCACATTAATCATTATTCCCATTTTACAGATGAAGAAACTGAAACAGAAGTTTAAGTGATTTGACCAAGTATTAATAACTAATAAAGAATAGATTAAAATTCAAACCTATTGTTTTCTTATTGCAACACTTAATATTTTTGCTATTTCATATTGTCTTTATTTACATTGCTTAATGGTAGTTTGGCAAATTCCACTCATCACTTTCTCCCATATGTCTGGACATAAAGAAACTGCAATCATATCACAGTTGCTCAACAACACCTTTAGTAGGTCACTATGTGTGTTTAAGATAAAGTAAGATGAAATGGGCACGTGAGGTCAAGCACCTTATATCCTAACAGGACAAATGACATATGCATGGAAGATGTCTAAGTCACATCCTTTTAAGTTCATACTTGATGTACTCCATTTCCTTTTATTTTACAGAAGAAAAATAACAAGGTTAGCAGGTGACAAAGAATATTTTCTAATAGCAAAGTCAGGGGAAGGAAGAACTCTTTTTTCTCAGACCCTTCTTTCAGTGTCTCCCTGTTGCTGCACAACTTGTGACAGTTCTCTGTATTATTTAATTTTAAAAGAATTTAATACCTTCAGTCATTTTAGATAGTAAGGTTCAGAGATTTTTATATCCATCCTATAATGTAAAGAAGAAGAGTGTTTGCTTTGTTTGAAGCTTATACCACATCATATAATCCAGATTACAGTGATTAAAATGTACACAGGAGTACCCCTGATTGTGTAAGCATTTGAAATTCAAAAAAATTCCATAGGTCAGTCTTTGTCCACAGAAAAAAATTGCCCAGACCAGCATACCAACATAGGCTTACATAAGAAGGAGAGTATATATCTTCCCTTCATAAATCTCTTCTATGTTTTATGGCATTTGCTGGCTAAAAATTTTCTCTTAGGACTAAGATGCCTCTTATTAGTATTTAAACCTACATCTTTTCTATTCTATATTCTCTGAAGATAGATAGCAAATGGAGACTTTCGGAACTGTGTTTTAGGACATGAGAAGAAGGAGCTGGTGTGTGTGTGTGTGTGTGTGTGTGTGTGTGTGTGTGTGTGTGTGTGTGTACCAAAGGAAATCTGCTGTAGAGGAGACTTAATTGAGCTGCAAGTCAGAAAACAAAGTTTCAGTCAGTGTGTATACAGCTCTCAGTTTCTGCTTCCTTCTATGAGAAATAACTGAGTTGTACTCAATCTCTAGATTTGTTTTTGTTTTTTTGGCTCCAAAATCCTGTAATACTACAAAAATAGGTGCAATTTGAATTGTGGCCAACTGTCCATGCCCATTTTATACCCCTCTAGAGTAGAATTAGAAGACTAGTGTTTTTTGAATTTGTTACTTCCATTACAGAATTATTTGTCCAAGTTAAATAGATTAATAACAGGATTTATAAAGCCTAGATGATCATGTGATTAATAATCTTTAATTAGAGGAAAGGTGACACAACCTATATCATTCTTCTTTTTCCCTTCTTATTGTAAGAGAGTAGACTATATATATATATATATATATATATATATATATATATATATATATATATATATCCTAAGTTTTCACCAATAAGAAAGGGATACTTCACAGGCATGCTGCAGAGAGGCTAAGCAGATTAAACATGGCACCATGCTGTAGCACATACATCAGCAGATGTGATGGCCCGTCCAACTAAAACAGCTCACCTTCTTTCACTGAATGCCATAAACACCCAGATCTCAACTCTGTTATACTCATTTTTGTTTATGTTGGAACCAACCCAGTTTTTGTATAAAATAGGCATGTATCTTATCTACAAAGCTGAAGATGGTAAGTATATCTATCTATATAAAAGAACACTGTTTCTAATTTTACTCCTTGTTTTATTTTATTTAAAATTAATGAGTAAAAGGTACAAGTTTTGGAACTGGGGGCTTTTGGAGTATGCTAAGGCTAATAACAAAACAAAATGGAAAACTACATTAGCAAATTACATGTATATAATATATATAAATATCTTTGAAATATATATTTCAAAAAAAGGCCTCTTTGTTATTGTAATTTCAGAACAGCAATAAAGACTATAGAGCCCAGAATTTTAAGCACTTCCCTGCTGGGCTAGTGACTTAATTTATTTCTTTAATTTGTTATAATCCTGCAAAAAAAAATGATATTCTGTGGAGACCTCAGTAGCCTGAGTTCTGCACATATTATTTGCTGTAGGAGATTAATGAGGTAGCAGAGGCAATTTCTAATGAAATCCCTTGGTTTTCATCTCCTCCCTCCCCACCCCTGCCTCAGAATCTGTGGCCAATTCAGTATTATATCTGTAAGTGTTCCTAGCATGTTTGATGGGGAAAAGGAGAAAGGTATGAACCATGGGGTAAAAATATAAAAACACTTTCCTTCCTAACCTTGTCCATTAAGTGCAATTCAATAACTGATTATTCCATCTTCCATAAGACTTGTATGTTCACATTTACCTTGAAATTGTCAATATTCTAAGACTTATAATTTGTAGTTTGGGACATTTCCAGTGACTCATTTTTGTTTAATCTCTCCACAGAATACCTAAACCAAGAAATTATGAGAAGTCATCTTTATTGCCTTTTCTTGATAATGTTACCTTCAGTATATATTAGTATTTTTGGTATTAAGACACATTTTTTAATCATGATAAGTGAAAGAAAAGTAAAAGATAGTTCAAAATATGGACATAAGAGTTGTGTGTGTTACATGTGAGCATTTGAAAATCAGTTTACTACTGACAATGAACTGCAGCACTCCCTATATCCATTCCAGAGAACACTTCCGAGGTTAAATATCGAGGACTGACGTGGATTTCCCACTCCACTCAGCACTGCTAGTTCTGTAGAATAAGTGATGGTCAGGTGATAAGAGCCAAGAGAATTTTGACAAGAACAGCATTTTTCACAATAGCTATAGAAAGGCTTCACAAAATAAGATTTAGGAATTTCAAACTCTCTCTGATGCTCACAGCAAATTTAAATGGCTACTGTGGCATAACAGTAGGGGCCCTACAAATGTTTCTTTGGTGGAAAAATGTTTACTACATGATATTCAGTGAAAAAAGAAAATATAAAATAAATAGTATGAACTCAAATTTGGGAAAGAACAGTAACAAAGATAAAAGAAAGCAGTGTGTGTGTGTATGTGTGTGTTTAAAAAGAGAATGAAAGTAATTAGACCAATATTTACAATGGGTGGCAAGATGATCTATGGTTATATTTTAATATTATTGTGTTTCTAAAATTTTGTATTTACTATAAAGTACAAAATATATATTTTAACCAAGGAATTGAATTATAGCTTTAACTAGTTTGACATATTAAACATTGCACTTTTTTATATTTGTGCCACTTTACCATGAGTTATTTTCCCCTTCCACGAATATTTTCATCTAGCTTTTTGTAGGCTGAGAAATGAAGACATAAAGAAGTCAAATGATCTGTCAATTACCACATAAGCATATCAGAGTTAAAATTAATGAAAACTTGGAATGCTTATCATGAACAAGGTATCAGAGATGGAAACAAAAGTTCCTGGAAGAGTAAAGGACTGGACATGCTATTATGTAAAAATAGGTTAAAAAGGAGTATTGAGTGGTAAAAATGAGATTTAAAAGAGACCATAATCTGGAGAAAATAAGCAAGGTGAGTTAAGTGTTCATATTTGTTATATTAGAGATAAGTTTTCTGAGGATCAACTGTTTATTATTCACAATATATTTTTGTAGCCATGTAAATATTTAAAATGTGTTCTTCATGAGTAATAGCTATTATTAATATTTGTTGGTTGTATACCATGTGCCAGATACATCCAGGAAACTTGTGGTATGATATTTTACAGATACTATCATATCTATTTCTCCCCAAATACCACATTTTTATAATAATGAAATTGTGGCTCAGAGATTAGTCTATTTATCCAGTGTCACACAGGTAAAAACTATGTAATCTACACTTGAACCCAAGTCTGCCTGACCTCAGAGCCCATGCTTTTGCCAACATTCTATATCTTTCTACATAGTGTAATGGAAACACAATATATTATCTAAATAGTTAGTTGGCTAAGGTGAAGATAGAATTCCCTGTAGAAGAGAACTTTGCTTTTGGTTAGGAAGTCAATTTAATGGCTATGTTTGGTTAGAAAGGTTAAATTAGTTAGAATATGACAATAGTACTTCAGTAATTTAAGGAATGTAGAAGTTTATTTCTTGCTCACATGGTGATCTAGAGTGTACCTTTTCAGACCATGGTTCTCCTTCACTTGATTATTCACGAACCTAGACTGAGGTCGTCTCTTCCATCCTCAAGATGTGGCTTCCAATATATTTCTCATTGTGGAAATTCCAGCGCTTGGGCAGGAGGAAAGAGCACAAGGCAGCACACACTTGAGCATTCGTACGTCACACAGAAAAAGCACCTGTCAGTTCCACTCACATTCCACTGATGAGAACTCAGTTATCTGTCTTTACTTCTAGAAAGAGAACTACAGTTGAAGAGATACTATGCAGAGCAGAGATTCAGAACACAGAAATAAGAAATTGGAGCTAGAACCAAGAGGAAAGTTTTTAAACAGTTTTGGAGCTATTTGGATATGGCAAGGTGCCCAGATTATGGTACTTGGGGCTACCAGCCATTTTAGTAAAATATTCACTGTGGCTAGTCTCAGGAAGCTTGAGAATTTGAGGCTATTCCAATCACTGATGGTAAAAAGTGGCCGGGAAGAAAGACCACTCAACTTAGAAGTAGAAATCCAAGAATCTTAATCCAGACCTTGCTACTAACTAATTATTTGATTTAGGGCAAACTTCTCCATTAACCCACACCTCAGCTTTCTATGCTATGCCATTGAATAGAAATATTATACTTACCCCACCAGGTTTTTGATCACTGAAATCAAATAATGTATGTGAAAGCATTTGAATTTGCAAAATGCTATACAAATGTAAGGTAAAACTGCATCACTAGACTGGAAAATTTACAGAATATGACCAATTCACATTGTCTGGGATAGTGGTCACTTTAGTTAATGGTGGGGTAGAAATTAACACTGTGAGGGTTAAAATACAGTAACAGAGCTATCTGGGGATAGGAGAAGATTTTGGTGCAAAAATCAGATATCAAAATTAGTAATGTTTCCAAAGAATTTTGCCAAAACTTTGACCAATCTCTTCTATGTTTGTATTTTAATAAATAAAAAGACCAAGATATTTGGAAATCAATGCATAAGGGAAGTTGAAAGTATTTCAGATTTTAAATTCAATAAGCTACTAATTTTGCTTGTGTACATGTGTGCATGCACAAGCATGTAATGTGTGCATTAATAGCTATGATTGCTGCTTTTTCTTTAGAAGTGGATTTTATTTGTGTAATGTTCTGTAGTTAATTAAATATCAGAGAAATGTTTACTGTCTGAAGTTCCGCATGCTTGTGAGGATTTTGTCATTGACTTTGGTTCAAAAAGGTCACCTTTAGACATGTTAATGAGTCATTAACATGTCAGTGTTGCTACTTTCTGCCTTTATATCTCATATTCCTGCCTCATCCAATCTCATCATATGTATGTGCATATATATGTATATATATGTACATATATATGTGTATATACATGGGTATGTGTGCGTGTGTGTGTGTGTGTGTGTGTGTGTGTGTGCATAATCCCTAGCACCGAGAAATTCATTTCTAGATATTTTAAAAATATATTTCCCTGTGAAGGGTACAGATAAATTCCCTGTATGTTCTTTTGCAATTTCCTGTGAATATATAATTGCTTCAAAAAATAAATGTTTTTCTCTAAATATTTCTAATACATAGAAGAGCATAAGAAAGTTTGTTTGGAGCTCTGGTTAAAGCATTTCTATTGCCTTCCAAATGCAGTACTAGAAATATTACCCACTAGATTTGGGATAAAACAAAATTTTCTGTTTAGATGCTATCCAAATTATAACAATGCAAAAAAGATTTATTTAATGTGAGTTCCTTAGTAGAAGTTATCCTTCGATATAGACGAAGCTAACATAGGGGGAAAATTGCAGGCATTAGAGCTGGGTTCTTTTTTTAACAAAACCCTTTAAGAGAAAAAAAGGACACTCTGTAGGATCATAAAAGCCTATTGGAAGGGACTTCTCAAAGTAGCATGAGCCAACCAAATCACTATTCTTTGCATGTAATTTAACACTTCAAAAAATATTTCCTGAATATGTTTTATGTGAGAGCTACTGAGTTTGGCTTGTAGAGAAAGCTGAAAATGAAGAAGCCATCAACCCATACAGTCACTGAGTCATCTCCCCCAATCCCTTCATCATTATCTGTATCTGAATAAGATCTATAGAGTCTATCGCTTCAATAACTGCCACATTGTTCTCTCTTCTTTCTTCCCCTTTCCAACTGCTACTTTTTGAAGACATAATCCAGCTCTTCCCTGGATTAACAATAACTGTGCTTCAGACTTACCTTTCTTTAAGTCTTTTTTTAATGTCACCATCAGCATAATTTTTAAAATTAAAATATCATTAAATTACTCTTAAAATCTTTTATTGCTCACTATTATCTAGTTAGTGATTTTTAATTTCTATTTTGTGCAAGTGCAATACTGTTTGTAAACAGAGTAATATCTCAATAAATTAAACAGTTGAAACCAATTGGTATCATAATAAAAGAAATTACTTTATGAGGCCCAACTAGTTGATTGTAAGGTCAATTCATGACAGCATTGATATTATTAAGATTATTAACAAAATTTTAAAATCAGGACTTTTTATAAAATTTTAGTCTTACATCAGTTTTAATGTCCAGTTTTATTTCTGTGTTTGGTTTAGAATTTAGAGACAGTAAAAATAAAATAAATCCTACACACTGGCAAGTACTTGAAATTAGGAACACATTTTTAATAACTATTTTTTTTCAATTAAACAAAAATGACAGAAGCTTTATTTGAAAGCTGTGCAAAAGGATGTAAATTTGGCAGCACAAGGTAATTGAGCTGGTCAGCTCTTGTGTGTTCAAATGTTGTTTCTTACATATTTGAAAGGGTTTTTTTCTTTTATTAATTATTAAAAATAGCTTTAAAATATTAATATAAAATCCAAATTAACAACCATGTAGTAGAATCAAGTATAAATTTCTTAGCACCTTAGCATGCTTAAAAAGCCCTCAGTAATCTTGTTCTTTGTGTTTTTCTCCAATTTAATGTCTCCTCATCTTTATCTCTAGGCTCTAGCCCAACTATTTCTGGTTCTTTGAAAGTGCCGATTGTTCAGCCCTTGGTTTCCTACCTCTCACCTTTCCTCCTGTCTATGAGACACTTGGAGTATTGTCCTTCATTACATTTCTACTTCTCTCTAGGGAACGTGGCCACTCTCTCTTAGCCTTTTTTACTCTAGAGAAGGAAATCCAGATTTTACCTTCTGTGGCATTTATTTGTTTTCTGCTGCTTATTTCCTTCATTCCTTCAGGCTTGAGGGAGGGACGGTATGTTATTCATATTTTCAGTAGATTTGCAGTATGTCAAATTAGCTTACTTAAAACTATGATTCACAGATCCCTTATATGGCTTCCTTTTAGGTTGGCCATCAGAGAAGACAGTGTGAGATTTAGAGGCAGAAGTATATAAACAACCATTAATCTCTGAAGGTCAATGTAGGGCACCAATGGCTGCAGCAGTTCACAGGCATCATCACTGATTTCCGGTTCATGCTGTGGTGGGAGAGCAGTTGAGCCCAGGGGCAGGCATATTTGATGCCTCATGGCAAAGGACACTGGCTTCTTCTGCAGGGCATGAATGTCATTGATTTGATGGGTTCCAGGTTGTCTTTATAAGTTTCAATTTGTCCTCATAATGCCCTTTCTCCTGTTCAACTTTTCTTCTCAACTTCTGGCCCTGATGAACTCATCACCAGATGTAGAGGTATCAGCCTTCCATAGACTTCATCAGCCTACAACTAGGTAAAGTTTAATCCCTAGAATAAATTATTTGATCCATTATCAGTCATCGTGTCTTTACTTAAATGATTAAGCCCTACCTTACACAGTATTTTACCTGAGATAGTTTCAATACTCGATCTTCAGTTAGTGTTCATTTCAAAAATACTATTGCCTTCATCAACAGTCAACACTAACCTCTCTGGTGGCAAAGTAGTGATAGGTATAAATTGGATTTAACAAGGACTTTCTAGCCAACAGGATAGGAGGTCACATTAGATTCAAGTTATGGACAAGATGACTTTAGAAAAGATAAATGTATAGAAAATAGTGCCTGCACAGTTTTCTTGGGAGAGAGAGTGGGTCCAGAGCTTTTATAAGGTTCCAAAAGATCCAATGTTATAAGTACTCTTTAAGCTACAGAATGCAGAAATAGAAACTAGTAGAACTCAAATGAGAACCAAGTCTTTTGATCTTTTGTTTTCCTTCTACTACAGCTTTAAAATAAAATAAAACAAAATTTTTAATCATAGAAAAGCTTCAGTGTAAGAGAAACAATGAAACAGACTGTGAATACTCAGACTTGTACTGCATCAATCTTACTAATCCTTGTGGGTGTCCACTGACAACTGTCAGTCATCTATCAATCTAGCTTGTACAGACAGATGGGAACAAAGAAAAGTGTAAAGTACAGATGAATATCAGGGAGCTATTTTGAGTAAGTTCAGAGGCTTCCAAAGTCTCATTTCTGCCTTAGTGATGTCTTTCAGATGGCATGGTTCTCAAAAATATTTCACCAACTCAGACTGCCCACAATAAATAAATGTTTTGTTATTTCTCCAGTAACTTGACTCTACTCTTCTGCCTATTCTATTGCCCTCTTCACTGCCCTCACTTCATATATGGATTATTAGTACCCTTGTATGTAGAACAGAAGAAAATAAATGCTTTTGACTTTCTCTTTTTAGAAAAAGAAAATTAAAAACACAAGAAGAGATGCAACAGTAAAGGAAGTAGAGAAATAATGATGGAGAGTGGGATTTTCCTAGACTATCCAGAAAACAGTCTACACAGGTTTATTGGGAGTTCTCATAGAACTAGTACCCTATGAGAAAGTGAAGGACATTGATTAGGCAGATGAAAAGGTTGAACCATGATGCTAATGTCAGAAAGGTCTCAGTTGATGACAAAGAGAGCTCTGAATCTGACATGGCCCTTTAGCATTTTCCTGAATTGAGATTAAAAGCCAGACCTTTTATCCCCATATCAACTAGTCATCGGCAGAGGAAGAATGAGTACCTCAATCCTGGAGGAGGTTGGGAAGCTCATTACAGCGTCCCCCTACAATTCACTGCTTGTGCCCTCAGATTAATTTATTTCATATAATAAATTTATCCCACCTGGAAGCAGCACCTTCAGAATTCTAGATGGCCTTGTACTGTGAGGAAACAGAAGAGGAAGTTTAGTGAAATAAACTATAGCCCCCACTGCTGCAACTAATCCTTTCCTTTCATATCACTCAGAATGTTCCTCTATTTTTCACTCTAGAGTTCTACACTCCATTAGCATCACTGCTAAGGTAGCTCTGTAATTCCTCTTCTTTAAGCCTGGGTCATTACTATCTCTAAGCTCTACAAATTATTATATCGTCATTTTTTTGGTCTTTGCAAGGGTGATAAATTCTGTGTCACAAAGAAAGCCTTCATATTAATAAATTTTCCCTTGGTTAATTTTATGTCCTAACACTGAGCTCTAGAACCCTCAGATTCAGTTAAAGATATAGTCAACATCAGTATATATTGACTAGGTTCTATAGCTCTTTCAAAGAATGTTTTTTTCCCTTCTTATGAAGCCCAGCACTTTCAAGCATGTTATATATAGACTAGGCCCTAATTTTTGGTCTATTGGCCAAAAAAAGAGAGAGTATTGAATAGCTGTCCTTTCAAGCAGAAGTGTCCTCATTTAAGAAAAAAGGGAGTATTGGTGTTTAATAGGGATAAGTGAGACACTCCTGCAGGCCCCAAGATTTTCTAAGTATCTGGAATTTTAATATTTTTGAATGTATTGATTTAGAGACTTCAGAGTTTCCTCTTTCCTAAAAAGGGCCATGACCTTAGGAAAGCAGATTTTCCAGAGTTGAGATTTAACCTTTTCTGGAGTTTTGTTACCCTTATAATTAAGTCCTGGGACTGATCTTTGGCCTGTTCTGCCCTCTGGCTGTAGGAGATAAGAGCCTGTTTCTGTGCTGCCAAAAGACCCTCTGGCTCTTATACTTCACCTATAATTGGTGATTAATCACTCTCAACCTTTCATTGTCTTTCTTCAATGCAAAAATTACACTCAGAAACAGCCATGTGATTTCTTTGTCTTTATACTACTACTACTTCAGCCTGTCAAATGCCTGAGATATTGCACCTGCCAGTGCATTCCCTTCCATCAATACCCCATCCCAGTTTACTCTCAGTGAAATTTTGACAATTGCACAGCTTCCACATGACAGATGTTGTGAGCACTCCACCTACTACCAGTGATGGGGGCTTCATTTCTAGCCCGCCGACATGTAATCCAGCTCCAAAACACCATTTTACAATCTGCTCCCTCACAACACCCCTGATATCAACTGCCTTAGATCAGATTCTCCAAAAAATGACTATGAAATAGAAATTTTCTTTGCAAGAAGATAATCAAAGAAATTTTGGTAGCTATAGAGTTGTGCTATGTAGATCTACCCACAAAACAAACTGCTACAGAAAAACAGGTTGGCTGACAGCTTCTAGATGCCACATCTTTAGCTTAGTTTTATTTTTGTTTTAGCATTCACACTGTGACTATGGTTTCTTGGGCTTCTCCAGGCCAAAGACTTGCCACAGCAGGGATACTAGAGCCAGAAAATTTCTGCCCAACTCAGGACTCCACCAATGGGCATGGATTGCTCTGCCCTTATTAGACCGATTAAGACTTTCAGAGTTAAACTACAGTTTGAGGCTTTCCTACTCAATCCTACTTCCTTTTCTATCCCTTTTCATAGGTGTCAGACCTGCAGCAGCTTGAAGGCTCTCCTGCCTGCCCCTGCTTCCTATGCTCTTTATCTTTCACAAGCATTTTCCCCAATATATATTTGCATGTCTAATTCTAGTTTGGCCTCTGCTTCTTGAAGGACCCAAACTGATACTGGAATGCTCTCAAAAACAACTGTTATGAGGGATTCAAGAAAGGAGGGGGCCGGAAGTTAGATGGCAGTGCAGTTCCAGAAAAGGGACTGACTGATTGTCTGATTTCACCAAGAATTCTGAACCTGGGATGGACACTTTAGAGTTGTCTCAAATTGAGGCAAGCGGGCCAAACATTTATATCCTACATCCATGAGTCACAGGATAAAGGTTGACACAGGGAAGGAACACAATCTTGGGTGAGTCAGCTCCCAATGGCTGAGAGAAATTTCCAGGGAAAGACTCAGCTGTGGGCCATTAACAGCAGACTCTCCTGGCAGCTGAGGAAACAAGGGTCTCAGTTGCCAAGAGAATAATCTAGTTAGCATATAACTTCTACTTCAAAGAGGAAACCAAAGATTAGAAAAAATCATATTGTTATGATTAAAGAACAATGTCAATAATTTCTTCCCTCTTTATAAAATTCTGTGAATGAGTAGAGTACGTTTCTAAGATTAGGGTAGAAATCAGGGGAAGAGAATCCCATAAGCAGGGTGACTGAGCAAGAGATACATCACATGTCAGTAGAGTATGCTTTGTGTGTGTTCAATTTTTCTGATGGTCTATGCTTCTGCCCCATATTGGGGAGACTTTTTTTTTTACTCTCCTTATAAAAAGTACAAGCAAGATAGTGTCAATTATTCAACCATGCTAAAGTCAGCCACAAGGTTGGTCTAAAGGGAATATCTACTTTTTTTTTTAGTGTCTACAGAGTATTTTTTTCACAACAAATAAAACTAGCAATAACTACAACTACAAAGAATTGAATGTTTTCTAAGAAATAGGTGTGACCCTATATTGTGTTTGCCAAATCAAGTTATTTAATCTCCAGAAAATCCTATAAAGCAGATATTGTTATCTCTCTTTAGTGGTTGACTAACTGCTGGTTGAAAGGTTGATAGCTTTCCCCCAATGTTACACAGCCGAGAATCAACAAACTGAATCCAACTCAGTTCTCTCTGGCTCCAAGAGCAATTTTATTTACACCCTTCTATGCTTTCATATCCACTTGGAAATCAGAGCTCCAATTGCAAAAACTTTTGTTCTTTTCCATACTTATCTCTTTAAAAAAAAGACAAAAGTCATACCTTTGAAGGCTTTGGACTGTAAAGATCAAGTCTATAGATACAATGATCAGGAGGTAATTACACAGGTGTCTGGTAGCAGCAGAGGTAGATTTCCTCTAAAAATTGGGAAGTTATTCTCTAAAATATTTGCTCTTTGCCACTATGCATTCACTCAACTGCTTTTGTCTCACAGTATCTCTATTCTTCTGAGTATTTTCCCCTTGTTTGGCAGTTTTTAACATAAGGGCTGCTGTGTGCACATGCACGTGTGCGTGCGCGCGCGTGTACACACACACACACACACACACACACACACACACACACACACACACTATTGCTCTTCAATTACCAGGATGCAGCAGGCTGCTAGGATCTTTCATTCTCTTTCCATATTCAACCTTTTGATGTGTTGCCTGTAACATTCTTTCCCCATGGGCTAACAAGGCTATCTGTGAAGAGGGTTTCATGGGTAGCCAATTATAGAGAGGATATGAGGGCAATCAGAATAGTGCAGCCTGTTGGGAGAATGTCATTTATAGAATTAAAGGCAGAGCAATCACTGCCAAAGGGTTTAGTTTGGACAGAAGCTATAACCTTCCACCCATACTTTCAGTCATCTGAATTTGAAAGGTTATTTTTGTATTTTAGCTTTAATTTTTTTCTGTTTTATAAGTAACCATTGCTTATATTTTAAAATGTTTAATAGTAATGGTAATCTCTTTGCAACAAAATATGAATGAAGGTAGCCCGTCCATAAAATGTAACACTGTGAAAAAACTCCAACAAGCATTTGAATATATATATATATATATATATATATATATATATATACACACACACACACACACACACATATACATATAAGTGTGTATATATATTATATAGATATAGATAGATAGATAGATAGATAGATAGATAGATAGATAGATAGATAGATATAGAAATGAATGGTGGTTGTGAATAAAATTTCAACATGCAAATGAAGAGATTGGAAGAAAATTGTGCTGCTCTCTGTGTGTAAAAGCCAGGGGTGATGGCATGTAACAGTTGTACATTTTGGTGCTCCTAAATTAGAATATGTAACGCTTAAGCTTACAATAACCCAGCTAAGTGTTTGTGATAATATGTGCTGTCCTCAATTGTATATAACCAGAGCAGCCATGTCATTCCATAGATTGGAGGCAAAATGAGGAAGTGGAAAAGAGCTTCTTTGCTTTCCTACCTCAATTTGTCTGCAGTGAGAGATCAGTCCTGATTTTTATTAATTTCCCTGAGTCTTGAGAGGAAAGCTGATATGGTTTTTCTTAAAGAACAAAAAAAGAAGATAGAAAAAATATATAGGGGGAAGGGCATGAAAAGAATGGCCCTATCTATATGCCTCCCATCAATCCCACAAATGATGGCCTCATTTAACCAATAGCTCCCAATTCACTCCAGTTAGATTCCTTAAATGACCTAACTAACTGGTACTGGATTGTGCCTGAAACATTTTCTATCAATTATTAAGGAGTACACAGACAGGCTTTGACACATTCAAGTGTGTTTTCTGACCATATTAAAACACAAACAGAAGAGTTGTATGTTTAACCAACATAAGCAGATGTCAAGGAGTGCAAAAATATGCCTATTTTAAAGTCAGTATGTCTGTGTATTTGTGCCAGCATATGCCCAGAACATGTGTATTTTGAGTGGTAAGCATGAGGAGTAATAAGTAAAGGAACAACAATGCTCTTCCCTGAAGAAGAAAAAAAAGCCTGTTATAATTTCAGTAAGTTTAAAGTATTTTAATATTACAACATTTTGCATCTATTTAGGAGGGTGAGAGATGGGCAGGTTGAGATGGGTACTAAAGTGAGAAGTCTGAGAGAACATAAAGATGTAGGGAGAGTTCTTGATCTAAATTTGTTCTTTCATTGAAATGTAACGTCAGCTTTCCCTGATAGAAAAATGAGCTGATGTCAAGAAATATTCCTCATGGGTGGAACAGAAGTGTACAAATAGGTACGATTGAAAAGCAACTTTTAAACAGGAAAAGGCGGGATTTAGCTGGGAAACTTGAAGGGAGTTGATATAAAGTAAATCCAGATATTACCTTGATGAAGTAATGAGGATGAGGAGATAAACTTCCTCACAAAAAGGCAGAACTTAACAATGGGCCAGGGGAAGATTTTTCAGGCAACCTGATCAAGGGAGGATACCAGGAACTAGTATTTAAATGGTTGTTTTGTGCCAGGCACTATGCTAGGTATTTTGCAAGTGTTACATTATTTAAACTACATAACAACTCTGAGGCAGGAACAATAGTTCATATTTTGCCAGCAGATAATAAAAAATGACACGAGTTAAATTTTTTCTGAGGATCACATCACACAACCAGTATTCAAGCCAAGCTCTTTCTGATTTCTAGGAACTGGAACCCACAAAAGCATCAGGAGTAGTAAACACACCTGTACCATGTTAGTGGCAAATGACGTAGCAGAATCTTTGGGACCTGACAATAGAATGTCCTAACTAGAGATTAGGAAGCAGATTTTTGACAGCCCTGAGAATTCTCCAGACCTTGCAGCAGTGTCAACCTAAATCTCCTGCGGACAGTCTGAGGGGCTTGGAGTTAATCAAGAGATTAGGTGGGGTAAACTTCAAATGACTCTGAGAGACTTCTTCGGGTATTTGGCAGCCATACAGATAAACCACTCAGATCTCCTTTGAAGAGAAAATCTTCCATGAGGAATAGAGTTAGCTGAATACCTCCAGTGCCAAATCTTCAGGATCTACTGCAGTGTCCATGTAGAGGCCATATTCTTCCAAGAATATTTGAGCCAATGGTTGAGCAGGTCATGAGTTTTATAGTTAGGCCATTTCTGCCAATTCAGAGCTTCTCCAATAGGCAGTCATTGCTTTTAGGCCCCACCTCAGCTTGGCCAGGAACTTCTCACAGCTGCACTGCAGTCTATAGTTCTTCCTACTCAATCTTCTACCATTCTCTTTTTCTTTAGGAGGTGTGAACCCTCTGCATCATGATATAAGGCTCTTCTTGCCTGCCTCTCTTTACTCTGTTATTATCCTTCATAGGTGGTCCTCCCTAAAATTCTCTTGCATTTCTAATCCAGTCTTGGACACTGTTTTTCAGAGGACCCAAAAAGACTCAGTCAGCACTGGGTGTGACTCAAGAGAGCTGATAATAAAATGAGGTTTAGGGTGTAGATCACTAACTATTAGCTGGTAGAAAAGACCTTATTTCATGTGTTAGGTTTGGGCACAAATAGTCTCTCAAGTCCAAGGTGGTGTCCCAATTGGTGAAGGCTACACCCATGATGACCTGGGAAAATAGCCCAGTGGATAGACATACCATTGCCAGAGGAATGATTCAAGCATTTGAAAGCTGTGGCAGGAACAGTTCATATAAGGACAGTGGAGTTGGTTAGCCTTTACTAAGTTGCATTGAGTTGCAATGCAGAGAGATGATGAGAATAGGCCAATAACACACAGAGACTAAGTATGAGAGCTAGAGAAACTCAGCTTTCAAAGAGGTTCTTATCTTCTGCAATAAGAAAGCAGACATAGTTCATTTGAAAACACAGTATTTAATAGTTAGAGACTTGAACAAATATTTTATGCTAAGGTCAGAGTTCTGGCTGGGAAACCAGGACCCCTGAAACATGGGATAGGTCTGTCTGAGTAGAAGCTTTCATGATTGTGGCTCTGCAGACTTACCTGCACTTTCAGAGTTTGCAAAGTTGCCCCACTTTTCCCTGTAAAAGTTAGCACTTTTGTGTGGAGGAAGACACCACAAAAGTCTCTCCTATATAAAGTAACAAGTGTCTTCCAGGATATGTAAACTCCTCTTCTATCATACTGATCATTAAAATGGTTAAATTTCATTATAGTGTATAACTCTACTGGGAAAGGTTTAGATTGATAAGGACAAGAAAAAGATTATGTCTCAGAGAAGCTGAAAGAATTAGCAGAACCTATTGTTGAATTTTACAGGTACCTGGTCAAAGGAACCAGAATTTAAGACTGGAGAAGCAAGAATTTATTGACTTGGGAGTAATTTCTTGGGACACAGGATACAATATTCTGGCAAGGATTTAAGAAATTGATGGCTCTTAGAAACCTGGAGAAAGCAGTATTTGCTCATATTAAGCAAATATGAAATGTCTGAGTTGCTACAGCAGAAATGAGAGGAATGAGAAGGCTGAGGGTATGGGTATGTTGGAGTGAATATATCGCCTAAGATTGGAAGACTCACCAGAGCCATATATTTCCCAGGAGAGTTGAGAGGGCGTGCTATCCACCAAGACCATGCTGATGAAGGACATCAACATCACGAAGTTCAGTGGTAACTTTTATCTGCAGGCAAGGGTTGGGGTAGAGGTGATCACAGAGCTTGACCTGTTAGGAGCAATGGGAAAACAGAGGCTTAGAAGAGCTGTGAATGAGCTGCTACTCAAAGCTGTGCAGGTGGTAAACCTGAGTGTGCCTGGGTGAGGCTGTTCTATCCACGGAAATGAGCTGCTCCCATCTCCTTCTACAAGAAAGCCTGTTATAAGGAGTGTAATTGGTAGACAATCTGCAGTTGTTGCACCTTCAGGATCTACCTTAGCGTTCACATTAAGGCCAAGCTCTCCCCAGGCAGCCTTTAGCCAATGACTAAGAATTATAAGATGGGGGAGAAAAGAGGATTACCAGAGGCAGCCATTTCTGCTTAGTGCAGGCCTCCTCAACATGCAGTCTTTGCTCCAGGAATCCCCATTGGCCTGGTTGAGACATTCATGGAGCTGACTGCAGTCTGAGGCACTTTCTATGCAATGCTCCTTTGTCTCTCCTCTTCCTTGACAGATGCTACATCTGCATCACAACCTGAAAGTGTGCCCTTATTCTGTTCTCTGTGCCTTTTATACTTCACAGTCATTTTTCTCAATAAATCTCTTAAATTTCTAATTCTTAGCATCTAATTCTTAGCTGGGGCCAGGCTGCACACCTACCCACTTAGATGGACATAAAACATTAAGTTTCTAAACAGTCTTTCATGTTTCCTATGCAAATTGGTCCTGAACACAAGTCCCTTGATTTGACATTTTGGAAGTTTATAAATACAACCTTCTCTCCTTCAGTAAGGCTACGAAATAGGAGGACTCCTAGCTGCAGAGAAAACATGAGAATAAGATCTATGTTCAAAACTGACCCAGCAAAGAATAAGGGGATAAGACATTTTCCTAAGGTAGTATTACAATTCCAGAAATACTGATTACTATAATGAGAGATAAGTATGAGATTATTTGGTTCACTTGGAAAAAAAAATGGTGTCAAACTGACTGGCAAGAGTGAAAGGAGATGGAATAGAGAAACTGGCAAGATCATGAAAGAGTATAAACACAAAACAGCCAACCAGAGAAGAAAAATCACTACCGATAATAACTGAAGCAGACACTCTTAATCAAATTAGAAATTTAAAATCAATGTATATGCAGCCAGATATTGTTTTTTTCTATTTAAACATTGTGTGTGTGTGTGTGTGTGTGTGTGTGTGTGTGTGTGTGTGTGTTAGTTTTAGGTATACAGTATAATGGTTAGACTTTATATAACTTATGAAGTGATACCCCTGATTTCTCCAGTGCCCATCTGGCACTACACACAGCCTTTACAATAACATTGACTATATTCTCTATGCTGTACTCTACATCCTCGTGACTATTTTGTATGAACTAATTTGTACTCCTTCATCCCCTCGCCTTTTTCACAGCCCACTCAACCTTTTTCCTCTGGCAATCACCAATTTGCTCTCTGTTTCTGTGACTCTGTTTTGGTTTAACTTCTTTGTTTCTTTTGTTCCTTAGGTTCCGCATATAAATGAAATCATATGGTATTTATCTTTCTCTGTCTGATTTATTTCACTCAGCATAATATCCTCTAGGTCCATCCATATTGCTGTAAATGGTAAGACTTCATTTTTTATGGCTGAGTAATATTCCACGGTATATATGTAACATAACTTCTTTAGCTAAACATCTATTAATAGGCATTTAGGTTGCTTCCATATTTTAGCTATTGTGAATAGTGCTGTCGTGAATATAAGGGAGCATAGATCTTTACTAACTAGTGTTTTGGGTTTTTTTGGATAAATACCCAGAAGTGCAATAGCTGGATCAAAAGGTGGTTTTATTTTTTTAACATTTTGAGAAACCTCCAAACAGTTTTCCATAGTGACTGTACCAATCTGCAATCCCACCAACAGTGTACAAGGGTTCCTTTTCTTCCACAACCTCGCCAACACATTGTTTGTTGATTTATTGATGATGACCAACCAGATGTTATTAATGATAAAAGTATAACTTCCTGGTATGGTCCACACTCCCAAACACAATGTGTCCACTGAAGAAAAAAACATAGTACAGATAATTAGCATACATATGGTATAAAAAGAAAAATAATCTAATTTTTTACCTTTGCTATATTTATGACTAAAGTTTTTGTTAGGTTTTTCATTATTGAGGATCCCAATGCGACAAATTATGTCTGCCTGTGTTTTATTGTCTTTATCATCTTATTTGGATCTGATTTCAATATCTAGGGTTTTTCTAGACACTGAGAGATGGTCTTGCTTTATTATAACCAGGCAAGTTACTTAACTTCTCTGAGTCTCAATTTTCTTATCTGTGAATCAATACTTGGCATGTGTGTCTCAAGGTGCTGTTTATGAAGATAAAGAGAAATGTATATAAAATGCCTTTTATAGTTCCTTGTACACAGTAGATAGCATTTAGCAATAAACTATAGTTCTAATTAGTAGCAGTGGTAGAGTAGTATTAATAGTAATTGTGGTGATGGTAGCAATAAACATCTGATATCAGGTATTGAAATATGACATACACTGGAACCCTCATAGAAGACTTAAGAAATGCACAAAAGTCACTTAGGAACAAGATGACTAATTTTATTCATTTTATTTGAGACCACTTGAGATAAACTAAGCACAGTCCTCATAAATAGAACCACCAACCCACCTATAAACCTACAAGAAATAATTAATGGTTGTTTTCAAGCCATTACATTTAGGGAGATTTGTTACATACAAATTGCAGATACAGAGAGTAATGTCACACACATACAAAAAAACATTTGATAAATTACATTTTTAGTTGACATTTTGTCATGTTTTTTTTTGGGGGGGGGAATTTTTAATTTTACAAAAAAATTAATCTTCATCATTCACCTTAAACAGTTTGATATGTATCTTTATCACACCTTTCTCCAAGCTCTTAGAATAACATTTATACTCATTTATCTGATTTATCACATATACACTGATTTACTATTTTTCCCCCCTAAATGTTTAGTTTAAGGAATTATAGTGTACATATTTTTCTTTGTCTTACTTTGTAACCTAACAATACACTGTGGGAATAATTCCAAGTCCATAAATGTAGATATAGATCATTCATTTTAAGAGCCCCATAACATTTTATTACATAAATGTACCATGTTTATTCACCTGCTAATCATGGTTCCTAACACTTTCTTATCACTACAAACAAAGATACAATAAACATTCTTCAACTATTTTTAATCTAAATCTCTCTAAACTCTTTCTAAACTTCTAATAGCCTATATCCAGGTGTTTTTATTTCTAGAAAGTGATGAAGACCCAGAGGAGATAGCTAGGTCAATAGGTAGGTGTTTTTGAAATGATTAAATCTGAATAGTTTGCCATAAGCATGAAGAAATTTACATTACCACCAGCCATATACGTTATGCATTTCCCTCCATAACTCACCCCCGCCACCATCTCCTCCACCTCTAGGTCTTTTCACTTTTTAATTTTGCATAACCATGTATGGAGCACTGAGCCTGGCTCCATGAGCACCAGCACAAGAGACAAATGTTCTCTACTTCCCACGCTCTTCTCTTTTGCTCCTGACGTTAAGGCAGGGCTCTCTGGCCACATCAGTTGTCAATTAAAGCCTAGCCTGCTGTGTTCCAATCTAGCTGTTGCCTCCTTTATGTGCTATTACACATTCCAGTTTCTCCATTCTCTGCCATGTTTCAGCAGTTCTCTCCCTGAAAAGGAGAAATGTCCTTTACCTCCAGTTCTCTAGGACTTCTAGAGTGTCCAACATCCTAATAGAGATTTGTGGAATTCTTTGTTTCTCTTTTCTTTTTATTTTCTCTGTCTAAAGCTCTGAAGCAAATCTGCAGGACAAAAGGCAGAATTTGAAGAAAGATATGAGCACTATACATAAGCATAAGTCAATGTATGTAGTCTATTCCTTTATTTAACTTGCCACACACTGACTATGTTCTTGGTAAAAGTTTCCTAGGTCATGCTTTTCCTGGGGCTCTACAATCTTAGCCTATCACTAGCCTTCCCGAAATGTTCGGATTTACAATGCTCATAGTCTGGGGTCCCCTTTAAAGCCACAAAAGTTTATTCTTACTTTTGGAGTGCCAAAGAGAAGTGGCTTTTCTTCATTATTTGTTCTTCTCTAACAAAAATGTTCAGTATTGACTAATTAATGATTCTCACACTAACATTATTTGATCCTATTCTACAAATTAGCACATGGTTAATTGCACAGGGCATAAGAGAAATCTAGGGACACCCAAAAGAAAAAATAAAGCTTAAAATAATTTGAATAATCTTTGCTTCTTTTTTTAAACATTATTTATTTTTTTCTGGAAGACAGGGTAGAGAGACATACATATGAGTACAAGTCATGGTCATGTTCTCAAACTCTATGACATTGGAAGTGACAGGAGAATATGGGTATAAATGGGGCCAAAATAAGCCTTTTTTTCTTTCTATCTGCCTAAGACCCTGAATTATTTATTATTATCAGAAGAACAGTACAGATCAATGTGATTGTCATTACAAGAACCAAAGATCTTACTTTCATGGGAACTTTCAAAAGTCACTGTGGATGAGCTGACCCATCTGGGAATGCTGACATTATTCTCCTTTTCTCTGCATCATCTTTTCTGACTAGACAGGCAGTTAAATGGCTCTATAAGTGAGCAATCATTGTGATATGAAACACGGTGATGACTTGCCTAGAATAGGATGGAATTGACACACTATCACCTTGTAGAGATGTAAGTGCCAAAACACAGTTGGAATTTTGATGGGTAACAATTACTAAATTTGAATAATTAAGGAAATCTATTCTTAGGGATTATTTGACCCAATAATTATTATACAGAAAAATTAAGTGTGTATTTGAAATTCACATTTTATCACCAATGATGAGCCTGTCAATTCCATCTCATTAGCCAGTTTTCCTTACAGCCTAATGTTAATAGAATGTTAAGGAATGTCATTAGAAATCAGTTTATAACAATATATACATACAGGGTCTGCGGATTGTAAACTGTCAAAATAATTTACTATTTTTGTATAGAATATCTAACAATCTAATTTATTGAAAAACAAATACGGTCCAACCAGATAGCATTTTACACTTCTCACTCTAGCAACTTCACTAGGAGAAAGGAAAAAGATAAAGAAAAGATCAGCATTTATATATTGGTTAAATTTAAAATGCTGAACTCTTTACATACATTCTTCCCTCAATTCTCACAACCACTTTATTACTAGCCTTCAGTTATGAAGAAATGGAAGATTTGAGAGATAAAGTCCTTCCTAGTTCACAAAACTGGTCAATAATTGAGGTGAGGCTTGAACCCAAATAATTCTGAATCAGTAGCCAAGGCTCCTTCCATGCTCCTCAACATGAGGTGTCTGTTCCACTAGGAGAACTCACCAGAATCAGGAATGAGAACACTCACAGCATAATTCAAAAAATGAAAACACAACAAAACCAAAACAAATTAAGCCATTTAAAAATTTATTTCAAGTTCTATGTAGAGTGGAATTCAGCATACTTGGATTTTTCTTAGATAAACTGAAGTGTCGATATTTCTTACAGGAGACAGCTACTTAAAGTTGTGGTTCCCAACTCCTTGGGGTTAAAATTTTGTGATTGCCACAAGGCAACTTTCAAAGGAGAGTCAAGAAGAACACCCATCTGGGGCAGAGGCAGAAACTTGGGAGTTACCAGGAGCTGGTGTGATGTTAGAAACAGCTTCAGTAACATTCATTTTATTCAATTCATCTTATTTCATCAGACTAGGTAGGTTAGAAGACTGATGAAAGTATGAAGTTATTTTAAAATGTTGCCAAATGTTTCTCTCAAAAAAACACGATTCAGATTTGTTACATCATTGTGTTATTTACAAGGTCAGCATACATTGATAGCCCTTACCGACATGTCAGAGACTAAGTACGAAGTCTGGAGGTCCTGGACTGACTGCATGGAAAACTTTCATATAAGCACCATAACTGTGTTCTGTTTGACACCATGAATTTTGTCAGAATCAGTCCATGATGGTAAATGTTGATTTAAACTCTGAAACCCTTCAGCAAAAATATATATAAACAGTAAAAACAAACTCGAGATCTTATTTAAGATGACCAGATAGAAATATGAGACCGAAAAGGAGAAGTTCTAGAATTCGAATTCTTTGTCTTCAACATGAGTCTACTGGTGTAGATGGTTGTTTTTCAAATCACCAGTCATGAAGTCAATTCGGTGGCCTTGACAGACATTATTTTAAGATGAGATAGAGTAGAAAATAGTAGCGTATATTCTCCATATTAAAAAGTAAGTATTAAAATAGTCACAGAGATGTGAAGTACAGCATGGGGAATATAGCCAATAACATGGTAATAACTATGTATAGTGGGTACTAATCAGGGGAATAATTTTGTAGATCATATAAATGTCTAACCACTATGCCATACACCTAAATCTAATAAAAAACAATATTGAATGTCAACTCTAACTGAAAAATAAAAATAAGTTTTAAAAGTAAGTACTATCGTGGAAAAGTTTTATCTCAGTAATGAACATATTTGCACAGTAAGTTCGTGAGTACTGGTTCACATTACATAGTATTTCTTTATGTGTGTTGCAAAGAAATTTGAAACTCACGGGTCTTGATGATATCTAATGTGCCTTCCAGCTATAGAATCATACAATTCTGCTTTAGTCTAAATTGGTTGAATCTAGATCAACTATTTGTAGCCCCTGATTTTCCCTGAAGGTTGCATAGGAATAGAGGTGGTATGGGGATAGAGGTTGCTTAGGGATAGCTACAAGCAGCCTCAGAGAGGCTGATGTGTCAGAGCTGCAATGCACCAAATCTGGGGCACCTTGTGATATTTCCTGCATTGTTAAGCAAGATATGCAATAAAGAACAATACAGCTACAAGAAAAAAAAAACAACAGCAGCAAAAAATAGTTCAAAACTTATGGTTTAGGCAGAAGCTCAAAAATAATATGGAGCCAGTATTCTCTCACTCAAACAAGAGAAGAGATGCTAAAATGAATTGACCTCTCTTTATGGGTCAAACACATAATGTATTGTATGTATTACATGTTATACATATTAGTTTGTTGCATTTTCACAATCCTCTTACTTGGTTATTATGTCTCTCCTCTCTGTTTTCATAGTTGAATAAAATAAAATTTAGAAAAGTAAATAAACAACTTGCTCAATGAGGTCACAAATTTGAACCAAGCCTAATTCGAACTGGGTATATTTGGTTTTAACGTTTATCTACTTTTTATTGCATTGCTATATTTTCACAAACTAACATGTACCCCTTATCCTTATTGATGAGAGAAACAAATGATGTCAAATGCTTTTTGAAAATGTAATGTGAATTTTCTTTGGGATTACTAAGGTTTTAGAAGCTTGATGGAACAAAATATTACAGTTAGATTTTTTTTTTTTTAATGAAGAGTAGAGAAAGAAAAGGCAAGAATGTAGTGGTAATCATAGATAGGTAAGATCCCTAATTTCAGACACATTTTAAAAGAAATACTCTCTGAAAAACAAAGTAAAAAAAAATGTGGCAGGAGGGATGCAGAATTCAGCTTTTACAAAGTAATGAACAGCTGGAGTGTTTCTGCCTGACTTATCCTATTGCAACAAGTTTGGAATTTTTAAGTTTAGGGAGGAGAGATGAAATGAAGTTCATGTTAGTTTGGAGTTATCTTTGTAACAGTTACTCTTTGACACAGAGGAATCTTCAACTTGAAAATCTAGATAGTTGATAATCATCCCCAGAGCTTGGAGCATTAAAATTCTCACCTAAGGAACTGTTACCCATTGAAACTGGCCTCTTTTGTGAGGTGTCATGTCTTGGCTCTCCTGCTTCTGCCTCTGCCTCCTCATGAGCGCTGTACTAGCATTTCAATGAGGACATGTTCACAGGAGAATTCTTTAAACACTGAGCTTCTGGTTCATTCAAATTTCAGTTTGGGGCTCCTGGAAAACACCAAGGAGACAGGACAGATGTGCCAGTGAACTATGAACATCTGGAAAGTTTAGCTGTGGGTCAAGATACGCTCCAAAGGTACGATGACCCCCCTCTCATTTGCAGTGACAAGAACCTCTAATTTAAGGCTGGTGGAGCCCCTCCAACCTGCCAGGTCACATTTCTAGGCAGAGGATGAATTGTACTGTTACAGTCATGCCACATTTTACAGACTTTGTTTGGACAGTAAATTGGCCTGAATAAAATATGAAGAACCTGACTCTGATTCCAATGCCCCAGTGAGATAGATTCAGAGCCCACTGGGAAGGGCTAAGAGGGTGTGATTCTCTCCAATCAAGTAACTAAATAGCAGCTGTTCCCATAGGCAAGAAGTACAAATGACTCTGCTACTGAAATAGGCTTATAACAAATCCAAATTAATCTTTGTGAAACTGTGCTCTAAATGATTAGTGTTAACAAGCATTTACTTAGACAGTTGCACTATTTTTTCTCCTCAGGATTTCAGAGCCCAGCAAACCCCTCATGCCCTTCTCCTTATTTTCTCATTCCATTTCAGTATGTTTTCTTTATTTCTGTAGAGAAAAAAAATGCCAAGAATCTGCACAAAAATGTGGCTGTTAGAAAAAAAATGCTAATTCCTATTCAGAGCAAGGTCTGTAGAGCCTACCCAATTATTTAGTACAAATCAGTAGGTGACCTTGACCCACAGGAATAATGTAAGCAGACTAAATAATTAATATTTGGTCTGAAGCTACCATTTCTTAATATTCAGGAGGTTTGGGAATGAACTAAAGAAGTGCAGCTCAAGGTCTTTTGACTATAGGTATTTTTCTTTTTACTGCCAATGGTCTTATAATTCAAATAGCGCCTACTCTCCTAAAGGATTCATGCCATTATCCAATTCAGTAGTCAGATTGCTTCTCCCCACCCTCATTTTCTACCTAATTCAAATCATACCCAACTTGGTCACTTTTGTGGGCTATTAAAGCATTAGATACAGGCATGAAAAATGATTGATTAAAAAAATAAAGTGGTGCCAGTCCCAAATAATATCAGAGAGGTATTAAGACATTGTGGCTATTTATTGTTCTCTGGCGTCTGTAACATTTTTTATTTTTTTAGAGGCAACTTCATAGTTGGGAAAGAGAGAAAAATAGCACTTAGAGGAGCAGAAGACCGTAAGAGTGAAGTTTGGGCTACCTAAATGAAGAAGAAAAGGCGATTAAGAGCCCAGAATAGGAGGTTTAAGAGGTTGGACATACTGTTGTATGGGAAATGTAGCTGCTCTCTTTCACCGTATATTCCTAAGACATACACCATTGTGCCTTTCTCTTAACCTGTTGCTCTTATGCTCTTTTCCTCTTCTCCCCACAAGCAAACAAATTAATAAAAATAACAATGAACTCAATTTCAGTGTCCTAACAAGAAATATGAAGTACATGTCAGAAAGCATTATAGTGTATAAAGAACAGGAGGTTGAGGTAAGATACCTGAGCTGCCATCCTGGCTAAGCCGTGAAACAGTGCTGCTGTGTGAGCTCCCAAGTAATTAGAGAAAATAACTCTTTGTTCAAAATGCCCTTTCTTCCAGACAATTTGGCACTGTACGTATATATGAGGTTGCCCCTGTCAAGAAAAATAGGAACAAAAAAATGGTTTTAAGTAATCAAACAACAAAAAATGTTATGATTTTTATCTCTTAGTTTCAAGGTAAATATAAGTACGATGTAAACCTGGGCTGCTTCTCTCACTGATTTCTCCTATTGAATAAATCTCTTTCATTTATTTCTTGGGGTTTGCCTCATCTCTTTTCATTTAATTTTGTGCACAAACAGAGCTTCCCTGCTTCTTTAGGACATGTCTCCCTATCTACAGTTTCGAATCAAGAACAACCTGACGGCTCTATTCACAAAAGCTATAACTTTTCTGAACAGTTCAAGTATAGGTTTTAATCAATTCCCTTTTATTTTGTAATTTCTCTGGAGGTATTATGCTTGTGGGGGCTAAGACTCAGCAAGAAATGGACACAGGTGACTAACAAATTGTTCATTAAAAATATTCGGATAAGCAATGTCTATCAGAAAGGTTGTTTGGCAAATTATATGAAAAAAAACCCTCAAGTGTGTAAGTTTTTCATTTTTTATTTGTTGTCTTACTGTAGATGCAGACTGAGAAATAAATATAGAAATTAGAAACATATGAAAAAATAAGAGATAAAAGAAATTCATTGATTACTTCTGGGGATCTAAGAAAAACTAATTTTCAGTGAGCATTCTATGAATTTAAAGAAAAAAAATGATGCATTTTACATACATATTTCTTAATTAGATTTCAACAAAAGGAACAAAATGCACAACATAAAATAACGAAGATGTCTTTTTTTTTAAGAGAAAATTAGGTTTTCAGATTCTTTTTTTTTTTTTTGCTTATTCTATGATTTTTCTATTTCTTCCTTTGCCTCTTTCCTCAAAAGGCTAAGTAGCAAAATTCCAGAGTCCAGTTGTACTCTTTAGGACTTAGTATTCACTTAGCCCCATCTTCCTTCATGACATACCTCCCAATATAAGGTAAACATCAGCTATATTTTTTTCCAAGTTTTGTCCTCAGTCTACACTTAAAATGTTCATGGACTAATTATCCACTGAATAGTACTATGTGGTGTGTAGGATTTGTCTATGTCCTCCCTCATTCCCCGTATTTCTAACTTTTACCCATTTTCTTCTCATTTTTACAATACTCTGACCACAAATGAAAGATGGAAAAATAAAAGCTGTTCAGTGTTTTGGTAAAAAGAGCAACTGTATTAGAAATGAAAATGAGTGTCTCAAATGAAGTATAGGATTATCTGTGCTTTTTGCATATTCATAACTGAGAGTCAATTGTACTTCACCATAACCACTCACCGAGTAAAGATGCAAGAACTGACCCTCTAAGCTGCAACATCTAATTCTGAGGATACTAAAAAAATAAACAGTCACTATATAAAGGGATAAACCAGGATCTTCTGTACTCCCCTTTCTCTCCATTCACCTCTAACAAAGGGTAGCTGCTCCAAGCAAATTTTTAACCACAAATTTGAATGTTCTGCCTCTACTAATATGTGCCAAGATGATCAAATACACACATTACTTATAAAATATCAGCATTGCTGAAATTACAAACATATCATTTTCTATTTCAAGCAGAGCAAAAAACAGCTATTTTTATGGATTTACAGAGTGATTTGATTGTGTACAAAAGGAGAGAATAAAAATTACACCAGAGTAAAAATTGTATTATACACATGAGAAAGACAACAGTCCATGCACAGGTAATTGTTAGATATGGAATGAAGTTCATTTGAGCCCTTGACTGTAGCAATATGCTCTAGAACTTTTCACTGAAAGTATATTATTAAGGAACAAGTGTTTTGTTGTTGATATCATGGTGGTGATTTTTTGTTTTGATTTTCTGTGTTATTGTGGGGCAATTGTTATTAGGACTTCATCAAGAAACATATTTTAATAACTAATAACTGATGATTGTGCTTCCAGAAGTTAACCCACCTCATTAATGCAAAAGCAGAATTTGATATGTAAATACTTTCTTTGTATAGTCCACATTTATTATGGTATTTGAAAAATTAGGGAACCCCATGGGGTTGTTATTGATATTAAATGAAACACTCAACATCAAAAAAGTTAGAAATGATGAGCACATATTAGATGCTCTACGAATGTTAGTTGTGAAGGATGATATATTTAAAGCCTGATGTTTCTTTCTATATGGAATTTTCCAACTTTTGCTTTCTTGTTATTCCTCATACAGGTGAGCTTGGGATGAAAAAATTGTTCAGCTCCTTTCAATATCAGTATTCTCTCTCCCTCCTTCTCTCTCTTTCTCTCTCTCCTCCGCTCCCTCTCAATCTCTCTCTTTAATTTTCTGTATACAAAAAGCGGGAAAAAAATGTTTGCTAATTAGAGAACAATTTCTTGCGGTTCTCATCTGAATAAAATAAACCTAGCCCCTTTCGTTTGTTTATTTGAATTATTAGATCTGTAATCTGTAATGTTTGGCAAAAAAGGGGGAATAGGACAAAAATGGAAAATTAATTCCCAAGCTTTTGCACGGACAAACCTATGGGTTGAAATAAGCAACAACTTAGCCATTAAAATAAAATGAATTTAGCCTCAGTTTCTCTACTATCTCAGTTTCCTCAATTTGCTTATACCAATAAAATTGTGTTAAGTATTGTTAGGGTACAACACATATTTATATCACTTTCTATTCAAGAGTTCCTGGATATTAATGATAAAAGCAAAATATCTGGACCTTTCTACGATGTTTACATTTCTTTACCAACAAAATTGATCTGGCAGAAAGTAACCATTTTAATATTTCAGGAGATCGCCTTCAGGTTTAGCTATGTATGTGTATATGTAGGTATATATATATGTACACACAGATGAACACATTTATAGATACATTCATATATCCACATATACCCACACAAATATATATGTACAGAGAAAGAAAGTTATACCAAAAATGCAATTTAGTGTCCTTCTTAAAAAATGTAATATTTATCTCAGAACTTATAGTTGATATTCTGGACAATCAGATTTAAATATGCAAATACCATCTAAACAAGATGTGAAACATTTCCATCACAGACAAAGTACCCTGGAGTCCCTTACCAAATACCATCCTTTAGAGGAAATGACTTTCTACATTTTTATAGACAAGTTGCTTGTTGAATTCAAATGAATAGAATAATACAATAAGCTTTCTTTTGTGTCTGACTTATTTGAGATCATTTCATGTTGTTAAGTTAATCACAATTTGTTCTTTTTCATTGGTATATGAATAATCCACACGTCTGGTGATAAATATTTGGTTCATTTTTTTTTTCTGGCTATTACGCAGAAAGCTATTATCAACATCTTAGAAAAGATGTGTGAATGTATGCTTTTAGGTTTTTTTTTTTTTGATAAAAACCTAGGAATGGAATTTATTGAATTACAGGTAAGTACATTTCTAGCTTTAGAAGAGATTGCAAAACTGTTTCTCAATATGATTGGATCACCCCATCAGCAAGTTATTAGATAGAATTCTGTGTTCTACATCTTTACCAGTCTTCCCCTCTGCCCTCCAATGCAAGGGGTGTAAAATAGTACTTCATTATAGATTTATTTGTCTTTCCCTTGTGACCAATGATGTTAAGCAAATGTTTTTTGGCTTTTTTGGAGAAGTGTATGTTCAAGAATTTTAACCATTTTATTCCGTACTTTGTTTTTTATTCTTGTTTTGTAGGAGTCCTTTCTATATATTAAATACAATTTTTTTGTGTTATATATGCCTCATAAAAGTGTTTTTCCTTTATGCATTTCATGTGTGGAGGCTTACATTTTCATATTTCCATATTTAATGGAGTTTGTAATAAAAAGAATATTTTTATTTGGATAAATTCCAATATATCAATGTATGTTGTTTTTGTATCTTATCTAAGAAATCTTAGCCTATCTCAGTCACAAAAATATTCTCCTATGCTTTTTGCTTAAAAGCTATATGACCAAATTTAGTTATCTATGCATGAGTGAGTCTATTCATGAACTCTATTTTGTTACATTGATTTATTTTTCTCTCTTAACACCAATACAACATTGTCTTGATTACTGTAGTTTAATATGGTTGGAAATCATGTACTATTAATCCTCCAACTCTGTTCTTTCTCCAAGGTGTTTTTACTACACTAGATACTTTGCATTTTATATGAATTTTAGAATCAATTTCTCAATGTCGATTTCTAAAAACTCTTGGGATTTTGATAGTGTTACACTTACATTATAGATCAATTTAAGGAGAATTGACAATTTAAAATATTGAGACATAACCCATGTACAAAGTATGTCTTTCCATATATTTAGGTCCTCTTTAATTTTTCTTAAGAATGTTTTGTAGTTTTTACTATACTAACCTTGCAAATCTTAAGTAAATCTATCCTTTCATATTTTTGATGCTATATTTGTATCATTTCAATTTCAAATTGCTCATTGATATATAAAAATATAATTAATTTTAGCACATTAAAGTTGTATCATGTAAGGTTGCTAAACTCACTTATTATTCTAGTATCTTTATACAGATTTTATTGGATTTTCTACAATCATGTCATCTATGACTAAGAAGAGTTTCACTTCTATCTTTAGTTCCTTTTTTTTTACTAACCTAATTGCACTAGTTAGACTCTCCAGTACAGTGTTGAGTAGAAATGATGAGAACAGGCATTCTTGTCTGTTGTCTATTCCTGATCTTATGGAAAATGCAGTCTTTCACTATTAAGTATTATGTTAGTTTTATGTTTTTCTTAGATGCCCTTTATCAGATTGAAGAGATATCCTCCTACTTTTAATTTGCTGAGAAATAAACATTGGATTTTGTCAAGTGCTTTTTCTGTTTCTATTGAAATTATCAAATAGGTTTTTTTTTTTTAGTTTTTAATATGCTCAAGTACATTCAGTAATTGATTTTCAAATATTAAAGCAAGCTTATATTTCTGGGATAAACTTTAATCAGTCATGACATACTCTTATTATTTATTTATATATATAGTTGAATTCAATTTGGTAAAATTTTATTTAGAAATTTTACATCTGTGTTCATGAAGGATATTAATCTTTGTGTTTTTTTTTTTTCTTAAAATGTGTTTGTCTGGCTTTGGTAACAGTACTGCTGAACTCAGAATCAGTTGGAAATGTTTATTCCTTTTTAATTATCTAGAAGAGTTTGTGTAGAATTGTTAATTTTCTTCTTTCTTTTGGTTCAATTTGTTGTTATTAGATTCTTAAAGTAAAGACTGAAGTCATTGGTTTGTGAAATTTTTTCGTTTTAATAACAGACATTTAGTGTTGTAAATTTCCCTCTACATGCTGCTTTAGCTGTATCTCACAAATTTTAATAAGATACTTTAAATACTTTACTTGTAACAATTGCAGTATCTCATCACAGCTCTGCAGTCTTGATTTAATTATTTCAGTTTTTTGTTTTTTGTGGCTTTTGAATAATTTTCTATGTAGATTATAATGTATTTGCTTTTAATTTTTTGCAAAATTTTGTTGGTATTATTTTTATAATTTTTAGTGGTTTTCTTTTAAAATTTTGAAATCATTCAATCTCTAAATATTAAAAGCAAGAATAAAATCTATTAATATACGACTTCGTGGCAGGAGAATTTAACATACTTTTAGTTCCTATGCTTTCATTTTATAGTGCTTGGAGACATTATCCAAGATTCAAAATGTTATTTGTATGTATAATATGAGTACATATTATTTTAATAATTATTTTTAAAATTTAGATTTATTTTATAAAATATTTACAAAATTATTGAGACTTGCTATCACACTTAACTGAATTAATTATTAATTATTTATTACAACAATTTGTTCATTTTGTTTTCTCTTTTGAATCATTTCTCAGGTAACCAGAGTAAGCCTTTAAATAGTTTTATTTCTAAAAAGCTTACTAAAGTAGCACATTTTACGGCTTTGTTCCTATAGCAAAATAAAAAAAAAAGAGAGAGAGAAAAAAAGATAGGTATATATATTTTTATTGCCTTCATAAGAGAAAAAAAATTGACTTTTAAATAATTTATCCAAAATCTTTTTTTCAAAACTCTGCAGATAGCGTAGAAGCATACTTCATTGCCTTCTAATTATTCTTAGAATAAATGTTTTAGACAAGATATAGAATAAGCCATGTTTAAAAATCTTTTTTAGATATCCAATTTATCTTTTACCAGAAAACATGTAAAATTATTCCTCTTGATATTTTACTTAATAATTTTGGTAAGATAAGTTTTAGTTTGACTTCTTTTTAATTACTTTTGCTATTTGAAGCAGTAAAGAGTCATTTTGGAGACACCAGAATATTTATAGAATATCAGTATTCTATAAATATAATATAAGTTCTTTATACTCAATGTCTATCATCTTTCTTACTGTCTGTCCTATCATCTACATTCTTAGAAGGCTTTCTGGTTTGTTCTCAAAGTAAAGAAAATAAATCTTCATGAGTATTCATTTGGTTCCTTGTCCTATTTCACAAATATTTTTATTTCTATTATTGTATTTATTGTGACCGTGTGATCTTTTTTTTATTTCACTCACCTCCTTTTCCATCATAATTCCTTTTACTCATATTTGGCATTCCTCTCACATCTCTCTCATATGTGTAATTGTGCATTCTACTGAATCCAAGGGTTTGCTAAAACTTTATTCTGGTTTGTCTAGAAAATCAAATTAAAAGGTGGGACACTGTTTTGAATCTTTGTAATGATGTTTCCTTTTTCTTTTTTTCGCCACGCCTTTTACATACCAGCCACCCTATAATGAGGTGATTGCTAGTCAGATATAATATTTACAGTAAGAATGGTTTGTAGCATTCTCTTAACTTCATCCAGTGTCTTCTTGGGTATTGGTAGAATCTTTTTTTTTTTTTTATTTAAATCTGGAAAACAAATTCATGGGTGCTCTTTCCAGTAAAAGTTTGAGAACCTGGTAAGTGTTGAGCTCATGTTATTCTGCTAAATTCTTTGGAGTTAGTTCTATATCTGTTATTTCTTTCACATTCTAAACTTACTGAATGTATGGCAAAAAAAAAAAAGTGCCAAATTTTTAGTCCTCAATGCTCTCTTTGTCAACCATGGTCTACTTCTTGGAATCATAGCTCTCAGAACACGGTATACTACAACTAATCCTTTTCTTAGCCACCCAATTGCTACTCATTTTCATGTTGTTCTGGGAGTTTCAGTTTCAAAGTGGATATAAAAGAAGGGGCCAGTGGGGTTGAGAAACAAGTTAGGAGCATTCTGATTGCTTCAGGTGCAACATTTATGAAACAAACAACTTGCTTTCAGTTTGTATAAACCTGGAGCCTCTGAATCAGTGACCTATCTTTTCAGCCTAGCAGTTTTTTCCTGGTTTCTAAAGAAAAGGTAAGTTCATTTCATTTGCTATTAAGCTCCACAGTTATTTTAGTTAGTGAAATTTGCTCTCATATTTGGCAAAAGTGCATTGACAGTTTTTGTTTTTGTTATACTTTTTTATTTTATTTTATTTTTTCTGTATCTTCATAAAGGTCTTAGGGGGAAAAAATCAGAAATACTGTGTTAGAAACAGCTTGTCAGGCAACATTTTAAACTGAAAGGCCATTAGTCCTTCGCTGCCATTTAAAGCCCTCATTCATGCATTTCACATTAATCTGTCAGCAACCACCGACATAACATTTGACGTTGTGACCCTGCCTTACTCATGTCTTCAGTGCTAAGGATACTTAATCACTCTTTCTGGATAGGCCATCCTTGGATCCTTTACAGCTCACCACCGAAGAAGTCTTTATAGAGAAAATACTCCATTAAAACTATTTCACTAAAGCCAGAGAAAGAGAGAAGACTCATTTTGCAGGCTAATACAGTATATTTTCTCTTTATTTTTTTTATTGTTTTTATAGACATGAAAAAAGATTTCAGCATTACTGGTAGAGACCTCTTACCATTTTAATGAGTTATGTAAAGAACTAGCATGAGAGACTTAAAAGGACATTGAGCTAGAATTCTTGAAATTCAGGTCTAATTCTGATTCTGTTTCTAACAAGATTTGTGACCTATGTCATCTATACAATGAATGTCCCTTTCAACTCCCTCATTCTACAGTGAAAGAGAAATATTACACAAACTTATTTATACTGAGTCAAACTCATTGACAACATACATCAGATTATCCAATTATGTCACATAGTTCCAAACTTTATAGATTCTATAACTCCCAATTCTAAGATCAACCCTTTTCTTAATCTGGTAGAATTTCCCTGAGTTTAGAGACTCAATATTGAATTAACTCAATCTCTCTTTTCTTTATAACTCTGGTTACCAGATTTTTGTCTTGACTTTTTGAATCAATCACTGACTGCCTTGATTCATTTCTCTGATCTTACATACAGAGTCAGGTTTACGGCTGTTTGACTAGTACATTTGCTTAGTGTCCCACACTGAGTTTAATGCTGTGCTGCTGGAGTATTAAAATTCTTAACCATTTTATTTTTGAACTTGTATTTTGTAAGTGAAATCCCTTGGAACAATGGACCATGAGTATAAAAGAGGAAATATGCACAATATGTATGTCTACTGTTTCTTGCCTCCCTATTCACATTGATGCATCCCAAAGGCATTAATAATGCCCCATAACTCAAAATTCTAGTGGATCTACAATGTGTGGGAGTTCAACAGGACCCAGAGTAAGTACACGGTAAACATGTTCTATCTCCAATTGAGTAAGGGGGAGGTGGGGAGTGCTGACAGCCCCAAGAGATCACACTTTCTCTTCAAACCAGTACTTCCAACACAGCTAAGAAACATAAATGAATAAGGAACCCTATCATATCCTTTCTTATTTGTGTTACTTGCTTGCATTAGCCAAACACCTATGCTGAAAAACAATGACATAGAAGGAAGGGGAAAAATAGGGCAACATATGGGTCTTTCTTTCATTTTTTCTTTCCAATCATACCTTACTCATCAGTAAAATCAAAGGTAAAAAATTTTAATAGAACGTGTGCATATCAAAGAGTCAAAAGTAGTTTCCAGTGATCTGATAACAAAACACATATTCATGTATGAGCTATGAAATATGCCATTTTGGCAATTCTGTATATAATTAAATGTTCTTAATTTGAATTTAAAACTAGCAGTGCACATTTTTTTAAATAATAAAACTCATGCCAATAATTTTTAAATGTTATTTTCCTTCACTTGGTATATTAAATAACAAATAACAGTATGATAAGTTAAGAGTGATCATAAAAAAAAGAAAAAAGTTTTGCATTTCAATACTTTGATGACACTTTCTTTCCTACTTATTTAAATAAGGGGCTCTGCATTTTCATGTTGCACTGGGCTCATAAATTATGAAGCCTGCTCTGCCCACCTTTCCATGGTATTTTCCACTTTTTATCCTACTTCATCTAGGAGGACCCACACTTTGATCTTATTAACCTCCCCAGGAACCAGAACTGAAGTCCTCGGGGTCAACTCCCACTACCTACTGGTTGATGTCACTTATAACCTGAACCTCTGACTCTTCTTAGACCATTCCAACATGCTCTTCACCTTCCCAGCATCCTATTTCAGCTTCTGTGATTGTTACATATCATCCCTGAATATATACTGTCTGCTTAGTCACCAGCTCCTGGCCTTTGTCATGATCAGCCCTCAATTTCTTGGGCTCAAATGTTTATGAGATCAGAAACATACAGTGAAAAAGGATCATTCATTCATTGAAGCTGGTTTTACTTATTTTATATCCAATGAAAGACAAAGTAACCGAAGCAAATTCAGATTTTATTGGTTTAAAGTACAACTCCAGATTCCACCTTTACAAAAGATAAGTCATGACATCTCACAAAATTAGTACTGAAAGAACAGTTTAGTATATAATATGTAATCCCTTTAGGTATAGGTGAGCAAATTGATACCTAGGGAGGACATATGATTTCTTGTTAATACACAACTAGTTAATAACAGAAATTAAACAGGATCAAGATCTTCTAAGTCCAGTACAGATGAGGTTACTGAATGAGATCATAATATAATAAAGATTCAATGCCAGGTACCTATAAGGGGTGGTGAGGAAAAGCATTATAAAGCCTCACAGTCATTTTGGAGCTCTTGCCTATCAGACAAACACAACCACCACTACCAGATCTGGTCATATGTTATCTCTTCAATCATCCCCTCATCTCTTGCTATCCAAATAATAGTCTAGGACTGGTAGCATCAGCATTAGCTGGAGCCAGTTAGAAATGAAGACCCTAGGCCCTGCCTCAAATCTGCAGAATCAGAATCTGTGATTTTAACAGGACCCCAAGGTGATTTAAAAGGACTTTAAAGTTTGAGAAGCATCAATCTCAATTTAAAATGTTTTTTTTTAAGTGGAGAGAGAAAGCCTACTAAAAATCTCATTTCATCCACATTTAATATGAAGCCGAGAACTTAGTTCCATTGTTTCTTTACTCATTTTTCTTCTTTTTTTCCCAAGGCTTTTTGTTGCTGTTGCTGTTATTATACTGAAGAGCTACATGAGACAGAAAGCTTGGCAGCCTTCCCACAATCCTCAGCATGTGGGAATAGCAAGTAACAAAGTGTTAGCCCCTGCCAACTGGTGGTTCCGTGTAAATGTCTCTGTTAACAACCAACACTGCTGCTAGCAGCCATCGGAGCAAAGCGGCAAATCTGTTCCTCTCTCCGGTATGGAAAACACCACCAAAAAAGTCACCTAATTACTTGATTAAGACATATCAATCCTGGAAATTGTTGTTCTAGAACATTGAGTCTCTGACATTTAGTTCATTCTTGATTAAACAGAATAGTTTCAACTTGATTCTCATGTGTTGTCTCCAAGTACTGTGTGCCATGCAGAGAATGATAACAGTGCAACTTTTTGATGGGAGAGAAGAAAAAACAGTTTGGGGCCAAATTCTTTTGATTGTCTTGTCTCAATACAGTCCTTCAATATGTTCCTGTGGCAATAATTTGAAAGAAAAAAAATGATCCTGGAAAGATTAGGATTCTATAAATCTGTGATAATAATTGAGAAAATTATTATTTTTGTAAGCATTCTAATTCTATTTTAAAAAACATTGAGAATTTTCTCATACCTAAGGCATAGTGATTTTAGCCCACCTCTATCCTATTTAAACACATCTTTGAAGAGGATTTCTACAGAACCATCTCACACCCAAATTCTTTTCAATCTCTTCATCCCCACAAGATGCAGTTTATCTGGTTTAGCCATTATTCACCTGGGGTGTGAGTAGATGCAATTGAATGACAAGCTGCTGCTTTTGGTCATGATGTCACCTCATTTTAAGAGTAGCAGGTGGCCCACCGGCAGGAATCATCTGAACCAAGAGTTAAATAATAAATAACAACAACAAAAAAAGTTCTTCCAAAAGATTGAGTTTTCTTTGAATGCTAAGGTAAGGAAAGAGAAGAATAGGATAACATCCCAAGAAGCCATATTATGGCTGTTATTTTAAAGAAGGACTTTCTATTTTTAGCTAAAATAAAGGGGTCCTGCTTTTCTCTCAGAAATACCTCCCTTGATTTAAAAACAGTGCAAATTCGTTTTTTAAATAATCAATTTCCTGTTGACATTCAAATGGGATTATTTACAGTAATTCTGTAGTTTCTTTTTCATATGCTCACCTGGCCATTGTCGCATATACAGAAACACATGGATGACTGTCTAGAATGATCCCAGGCTTCTTTTTCCATGATAAAATGAAGCAGGCTGTATGACAATATCATCTATGGCTACATGTACTTCCAGGAAAGGAACCCAGCCTGGCCAATGCTAAAGTACTGCATCCAAACCATCCATATGATCACAGGCTTTAAAGATAATGGAGGCTGCTTATTTGGCATTATCATTGTTAAAGAACAGAATTCAGTAGTGAAAAAGAGGCTCCACTGGCTCACCCTTAGCAGCATAAGTATACAAATTTGATTCAGCTGGCACAATTATGGCTTCACAAGCCGGAATAATTCATATTTTGCCAAAGCAGTGGATAGAATTTCCAGAGTGAGCCTCCCTTGTTCCACATGTAAGTAATATTACAGCAAGATTTACTCTATCTTAACTAACATTCAACCAAAATCTTCTAAGTCAACCTGTTTTAAATATTGCATCCTTTATCACAGTTTCTGCTCTTAACTATTGCAATACATTATCCCTGTCTCTGTAGACATTGAAAATGTTCCTAGTCTTTCTCTCACAATGTAAAATATTCAGTGTTCTCTTTAAAACTTATTCTTATTTTGGGTTTAGAAGAGTAGTCCTGGTATATAGGGAACTGGGAAAATGCCTGATTATCTTTTGAGGCAGTTATACCATGGTTTAAATAAAGCACAAGCCATGTGTGTATCTAACTTTTATCATCTGCTTTGGGTGTTCCAGTAGTACCCAGATAATGGCACTTAAAGATACCCAGAACCTTTCCAAAAGATTATAGCTGAAAACTACTGGCAAGATTCTTGAACTTTTTACATTCAGCATGGAGTACATTTATCTGAATGGACATTGGGTGGGATTACTGATGATTCTGAAAAAAAGGAATTAGCTTCAAGATTTCCAAAGCTATTTCCTGCTATCTCTTCAGATCAAAATCTTTAGTCAGTCCAGGTAGTTCCTCATGTCAGATTCTGTGTTGCTAATCTTTGAAGTAAGAACTATGGTAAGTTCCTAAAGAGAAATAAGAAATTCCTACAGAGTATTTTTTTTTTAAGTTATACAAACTCCCTCCAAGTTGAGTATTATTTATAATAAAAGAAGATTCACAAAGTGGAATCCAGGGTAGAAAAAATGTCTCTGAGCTTTGATGTGATTCATGGCCAATGCAGTTGTTCATACACAGAATCAAGGATAACAGAAGCTTTAAGTAAACATGACATACCTGACTACTCTGTTGTCGTTTGTTTTTTTTTTTTTTTGAAGATTTTCTTCCTTTTTTTATTCAGAGCTCTCTCTTCTTAATTTTCTTACCACACTTTTAAGTCTCATATTTTTAACTCTTTCTCTACTCAGATATGATATCATTCCCTGGCCTCCCATCTTTCACTTTTTTCTTTTCTCTTATGGCCTTCAGACAGTTTATTCATCCCAGGTCTAAAACCAAGCTCAAAATCCCATTGCTCTTAAGCTTTTTTCTCTTCCTATGTTTTTGAACACAATTAACAGTATCTATAGCTAGTCCATAAACTGAATTAGAAACCTGGGATCATGCTGTCTCCTCTATGAGACTCTAAGCTGCACGATTACGGAGGCTTCATTTTAATAACCCTTCCATATCCAGTGCATAGCAAATTACCCAACACATTGCAGGTACTTACTAAATATTTAAGCAATAGATTATTAATTTCTTGACACTAATTTTCCCTTGCTCTTATTATTAATTTGGTTGTCAGATTTTACAGAAGCATTGCTGAAACTCATCCTCTTATTTTCATTTCTAGTGTCTCTGCTATGGACTTTGCACTTCACTGCCTTTTATGTCGTCTCTTGGCAGTCTATCCTTCACATTGCCGTAAGGGTTATCTTTCTAGCACAAAAGTCTGACTATGTCATTCACTGATAGAAAACTGCTAGCTTTCCACATTATTCATCATGGTCTTTGGCCCAAGAATCAAGCTTCTCACTGTTGACCATTTCTCCATTATAAACCTTATACTGTACCCAGTTGGGCTTACTTCCATTCTTAAACACAATGTTCATTCTCCTGTTTCTTACTTATTTGTTTGTGTTCTTCTCTACTTGGAATGCTCTTCCACTCTGTCTCATGGCAGTGTAATTCAACATCATCTCTTTTGTGAAGTTTCCTCTGGTCCCGGTAGATTTGTTCCATCTTGTGTACCCACTGAAATTTTCTTTGCATTCCCTAAAAAAATTCCATATTATGTCTCATGTCCAGATTGTCTGCTGCATTGTGAGTTTCTTAAAGGAGAAATCATGCTAAATTTATTTTTACTGTTCCAACAGTCCAGCAAGATTGTTGCATATAGTAGCCACTCAGTACATGTTTCTAAGAAAATCTTTTTCTGGAATACTGAGAATAGAAAATGTAAGCCTGAATTGAATAGAAAGTGGAAGCATGTTTTCACCAAAATTCTAGAAGACATTAATATACCATGAAAAAAATTAGCAGTCAAAGCATTATTACTATTAAAACCCAGGTTTGCACAGGAACAGGGCAAAGGGCTAAGAGACAGAGATCAGTTAGCAGTTTATTTCTAAGAAAATTTGAATAGACTGATTATCACTAACAAAATTGAGACAGTAATTGAAAACTCCCAACAAACAAAAGTCCTGGACCAGATGGCCTCACAGGTGAATTTTCCAAAACATTTAAAGATGAATTAACATCCATACTTCTCAAACTATTCCAAAACTTTCAAGACGAGGGAAAGCTCCCGCACTCATTTTATGAGGCCACCATTATCTTGATTCCAAAACTAGACAAAGACATTAAAAAAAAATTATAGGCCAATATCCCTGATGAACATAGATGCAAAAATCCTTGATAAAATGTTAGTAACCCGAATTCCGCAACACATCAAAAAGATCGCACACCATAATATAGTGGGATTTATTGCTGAGATGCAAGGTTGGTACCATATCAGCAAATCAATTAATGTGTTAACAAATTGAAAAATAAAAATCATATGATCTTATCAATAGATACAGAAAAAGCGTTTGACAAAATCCAGCATCTTTTTATGATAAAAACTCTCAGCAAAATGAGGATAGAGAAAACATACCTCAACATAAGAAAAATCATATATGACAAATCTACAGCTAACATCATACTAACTGGTAAAAAGCTAAAGTGTTTTTTCTTTTAATCAGGAATAAGGCAAGGATGTCCACTTTTACTTCTTTGATTCAGCATAGTACTGGAAGTCCTAGTCACAACAATCAGACAAGAAAAAGAAATGAAAGTCATCCAAATTAGAAAGAAAGAAGTAAAATCGTCATTATTTGCAGATGACATGATGCTATACAGAGAGAATCCTAAAGATTTCACCGAAAAAACTATTCGAACTGATAAATGAATTCAGTAAAGGACCAGGATACAAAATTAATATTCAGAAATAAGTTGCATTTTTATACAGTAATAATGAACTATCAAGAAGAGAAATTAAGAAAATAATCCCATTTCCAACTGCATCAAAAACTAAAATAAATCCCTAGGAATAAAGTTAACCAAGGTGGTAAAAAAACAGTCTTTGAAAATTTTAAGACACCGAAGAAAGAAATTGAAGAAGATATAAATGAAAGAATATACCATGATCATTATGATGGGAAGATTTAACATTGTTAAAATGCCCTTACTACCCAAAGAAATCTATAAATTTAATACAATCTTTATCAAAATAGCATTTTTATAGAACTTGAGCAAATAATCTTAAAATTGATATGGAGCCACAAAAAAGCCTGAATAGCCACAGAAATCTTGAGAAAGAACAAAGTTGGAGGTATCACTCTACCTGATCAAACTATGCTACAAGGCCACAGTAATCAAAACAGCATGGTGCTGGCATAAAAACAGACACATAGATCAATGGAACAGAATAGAGAGAGAGAGAGCTCAGAAATAAACCTACACCTATATGATAAATTCACCTATGACAAAGAAGGCAAGAAGATACAATAGGATAAAGATAGTATAGTTAATAAACATTGGGGAAAACTGGACAGATACATGCAAAAAATGAAACTAGACCACCTTCTTACATTGTATACAAGAATAAACTCAAAATGGATTAAATGTAAGTCCCAAATGCATAAAATACCTAGAAGAAAAAATTACTCTTAGTAAAATTTTTTTGATATAGCTCCTTGGGCAAGGGAAACAAAAGAAGAAGTAAACAGAAAAAACAACATCAAACTAAAAAGTTTTTCCACTCTAAAAGAAACCATCAGCAAAATTAGAAGACAACCTACTGAATGGGAGAAAGTATTTTCCAATGATACATCCAATAAGGTGTTAATATTCAAAATTTATAAAGCACTCATTCAACCTAACATCCCCCCCTTCTAAAAAATAATCCAATTAAAAATGAACAGAGGACCAAAATAGGCATTTCTCCAAAGAGGACATACAGATATCCAGTTGACATATGAAAAGATGCTTAACATCATTAATCATCAGAGAAATACAAACTAAAATGACAATGAGATATCACCTCACTCCTGTCAGAATGGCTATCACCAATAAATCAATAAAGAACAAGTGTTGGTGAGGATGTGAAGAAAAGGGAGCCCTCATACATTGTTGGTGGAATTGCAAATTAGTGTAGCCAGAATGGAATACAGTTTGGAGGCTCCTCAAAAAATTAAAAATAGAACTGCCTTATGACCAAGCAATTCCACTTGTGAATATTTATCCAAAGAAATCTAAAATACTAATTTGAAAGATGTGCACCTCTGTGTTTGTTGCAGCACTATTTACAATAACCAAGATATGGAAGCAACATAAGTGTCCATCAATAGATGATTGGATAAAACAGAAGTGGTATGTATACACAATAAAATATTACTTGGCCATAAAAAGAATGAAATTTTACCATTTGTGATAATATGGATAGATCTTGAGGGTATTATTTTAAGTGAAATAAGTCAGACAGAGAAGGACAGATACCATATGATTTCACTTATATGTGGAATCTAAAATAAGCAAACAAAACACAAACAGACTCATAGATACAGAGAACAAAGTAATGTTGCCAGATGAGAGAGGGCATGGAGGCTGGTTGAAAAAGGTGAAAGGATTAAAAAAATAGTTTGTTTTTATATATGTAGTAATTATTTGGGCAATTTTAAATTTTTATAATCATAAGCTTCCAAGAAGTCCCTCTACATGTGGTTCCCTGATGGAATCAGCAAGCAGCATACGGGACTGTTTGCTATAGTTGTTTATCTAAGCAGTAATAACTGATACAGTTTCCATCCTTCAATTAACTGAAAAATGACTCAGCACAGATTTCAAACTATGTTAAAATAATTGATCACTGACTTAGGGGTTGGTGCACTTTATTCTTCTTTTCTCTGAGAGTTATTTATCTTTTCTCTATTTACAATGTATAGCAACCTTCTGAATAGGTGGTAAGTAATAGGTAGGTATACACATACCTTATATACGTACAGCTGTATTTCATTTATTCTACCAGCAAAATAAACTGATTAAAGATGGTTCAATATCAAATAGTTAAAATAAATTTTTTTAATTGAAAGGTCTGTTTTCTGCTTGAAAAAATACTGTCATTTAAATAGCTCTGAGTTGAGCCTGTATATACAGAAAACAAAAGGTAACATTTGTATTTTTTTAATTTTAACCCACTTTTTATTTATATTTAGTCCCTTGTATGCTAAACATAGTGAGTGCCTTTGATTTACATCAATATTGGTAGCTTATATGCTTTCTTCAGAAGTACCTAATAAAGATCACTATTATTTGATCTAAAATCGTTCTGAGAAAAAGCCATTGCACTCAATAGATACATAGTAATTTTTTTCTATCTGAATGAATGAATAACATAAAGAGAACTAACATCTGTCATTGAGGATCTAGGGCCCAATTGTCATTTGGGAGGTTTCTGCCCCACTGCTGAGCCATACCACTTGTGCTATATTTGAGTTGGAGAGGGGAGGAGTCTCTCAGATTACATCAGGGCCAACCCTCTCAGCATTTATAGATATAGATTTTTGCCAAAGATAATCTCTCCCCATTATTGGCTTAATGATATTAAGTCCTTCAAGTTGGAAATTCTCCTCTCACAATTTCAGAGAGATATAAAACTGAGAGCAATAGTAGTACATTGATTTAACATTATGATAAGTAGAAATTAGTAAACAGGATCAGATGTTTCCATAAATTTTATTTATTTATTTATTTTTGGATGAGTAACATCATCAGGTAAAGTGAGGGTGAGAGGAATACAACTAGAACAAGGAAGGAGAACTTTCTAACTTGAAAAGGGAGAGTGCAGTGAAGGAAGATATAAACAAATGAAAATAAACTTTCATCTATTTAAATTATTGCTCACACTGATAAAAAGGATAAAAATAATAAGAGTAGTAACAATAATAGAGTGTTTTTATATGTCAGATACTGTGCTAACCATTTTTCATAGGTTTAACTGATTTAATTCCCTAAAAGAATCCTTGGAGGCAGGTAGTGTTAAACTCATTTTACAAATCAATAAAGATGTTAATTGACTTGCCTAAGGTCATATAGTTTAAGCAGTGATACAACTGGGATTGTAACTCAGGTCTGTCTGCTTCCCCAAAAAATCCCAAATACTTAAAAAACATAATGTTTTATTTATGCAGTTCTTTCGAGATAGAAAGTTATTATATGTGTAGCCTCTCCTACTCATTTCAAATCATAACATTTAACAATAGTTGTGGCAAGACTGAGCTCAAAACAGAAACTGAGTTTGTTCTTTAATATACTAAAGAAAGTAACATTCTGCATACCTGAATTTTGATACCTGAGAATACCTTGCCAGCATATGGTCATGAGGCACTTGATTGAATTCAATGAACAGCAATGGCAAGGAGTCAGGTTTGAAAGAGTCGGATTGAAAATTTGGTTTGTGATCTGCTGCAACTCTATTGGCCATTTAACCTCAACAAGGAAATTGGTAATCCTAACTGTAAATGTGTCTTAGAGGAGCAGATAAATACATTCTCTCAGCTAGAAAAATTTTTCAGGTAGATTTTGCATTTAATATTATCAACCTCATTAAATTACCACTAATGAAGACCAATGGCACATCCATCATCATCATCATTGTCATCATCACTATGCATTATTATTATTAATAAAGAGCAAGCTAGACATTTATTTACTCAGGAAACAGTGACTAAGCTCTACTGTTGGCCAGACACTGTTGTAGGTGCTGGAGATTTAGCAGCAACCATGACAAACAAGGTTATTGCTTTGGCAGAGCTTGAGGTATGAGAGGAAAGAGTGACTCATTATAAAACAAACAAATAACAAAAAGTGTCCAAGGGTTAAGATGGGGTGATGTGAAGTAATGTGGACAGGTGGATAATTTCAGTTGGATGGTCAAAGACAGCCTTTCTGGAAAGATGCTTTTTCAGCTGAGGTCTCTTTGAGAGAAGTCAGCCATAACAAGATCAAGGGAAAAGACTTAATAACATGTGTTGCTATCTTTTCAGGTGTTTCTGATGCATTTGGCTGATTATCTTGGGAAATAAATTTCCTGTTACCCCATTATCTCCAGCCAAAACCAGCCCCAGATAAAACAAGTTCCTCGGATGATTCAGATATGCATCAAAGTTTGAGAACATTGCTTAAAGAGCTGAAAAATCTCTTTGCCTTCTTGTAATTGACTAGCTCCTTGACTAGCAATTTGGCAGGTATCTTTACTACACGTCAAATGGAGAAATTATTAAACACTCAAAATAAACTTTTAAAAAATCACAAAATCCCATCTATTTCTAATACTTAAAAATGAGATGATCACTTAAATCTAGGTAATAAACATTCAATTTATCTGTAATAATGATATAACGTGTAGGAGGCTACTCCTTCACATATCCTATGAAATACAGCTGCCCAACAAAATGATCTAGAAATTTTACAGTTATTTCTTTTATTTTTCCATAATTATTGATTATTAATTGCACATTCATGAGTTTTGAAGAAAGAAACCTACTAATTTTGCTTTGTGGGGCATCTTATAAAATCGTGAAATAGAAAGTCTGATAAAAGAAAAAGATTAATACTAATGTTGTGCCAAAAGCATGACTAATGTGATTACTTCCTCACCAAGCTGTAACTCTCAAACTGTTGGTTTTTATTTTAACAAAACAAAGAAGATTTGAAGCTCATGCATTGACTTTTTGCCCAAGAATATTTGAGAATTCTTTTTACAGTAATTAGAAACTTTATTGTAGTAATGAGAAGAACTTTTACTATGCAAAAATTAAATAATTATCATACTTGTGAACAAATTGGCCTTAGCCACAGTGAATACTACACATGAGCACGAAGACTAAAATATTACTGTATAATACTTTTTACTTAGTATGGAAATACTAAGCAATCAGAAGTATAGAAACTGAGGAATTCACTTATTATTGCCATTTCTTCATATTAAGAACACCATAGTAATGAGAATTTTTATGGTATTTATTATATTTTCTAATTTAGATTCAATGTGTCTGCATTTTTTCTTTCTGAACACTATCTATCTACACCTATGTAATAATGAGAATACATTCTTCAATAAATAGTAGCACCCCCAGTGAGGTCTTCATTATGGTTTCCTTTAAAATCTAGCAGGAATCACATCTCCACTCCACTAAAATAAGTATTTCATTTTGCATTGAAGATATATCTAACAATGTATTTCAGCCTTTCCTTAAGAAACTTACCTGTCAACCTTGAATATAGTCAGAAGGATTCCAGGAGCAAATTGGAGAAAACTGAAAGTAAAATTGACTTTGTAAGACTGAAAAAATAGATAAAAGACCTGTTTGAATAAACAAAGTAGGCATTAAAAAAAAAATTCCCGTTATCTATAGCTGTATAACAAACCATCTTAAAACTTAAATATACTATTATCACTCATATTTCTGTCAGATGACTGAGCACCAACTGAATGCTTCTTACATGGGATCTCTCAGGCAATTACAGTCAGAATCAGTTGAGCTGGATGGCCTAGATGGCTCATTCCCATGACTGGCATTTGATGCTGGCTGTAAGCTGAGAGCATAGGTAGGGCTTCTCCTTGCGATTTGTGCTTCTCACACCATGGCAGCTGGGTTCAAAAAGCCAGTGTTCCAAGAGACCGAAAGTAGGGGTATGTTAGTTGTTTATTGCTGTGTAACAAATTACCACAGACTTGGTGGTATAAAAAAACACCCATTTATTATCTCAGTTTCTGTAGGTCAGAAGTCTGGACATGACTTACTTAGCTTGGTCTTCTGCTCAGGATCTCACAACGCTGCAACTGAGAAATCAGACAGGACTAAAGGCTCATCTAAGGACAAAGGTTCTTTCCCAAGCTCAATGGTTATTGATAAAATTCATTTCCATGCCACCGTAGAACTGATGGAATTTGCTTCCTCAAGGCCAACAGAGAGTGTATCTTATTTCAGAAAAGGTCTGACTTTTTTTTTTAAAGAACAGCTTTATTGAGATATAATTTATATCCCATACAGTTCACTTATTTAAGGTGTGTAATTTAATGTTTTAAGTATATTCATAGAGCTATTCAATCTAATTTTAGAACATTTTTGTCATCCCAAAAGAAGTTTTGTGTCCATTAATAGCTATTCTTCATTCTATCCTCATCTCTGTCTCTAGTCAACCACTAATGTGTTTTTATCCATAAATTTTCTTGTTTTAACCATATTAATGGGATCATCTAATAGGTGAGAGCTTTCTTATGACTGGCTTCTTTAACTTAGCATAAAGTTTTCAAAGCTCATCCAAGTTTTATCTTGTATTAGTACTTCATTATATTTTGTATAAATATATGTTTATATATTTACATGAGTATTCATAGCAGCATTTGTGAAAAATTGAACCCTCTTTTAAAGGGCTCACCTGATTAAGGCTGACCTAATTCAGGATATCTTCCGTCCTATTAACTCAAAGCCATCTTATTAGGAACCTTAATTACATTTGCAAATCCATTCACCTTTGCCATATAAGGTAACATAATCATTAACATTACATTAACCTAGGCACAGGTTCCACCCATAATCAAAAGCATTACAGTACAGAGCATGCACTGTAAAAGGTGAGAATTCTACCCACTATAGGAAGCTGTCAGAGTCTTAAGGCTTGAACTTGGAAACTGACAGAGTACCATTTCCATTATATTCTATTGACCAAGCAATCACAGAGTCCACCCAAATGCAAAGGAAGAATCATGGACTTCACTTCATAATGTAAAGAGTCTGAGAAGTTGCATTTTTTAATTTACCACAACCTGCTGTCATACAAAGCAGCTATAGATAAGGTTGTTTATTAAAATTTTTACTTCTAGTTTTCTTTTCTCTATCTTAAGATTCTAAACAACTCTGAGTAGCACAAAGGTGATACCTTAGAAAGAAAAATCTGGAACAGGGTACAATAACTACTCAATACTAAGGAGGAAATAAAAACCAGTTTTAATGGGACTCAGGCCAGATCCTCTATTAGTTGTGCTAAGTGCAGGCCCAGATGAATCACCTTGGCTGTCTCATGTAGTATATTTCTTTCTTTGTAAGCAACAGGTGGCTTATGACTCATTTTTGAAGGATGATTCAAGTCATATACAGAAACAGTTTCCCCAGAATTAAGAACTCTAAAGAGACTTGATTATGGCTGAAAGAGAGCTCATTCTGATTCTTGAGGAGACATATATAAATCTCTTTTTATTTCTGTGGCTTCAGGATCTCAGTTAGTGCTACCAACAACTCTATCCCTGCCACTGAGATACCATCTCACATTCATTGATGTCTATTGTATAAAAAACAAAAACAGAAAATAACAAATGTTGGCAAGGATGTGGAGAAACTGGAAACTTTGGGCACTATTGTTGAGAATGTAAAATGGTACAGCTCATATGAAAAACAATATAATGATTCCTCAAAAAGCTAAAAATTGAGTTACCATTTATACAACAATTCCATTACTGGGTATAAACTCCTAAATAATCGAAAACAGGGTCTCGAAGACATATTTGTACACACATGTTCATACCAGCATTAGACACAATTGCCAAAAAGTAGAAGCAACACTAGTGTCCATCAAGGAATGAATGAATAAAGAAAATGTGGTATATACATACAACAAAATATTTTTTGATTTAAAAAAGAAGAAAAATTTGACACATGCTATAACATGAATGAACCTTGAGGACATTATCCTAAGAGAAACAAGCCAGTTACTAAAAATAAATACTATATAATTCCACTTATATAAGGTACATAGAATAGTCAGATTAAAGACGCAAAAAACAGAATGGTGATTGGAGAGAGGGATGTGGAGTTATTGTTTGGTGTATGTAAAGTTTCAGTTTGGGAAGATTAAAAAAAGGTTCTGGAGATGAATGGTTGTGATATTTGCACAATAGTGTGAATATACTTAAAACCATTAAATTGTACACTTAAAAATGATTAAAATGGTAAATTACATTATGTATATTTTACCAAAAAAATTTAAAACTTATAGAAATGTTTATAATTTTGCTTTTTTACTCCTAAATTTTCTAAAATGTATCACATATGTAAAAATAAAAATGCTGATTTAATACAAATATATATCTCAGGTGTTATCTGGCATCTCCCTGCCTTTTAAAATCTTCAAAAGATTGCTTGAATTCCTAGTCCACATCTAGTAGACGTTGAAAGTTCTCTCCAAGATTTCTACTAATTCTTAGTAGTGAAGTTAACTTCTGGTTTTTAGTTTCAAATTCTACTGAATTATTTCATACTAAGAATTGTTTTATGCACTCTCAAGAAAACTATTCCCTTTTATATTATATCTACTTAGACTCTTTCAATTTCACAAAAGCAAAGTGAAGCATTAAAATGCCTCGTAGACATGTGTTTAAATAGGTAAAGATTTGAAGAAGTAGGTTTTTTTTGTTTTTTTTGTGTGTGTTGTTGTTGTTTTTTTTTACAACCCAAACAACTTCAAGGTGTATATTAGGCACCCAGCTTCTAAAAGCCACTTCATTCTCTCCACCATACCTGTGATTCTATCACTTCATACCTGTTATACCCCAACCTCATAACACACCCAGCTTATATTAATTCCTCTCTTGTTTTTCTCTCTTCACATCTTTCACACTCTCTCCCAAATCATCTCTCATCTCCCTCAAAGTTTCAAATACTTCTCTATTATAGAAGCAATTTAAACCTCTCCAGCGCCTATTCCCAAATCTAGTTCTAAAACCTCCTATGGAATCTGCAGAAATAAAGACTCTTAGTATAGATCTTCCCCTTTTTAGAAGACAGCTATGCTCATGCTAGGCATTTCTCCTGCTTTCAAAATGAAGGGACAGAGCCCATATCTGCTTTCCTATACCCTCCCGTCTTTCTCCTTACCAAACCAACTATATGGTGGATTCATGTTCTTGAACACAGTGGGCCATTCTTCTTTGTGGTTTCCCACAGAAAGGAACAGTTCATCTGACCCTAGTCAGCTCCAGGCCTAGTCATTCAATTTTGAAGATTCCCATTGAAGGCAAAATGTACAGTGCGCTTATTGGATACTGCACACAGGTGCTGGGATTGGTTGCTGGCATAAACTCACTGCAACAGATTCTACTGAGGATTGCAAAATATGTTTCTTCCTCCTGCATCCTAGGAAATAATTTCATTAAGCTTTCTCAAGCCTTGAAAATGGAGAGGAAATATGAGAATATCTCAAATTCAGCTAAACAAACCACTATGTAGAAAGCAAGATTCATTCATCTCTAGTGTGCAGGTTCTGTGTGGCCTAACTAATAAGTTAACATTTATTGTGTATTTTAAAGAAACAATAGCTCCACATGTAGAAAATAATGCTTTAAAAATGAAGACAAAAAACAATTTGAGTTTCTATACAAGACCGGTCTGGTTTGGCTTTTACTAACCATTTATTCTGAAGGAAGAGGAAAATGTTTTAAGTAATGTCTCTTAAATTAGTGTAAATGAATGATTGCTAATGTTTTGATATAATATTTTAAGATGGTTAGAGAGTCATATAACAACAAACTAACCAAAAAACAAATAAATAAAATTATGTTACTGTGATAATGTAAGGTATTTACCTGTAAAATATCTGAACCAGTTATTTTGTATTTTCTGAAATCTATTCCATTTATTCCTCTGTCTATATCTTGAGTGACTGATCTGTTTCCTTTTACTCACTGACATAACATTCCAAAGATATACACATAATGTTGTGGTATATGTAAGACAAAGCAAAAGAAATATAAAGGTAAGTGGTAGAAATCACCAGAATAGTGGATGTAATTTATTAGAATAAGGAATAAGAGAAAAAACCCACAGTCCAAAAATAGCCAAATGGATCATTTTTTAGGAGCTGCGGATATGAAGCTGTTAAGCTATCAAACCAGAGAAGAGACAAGAATTTAAGAATAGTGAAAAATTATCTAAGTGTATATAACTTTAGTGTTTGGGCAGCCAGATAAATAGTAATATATATTTTTTTAATTTGTCAGTAGTAATTAGTCTGAAAACTATTCATATTTAGCAAAGTAAACTTTAATCCATAAACCTATCAAAACCATATGACCAAGTGTAAAAACAAGTGAGCTAGGTGCCAGGAAATCATGTTCTAAGGTGAGGGCTGTTACTAACTTACTAGGAGACTTCAGGTCATAATCACTTAGTCACATCCATACATCCTTTCTTGCATTCATTTAATAAATATTCTTAAAATGTTTATTACTATGTGCTAACAAAAATTAGTTATGGATTGCAAGAATTATTTAGAAATGGTCAGTGGCCTTAAATAGCTCCCAGTCTAGAAATAAAGACAACAGAAATGTTTGATACCCGTCTTTTTTAGGGTAGTATCATCACCCACCAGGTATTATTGCAGCAAACAGGAAATCACATTTTTGCACCGCATTCCTTACTATCAAGGAAAATGTCACTGGGCCCGTTCAACCCAGAATTTCAGTAACAATGCAAATATGCCTTTGGGTATGAAGTTTAGGGTAAACTGTAAAGGCCTATCCAGACTGCCTGAGTGGAAGGAGCAGAATTTCCAATTCATTCTCAGGCTGTTGTGTCTGATAGGTAACACAGTTCCAACATGAGAAATATGAACTTTTCTAGAGCCTACAAAAATATTTGCACCTAAAAAAGACAAAAAGAAGAAAAAAAGACATTTGCAAAATCAAAAATCATAACTGTTTAAATTTAAAGCCAGAAAGTTATTTTAATTTTTTCATGGCAGTTCAACAGATATGCTAATATATATATATATATATATATATATATATATATATATATATATATATATATATATATAATGTTTGAAGTGTACTGCTAATTTTAATATAAACTTCTTTTTTAAAATGTGGCCTGGGGCTTCGAAAAGTAAGAGTACTCAGGACTTTGATTAGTTCCTATAGAGATGGGCTTGGGTTCAAATTCTGACTCAGTCCCACATTAGTTGGGGACTTAAGAAACTATCTTAAATGTCTTAGGCATTAATTTAGTGTTTTATGGCATAGAGATAATAATATTCAACTTAAAATACTATAACAATAACAAATGATTTATTATATGGAAATTGTCTAGCATTAACACCTGGGACACATTTATTTTTCAATAACTGCTATTTTAATATTTTTCCATATATAGTAGGCACTGCTATTGATATATTTCTGAACATGTATTTGTGGATAGGATGCTGATCAGCATAACTGATCTGATCATGCTAATATCTACTTCATTCTGTGCATACCTGATTGTTGATCTCCTCCCAAACATTAGGCCCTAAGGAGATTGTTAGGAAAATAATGATATATCAGGAGATGGCTTGACTTCCCAAGGTGGTGCAACTGTGATACTAAGAAAAGGGCTTGTTCACTGCATGGTTTACTCAGGAGATGCTTTATCTCCTGAGAATTTCCCAACCAGTTTCTCTCATGCTTCCCTTTTCTTTCTTTTGTTGAACTTCTTTAAAAAAGTATCAAATTTTGCTTTTGAAAAAGTCATCCATCTTAATTGGTGGTATGTATATTTATTTAGTTAGTTATTATTTTTTAAATATTTTTTATTTTTTAATTTTAGTTGGCATACGATATATTAGTTTCAGGTGTACAACATAGTGATTAGACATTTTTATCACTTACAAAGTGATCGCCCTGATAAATCTAGTACTCATCTAACACCATTATATTGTTATTACAATATTTGCCTATATTCCTTAGGTTAGTCTTTATATCCCCATGACTATTTTGTCACTATCAATTTGTACTTTTTAATCCTTCCCCCCTTTTCACCTACTCCCCTAACATTCATCTCATATGGCAACCATCTGTATCTATGAGTTTGTTTTTGTTTTGTTTGTTGTTTATTTTGTTCTTTAGATTCCACATGTAAGTAAAATTATATGGCATTTGTCTTTCTCTGTCCAACCTACTTCGCTCAGCACAATACTATTGATGATATGTTTAATCATGTGATTTTTAAAATTATGGAGCCTTAAAGACATAGTTTTAAGTTTATTTTATTTTATATTTGGTGGCTACAGTCCTGAAAAAAAATCTCATCTCCAGAGAGACATGACATTTGTGTGAAGAACAGATGAGTAAAATTTTCACTCAGGCTGCATTTCTCTTTCTTTCTAAGCTCATCATTTTTGTTTTAAACATTACTTTTTTGCCTATATGCTTCAAATGTATCCTTTTCTTATTTTTTCTAAAAGTATTATGTGTTTTCTTTTACATGATATCTTCATTAACCAGTCATCTGGTTAGGGAATCATATTGATTTTATTGATTTCAGATGGTATATAATCAATAAAAATATTAAAGGCAATTAATTCCCTTCTAAACTCACCTACCTTGTCTGTTCATTAAACATATGACCTACTATAAATTTTGAAGTTTCCATGATTCATAAACCTTTGCTGTCACTGAACCAGTTCAAGAGCAGAACTAGGAGATGCTCTGACTCCTTCATTTCACTCTGAAACATCATGTTAAACCATCTATGGAGGCAAAAGATTTTGGCTCTCACAGAATAAACTCTGGTTATGAACAATTGTTTACTGATAGAAAATTGTGAAAAGTGTATACATTTTTAACTGAAGAATTTAAACTACTATTCCAGGTCAGTGGACATCTCTTTTCTCCAGGTGAGTTAAGAGAGTCTATTGGTTCTAGTTATCAGAGACTCCTTTTGTAGGGAAGGAGATTCAAATTTAGGACAATTAGTTCAGATAGTTTCCCAAAGTGGCCACTGATGTGATACAGAAATAAGAATAGAATATGGGTCTTCTAGGCTTCTAATCTCATGTTCTTTCTTTCAAATCAAAACGTTCCTATAATATGAGCCTCATAGTCTTTTTAAAGAAGTTCTTGATGGTTTTTGGGGAAAAAAAAGAAAGCTGTTATCTGATAACTAGTGAGTTAACTGTCATGTTTCTCTGACCTAAGTAGGATGGCTTCTGCCTTCCTGAAGATCAATTTCTTTAGTTTTTACACAAAAAGCCACACAAGGGTCAAATACTGTATGGTATTGCTGTGTTCCTAACTGGAAAGTGTATTTTTTCAATACTCAGAGTAATTCCACAGTGGTTCTTCACAGATAATTTTATATTATTTACACTCCTAGTTTAACTGAATAAAAGAATTATTATTTTAGTTTATAGCAATGTGGATGAAAAACAAAACAGGAAAAAAAGAAGCATAAAGGGCTGTATTTGCTCAGCACTTGACGGTTTTTAAAGTTTCTTCACATGCATTATCTTATTTAATTCTACCAACAACCACAGAAGCAAAAATCATTGTCCCTATTTTGCGCAATAGAAACTGAGGCTCAATGAAATTACATAACTTGGCCAAAGTTACTCAAGAAGCAATTAGTAAACTACTTTACTCTTGTATACCATTGGTAAAAATCTAAATATTCATTTCCATATACGTATATATATTTATACATACATGGATACTCTTTTAATAAGCTGAATATGTTAAAAAACCTATTCATAAAATGGGAATTTTAAAGAATAAGTTAAAGACAAAATAACCAGTATTTCTTTAATTACATATTTTTATCAATGAAATAAAAGTTTGTCTTCACACACAAAATAGTGTTATATTTTAAGTAAAAAAATAAAACAATATGGTTTATTATTTTTGAAAATTTGGTTTAATACTCGAATTTAGCAGTTTGAAATTCTGGTTATAAGTTTGTTTCACTTTGATACTTGGTATTATGACCCGTTAAAAATGAAAAAGTATGTCAATATTAACATACAAATATAAATAGAAGGAGTATGTTATTGATCATACTGATTAAATTATAAAAATCATTTTTAAATCAAACCACAAATTATACAAAGTTTTCTATTAAAATTTGTTAAAAACTTTCCTCTTGTCTGACCTCAGGTACTTGTTCTTGCAAACTAAGCAGAAGATATTAAGATACTTCAATTTCATATTATTATCAAATGCATTCAGACTTCCAGTTTCAGCCTTCTCGTGTTGCTTAGAAGACAGTACTTTCAGCCTTTCAACAAGATAAAATTGAACAAACTGAAAATCAATGACATTTCTTTTGTCTGTGAGAGAACTGAGATCAAAGGGCAAACCATGACCCTGAAATCTCATAGCTGCGATGTTTGTCTGGAGCAGAGGTCACTGGAGCCATAAACTAGTAGAAACATGTAAGTGGTAAACTTGACAAATTGCTGGACCTACCTTAAGAATGAGAAACTTCTTGTGGTTACAGTCTTGGGGTGAGGAGGAAGGGTGTGTGTGCCTCACTTTTACATCTAGAAACTTCAACAATTCCTCATGATGAAGAGCCAAAAAAGATCCTCTCATGGCTCCAGCAGGGATAACCATTGTGAAATACACACAGAGTATTCTCCATAGCAAAATTCTCTAAGGATGAATAAAATTTTACCAGGGCCTTATTCCATCTGGATAAAGGGCATTTTCTATACTAAAGCTCCCTCTAGCCTTCCTGTTTCATATAAAGTGGTGGAGAACAAAAGCTGAAAAATATTTGTGAAGGTCAAAGCCCAGGGATTCAGGCCCACTATAAGACTGAGATTAATCATAAAATTATAGAACACTTCTCCTTCCTTACATTACCAACACACCAATAAGACTTGAGTATAATAATAGTTGGTTACAGGAACAAGACACAGCCTTTACCTGTGGAGTTCTTAGAGAAGCCCAAAGGGATCCAAAAGGAGAGACATGATAGAAATTTAAGGCCTCTATCTCCTATAGCCACAACAAACATAAAACATGACCCAACTCTAGCCAGATTACAATAAATCTTCACAGTAGTTATAGCAGCTCCTTTTGTCCAATATATAATGTCTGGTTTTCAAAAAAATTACAAGGCATATGAAAAAAGCAATGAAAATTTAAAAACACAGCACAGTCTGAAGAGACAAGGCAACCACCAGAATCAGACTCAGATATGTCATAAAGTTTGAAATTGTCAGACAAGAATTTAAAAATACTATAATTAATATGTTAAAGACTTTAATGGAAAAAGTAGACAACATGTAAGATGAGATAAATAAGATGAGCAGAAAAAAAATTCTAAGGAAAAACAAATTTGTTCAGACCCACATAAACTCGAACCTATTCTCATTTAGAAGGCAAAGAATGCAAACAAAACAGCAATGCCACCACTTTCAACTTTTTCATTATGTGAAGATCTCACCCTTCTTCTAGGATTTTCTGAAACTATATGTGACAAGAAACACTCTGACTACAGATCCAGTGAATGAGCTAGTACCAATTTGTTTATTAAATATATATATATATATATATGTACCTCATTTTGGAGATGACTGCCCTATAATACAGCTAAACTCCAATTTATTTTGTTCAACTGATATACAGAAGAAGAGTTCATTCATGTTTTTATTTCCTTTTCCACTGTGACCCTTGGTTGACCTATGGCTTCCAATAGTTGAATTTTCGTATATAGATGAGTAATATTTTCCACTCAACCTACCACATCCCCTGAATTGATATCTAGAATCAACATCTAATCACAGCAAGCCAGTATTAAAAAGGAGGGAAACTGACCTGACTACAGTTAATTCACTTTTCATTTAACTTGGAAATAGAGTTGTCTCAGATGAATATTTACTTCCAAGTTATTTTAATTGGCACTAGTGGGAATTGAAGAATCTTGTGTTTAACTCTCTCTCTAGTTGATTATGACAGAAACTTAGTGCTCATCAAATATTCATTTGCCACACTTCATTTTTCAATCCTCTTTAAATATGGCAGGACATAGCTCTCACTAACAGGTCCTGAGCAGAATTGACATGGATCACTTTTAGGCTAAAGTATAAAAGAGGCAAGAATTCCTCATCTGCTCTTTCTTCTATATGATGGAGCCCATGTTAGCTATGTCCCTGAGTTTCTATGAATAGAATAACTTCATACTTCCTCTCTCCACACATAAATCTACATCATGATACAGCACAAAAAAGAAAAACACTTGTTTGCTTAAGTCACCATTATTTTGGTGTTCAATTGTTATCCTAGTATAACTTAACCGATCCTGAATGAACCAGTAATCGTGAGATATTTGTGGCTTTTTGTTTTTGTGCCTTTTCTGCAATAAGAAGAAAACCAGAAATGGCAGTCTACCTGCTTCACAAGTTGTCATGCAGAATGAGTCCTGGAATAATTAGCTTATAAATTCAATATACATAGGTTGAAAACTACACCAAGGCACTATATTTGTAAACATTATAGTTTCTATAAATGCCATCATTCAGAAAAATGTTATGTTTAATAACATTTGTAAGAGTAGTGGTGACCAGCTATTGACTAAATATTGGGCTAGTGCTTACTAATTTGAATAATGAACTCCAATAAGCTCACCTGATTTGTCTCAAGGTGTTATTTCAAATAAAGTTCTTCAATTTACGGTTTATTTATTTATCCTTCCTCCCCCAATGTACACCCATACTCATTTGCTGTTGACCTCCATAACCACACACATATCACCAATCATTTAAATAAATAGCCTATGAAACTGGAAAAATCTTAAATGTATTAATCTTAATTATGGGAGTGTTAGCCTATCGCAGGAAAACAACAACAACAACAACAACTAACTATGTGGAGAAGAAGAAATGAGAGGACAGAAGTAAAGTAGACCCAGGTAAATCTACCTACAATTTTCTTTACCTCTAAAGCCCTGAAGACTTCGCCCTGAAAACTGTCATGAATAAATGAAAACTTAAGACAAAAAATTTCTTGAGTGACATTTTAAATGACCCACAAGTTAGTTCTTTCAATAAGTTAAAAGATTTTTTTAAATTTGAAGCACTTATTGTGAATTATTAATTTAAAAATAAGCTATGGTTAGAAAAAGAAAGCAAATCAGTTTTCAGTTTTTTCTACTCACACAGCCCACTTACTTAATCAATAAAAGTGATTTGGTGGTCTACATGCTGGGTTAGAAATATTAATAACTCAGCTGTCAAGAATGATAAAAACTTACTTAGTTCTTGCACTTTAAGTAAAATACATTTATAAAACTATGTGTTAAAATCTAAATAATTGTGTTGTATGTTTCGTATCAGATGTATACAACATAAATGATCTTTCAAAAAAACTAAGTATTTTTTACTTCAAGTTAGAACTTGAAGTCATTCACTTCTTAATAGTTTAATCTTTTAATTTGATATTGGATTTTAAAGATATATAGTAAAATATAAGTACTTTAAAATAAATTGATTGACTGGACTATGGGTGGTAAACACACAATAGAATATACAGAGGTCAAATTATAATGTACACCTGAAAATTATATAATTGTCTTAACCAATGTTATCACAATAAACAATAGAAAAAATAAAAATAAAAATAAGGGAAAAAAGCCAAAATAAATAAATAAATTGATTGATTGATTGATTGGCAAAGCACAAAAATATCAAAAGAAGTAAAAGTTTAAATTATTCTTTACCTGCATATAATTGTAAAAATTAATTATTTACAATAAGCATTAGTCCTGACCCCAAAGAAAATATTTTCAGTTGATATTTAATGTTTACTTTATTTTTAGAGATTGTTTCAAGTGCCTTTTATGAGCCAGACAAAGTCCTAGACATTAAAATACATCAGTTCACACCCTAGTAGAAAGGCAGGCAAGAAAACAGATAACTACAGTGAATGTTCTGCAAGAAAGTTTCATTAAGGAGGGTATGGAACCCCATGGGAAATGGATCTAACCCTGGGATGAGGATTAAGAAAAGGTGGGTAGGATTTAGCTAAGAGAAAGATAATTAGGACACTGGAGAGAGAGGAGTGTGTACAGCTGGGGAACTCTTAAACAGATTGAGTACCGGCTATAAGATTGAGATATAGCCAGTGATGTCCAATGGAACTTTCTGTATCAGTGGGAATGTTCATGATCCCCTCTCACTAACACAGTAGCCATTAGCCACATGTGACTATTAATCCCTCGAAGTGTTGCAAGTGTGACTGAGGATGGAATTTTAAATTTTATTCATTATTTTAAATCATTTAAAAATACATTTAAGCAGCCACCTATGGCTAGTGACAACCAGAGAATGTAACTATAGATTATAAGCTACTAAAACATGAGGGAGAACACAGGCTCATATGTTTAAGAGTTTTATAAACCATGTTAAGTAGTTTGAATTTTAGCCTAAAGGTAAAAGGAGTTAGTGATAAAGAATTTTAAGCAGGGAGTGATGTGATACTATTCCTTTGAAAACAGCACCCTAGCAGCTGTATTTAGAACACAGGAGGAGAGGCTCCAGGCTCGAGACAAAGAGAGCAGATAAGCAGAGTAAAACAAATAAAAATTGATGAGGACTCCAATAAAGATAATGGAAGCCGGTATTAGGAGGAGGAGGAGACAAATGTGATTGGATGTGAGGTTAAAAGACAATGTGAAGAGTGACTTCCTGGTGTCTGAGCCAAGCAAATAAGTGGAAGAAGGTGTCAATCACCAACATGCACAATTGAAGTTAAGAAAATTGTGAAGCCTTGCTGCTTCAGCAATACTGAGTTTGGGTTGCCTCTGGGACAGTAAAGTGAAAAACTTATAATAAGTTAGGTACTGCATTAACAAATAAACAAAGAAACAAATAAAAATAGCACCTAGACATATTTTGTTAGTGTTTATTCATTGGTAGAAATTCCATGAAAACCTGTTAACATTTTTCAACCTTAAAGAATTCAAGTTTAATTAAATAAGTTCAATACTAAAACTATAAAATGTGATGTAATGAGAAAAAGTGTTTGCGAGTAAAACATTTTAACTATTTAAACTTCTGGACTAGTTATACTTTGCATTCAGCTTCTTAAATATCAAATTACAATGTCTTTTCAAAGATGCATTCTGGTGAATGATATCCTATATTAAATAAATTTAAATTTAGCATAATATGAATGTCTTTTTACTTACCAATGGAATAACTATTTGCTCTCTACAATCCCTTCCTTCCGTAAAAAAAGTTTTAACAATTCCAGAAACTGTTATAAATCCACTCCAGGTTTCTGCAGATAATAATCATGAATCATCTCAAAATATGCAGAAAAAAATAGACAACATTAATTTGAATATACACAATGAATATTTTAGTGTCTTAAATCCATATCTGACAAGAAAAAAACCCTTTATGGGAATATATAACCTACTAAATATATTTTAATTTTAGTCAAAAATAATAAAATGATCATGGGTTTAAAAGACCTCTTTTGACCTTGACATTATTTTTCCAATTATTTATATGCATCTTTACAATTTCCGCACTGAATATGTAGACCTTTTATATGGTTCCTTTAAATATTTAAAGCACATCTCTGCATTATAACCTGCTATAACTTAAAAGTTTGAGTAGGCAGTTTGGCACTGAGAATACATTTTGGCATAGAAGCAATGTTGTAACTGCTTGAGAGGTTCCCAGGGTAACATACAAATGCCAGTTAGACTTGTGGATGAAGGTATTAGCACTGCAAAACTAAGACCTTGAGACCTGGTCTCTGGAGTGATGAAAACCCAACGAAGTGCTATAAATTAAAGAAGAAGAAGGGAATTTTAATGATGTGAAGAGAAAGGACAAGGCTAGAAGGTGAAGAAGTGAGAGAGAGGAAGGGAGGTGAGGAAAGAGGGAGGGAGCAAGGAAGAGGGGTGGAGAGGGAGAGAGAGAGAGAGAGAGAGAGAGAGAGAGAGAGAGAGAGAGAGAGAGAGAGAGAGAGAGATGATATCATAGTCCTTATGTTGTTTCCAGTTCTACTTTCACTTTAACCCTCTAGTGGTTAGTGAAGGAGGAAAGAAAGAGCAGGAGCGGGAGTTGGAAGTGATGAAGAGCTTTCTTTCTCCTTTCCCCTCCTCTCCTCTTCTCCCAGAATTGGCTCATTAGAGATTTGCCCCCAATCTCTAAATCTGGCCACACCATGTTGAGATAAAAGACTTCATACAAATAAAAAAAACTTTGAAAGTAAAGGCTACCCAGTGAACTGTTTGATGTCAATAATTATAATATTGACCACTGTCTTCCAGAATTGCATGCTGTGGCCACACAGTTGTAATGAAGAGAGCATGCTGTGAAGTGAAAAGTCTCGTTTTCTGATTCACCTTCTTCCAGAAGGGTTTCTAAACATGGGGAGAGAAGAAAACAGCAGGAAAAAAAAAAAAAGCAGAAAGAATTGTCTTGATCTTCATCTTGCTAGCCTGGAGAAAAGGTGCCTTTGCAGGAACTCAGTTTGCAAACAATGAACATCTTTTGTGTTCCTCGTTGGCAAAGCAATTGAGTCTAGTTAGAGATTGGCTGGGTGCCACTGTGCAGTTTGTCTTTTCTGTTCAGAAATGTACAGTAGATATAGCTGCAATTGAGGCTTTTTAATTCTTTTTTTATTATAGGTGACTTATTACATCCTTTCTTTCTGGTATGCTCTCTACTATAATTAACTGTCTACAATTCATAGGTCCTATTTTATAATATTTTAAAAAATAAGCCAATTGAGGCTTTTTTAAAAAATAAGCTAGGACAAGACAATTTCTTATAACCAATTTTTTTTTTTTTACAAATGTTTTTGTAAAAAATTTTTACTATTTAAACTTCTGGACTAGTTATACTTTGCATCTAATATCTTCTCCCCACCCTTACCCTGATGTAATTTATATTCACCTTTCTCTCCTAAGAAGAAAACCAAACCAAAACATTATACTAAGAACAGAAAAGTAATGGAGGTTTATTTAAACTTTATGTTGATATGGGTATGGTAAAGATGGACTTCGCTGTAAGAATAGCACCTGAGGAGCACACAGAGAACTCACAGAAACTATTACATTTCTATTGTTTGCTTAAAAAGGTAAAAATTATTTAATATTAACTTTTATTTAAACTTTGTTTTATTAAGAAATAGATGGATATCTACTATTGATACCTTATTTATTAGCTCCTTCCTGTCTTTTGTTTAAGGAATTTGGATGCTTTATTATGACCATGGAGGGTATTATACAAATAATATAATGTTAAACAGTGTTTAATAATAGGCTTTGGTGTAATTGACATTTTGAAAACGACAGAGTTGAGAATCTTGCAGATGACCACAGAGAGGCTGAGGCCCCAAAAGTATGTCTTCTCTCCTTTCATAAAGGGGGCACACGATGTTGGGGCGGTGCTGGGTAAACTCACTCCCTAGACACTATGCTTTCTCATTCTTGAGCTATGATCTGAGACCAATGGTAAACAATGTCCGTTTTGAGTATCCACTTGGATGTCACTGGGTTGGGCTTGGAAGAGGAATCTCAAGCCTGGAAATGAGGAAGAGGGGATTAGCCATCTTCCCTGCATCCAGGAGGATGCTGATTGGTTCTCCTTTGTGACAGGAAAATAGGTTCTGCAAAATAAACATCCAAGCTTATTTTCCAAAAGGCAATACCCAGCAACAAATGCTACAAGTCCAAAAAAGAGGCCAGGCAGAAAAGGCTGATCAATGTCGCGCTGATTAATAGCTGTCAATGTCAATGGCGAAAGAAGAGCCCTTCATTTTAGCAAATATCCTAATGGCAACAGAAGAATCTGTTAAAGAATTACTATTTAAGTGTATTTTATTAAAATGTCATAGAATTTGTTCAAAACATAGTATTAATAAAAAGAGTTTTTAGCTACAAAGTAGGTCAATGTTACACCATGAGGAATTAAAAAATTAAAAAAATAAAGTGACCCACCACATTCCACTGAAAATTTTAATTTATCTATTCAGGAATCCACATTTGTAAAACATTCCTGACAGAAATAAGAAATAAGTTTAGGGCAAAAAAAAAAAAAAAGATGAAGTCACTTCTTTGAATCAAATTTTATTTCTTAATGGGAAAACAGGAAGCTGAAGAATTTAATGAAATTTTTTAAAATTTAAATAGCACAGAGTCATAGCAACTTAATTAGGACTGTTCCTGAGTAACTGATAGCTGAGATAATTGACTTATTCTTCCATTTATATGTGTGTTTACATGACAGTTCATTTAACCTCTATTTTAAGTATTGATTTGTTTTATTGTAAAAGCATACTTGCTCATTAATAAAAAAAATATTATTCATAGTTTTGGCATTTAAAGACACTGGCTTGTTTTGGCTTGTTTCTTTTTTGTTTTATTTCTTTATGTACATACATTTATATGTATAATATAATCTATATGTATACTATTGTTTTCTGTTTTTTGTTTCTTTCATATCTTTTTTCTTTAAACATTAAAATGCATTTAATAAGACATTTTTATTTTTCTCATGATAAAGATAATATCTTTGTTATTTTTTTAAAGCTATGGAAAGATATATAAAAAGATTAAAATCACTATTTGTTCTATCATAATGGAGATAACCACATTGTGGTCTATATCCCTTTCACCTCGAGTCCATTTACATTCATTTGTTCATTCATTCATTCATTCAGATACATTTTTGGAAGAGCTGTTATGTTCCAAGCTCTGTTCTTTGCACTAGGAATAAAGTAGTGAATGAAATAAAAATTCATGGAGTTTATATTCTAGGTGAGGGAAACAAAAGCAAATATTAAAATGTGCAGTTCATCAGATGGTGAGAGAAAAAGAGAGTAGTAAAAGAATATGGTATGAATAGGAAGATATATAATTTAAAATGTTATAGGAAAGGACTCACTCAGACTAGGACATTTGAGCCAAGACAGGAAAAAAAGCGGAGAAGAAAGAAGATTGAATATATAGCAGAAGAACAAGTGTAAAGGTCATGAGATAGGAAATTGGCCAGTGAATTCTAGAATAGTGAGAGGCTGGAACAGAGAGAACTGAGAGTATGCAAGGTGAGACCCAAAAGGTAAAGGGAGTGAGACTCCCATTATTTTTTCTTTGAGTAAGATGGGACATCATTAGAGAATGTTGAGCAAAAAATTGACCTGACCTAGCTTATGTTTTAAACAGTTCATTAGGAAAAGTTATATCAGGGTATAGAGGCTGTTGCAATAATCTATTCAAGAGAATAATGGTGGCTTGGATTACAGAGTCATTGGTGAAGGTGATATAAAGTGTCTGCATGTCTTTTGACAATAGAATTTGCTGATGGAGGGTAGGAAAGAAAGTAGGAAATCAAAGGTGAATCTACCTTTAGTCTAAGCATCTGGTAGAATGTTGTAGAATTTACTGAGATGAAGAGGACTAAGGGAGGACAGGTTTGGGCTGAGGGGAGAAAAAAATTGTTTTAGGCACTTTAAGATAAAAGAGATATGTGAATCTACAATTGAGAGGAGTGTTTTAGTCTGGAGATAAACCTTTGGTAACTGTTAGAATATTTTGTAATACTTAAATATGTCATAGGATGAAATCAGGAGAGGATTGATTTCCTCCTGGGCAGAAAGTGAAAAGAGAAATGTACAAGAGTGATTAACAAAATAAGATTGGATTGAGTGATCAAACACAATTTTATTTAATCATAGACTAGGTTAAAAGAATAAAAAGTCTTGTGACTTTGGATTTCTAATATTTTGATGGATTTCTCAGAAGATAAGCCTATTTTGTCTAGATAACATAATAGTAGTCTCCTAATTTAGTATACAGACCTCTGCATGTGCCTTATATAATACATTGAGGAATGGAAAGAGAGCATTAGACATCAATCTTATAGGTTAAAATTTAATATACTATTATATTATAGGCTTTATATGAATCGGCAGTAATTACGTGTATGTATATAAATGTCGAAAGCAACTTTAGAGATGAGAGATCTAAAATGCTTGGAAAACTGTACAGTAGTGATAGAATCAGCAGAAAGCTGAAAAGACCTTTTTGCTCTCAAATTGTGTTATGGATCATCTGGAATCATATCTCCAACCACGTGTTTGGATGTGCGGGTAAAAGGAGCCATGAAGTGACCAAATGCCTAGTCCCAGCAAGGATAGGCTCTGTTATATGAGCATTATCATTCTAAACTAGCATTCTCCTCCCAGAGGCCCTGAAGATCTTCGTATGTATGGCTCAGAGTCCACTCCTTTTTCACACACTTATTGATAGCATTCTGCAGTGCACTGTTGGTCCTCAGCAGCCACAGCGAGAGAAATATCGGTTGCACAGTGAAATCTGGGGGCTTGAAAACATTGTCCTACTTCTTTTTGTTGAGTTTTCCTGCAATTATTTCATTTGAGAGAGACCCTCTAGGGTTCCTGCATTTGTCTTCTGAAGAGGGGCTCCAGCCCCGCAAAGTCTGGAGGCTGCTGAAAAAGCTTGCATGTGGCACTGTGATCATTTCTCGTCATTTATTTTTGCTGAAGCTATGTACCTTTGATTAAACCTGGCACAGCACTTTAGAAGCCACTGATATACATCAAAGAAGTGAGCTTTCCTAGATCAAAATAGACTGAAGTTTTGGACCTAGACCAGCACTGATTGAACACTCTGAACAGTCCACAGCAGGAGGCAATTGCTTTTGGACAAGAATCAGGGAAGAACCGAATGCATTTTCTCTATTTCTGCTTTCATTAACAGCATGGCAAATGCCTTCATCCCATCAGAAGAGAAATCTTAATTGGATTTTTATCCAAAACCCTGTTTGGGAGGTAAAATTTGAGGCAGAAAATTTAAACAACCTTCTAATTTATTAAATTTTATAATAATGGTAAACATACTTTAAGTTTGATGAATAGTATAAATACCTTGATTGTTCCCTTCATTTTTTATGCAATAGTAGATAGAGCCCAATGTGTTTGAAGACTGTATATTTATCTTTATTTAGTGATCTGGGAACAATAAAAAGAACACATAGATACATTATAAATAGAATCAAGAGAAAAAATATTATACACGTATGTATGCTTTTGAATACATTTTTCTAAAGACATTTTGAGAGAATAAAGGAGTTTCATTTTTATATAATCTATCTTCAGAGATGAGTACATGATTTATTATAGACATTCAGTAAGTATTTGTATAATTTCTATTAAATGCCTGTTTCTAAATCATATCTAACATAAATTCATTAAATAGACCACACATCATCTATTTAAAAATAAATTCAGTCACATTGGTAGAAGGACAAGTACAATTCTGAGAACAAAACAACTAATAATCAGTAACTCTGTTTCTACTTTTTTAACAATGAGATTTCTAAATGCTGAGAGATTAATGACCTCGTTTGTTTTTTGCAATAGCTCTATGACGTTGCCACTGTTATTGATCCCTGTCTATAGATGAAACCATTGAGGCTCTGAGAGTAAATTAATGTGCCTGTGATCAATCAACTATTTGAATCAAGGGTCAGAAAATTTTTTCTTAAAGGGCTAGACAGAAAATGTTTTAGGCTTTGTGGGCTGTATGGTTGCTGTTGCAACTGCTCAACTACCACTGTAGCAGGAAAGCCGCCATAGACCATGTATAAATAAATGCGTGTGGCTATATTACAGGACATTTTATTTATGGACATTGAAATTTGAACTTTATATAATTTTCACATCATAAAATATTGTTCTTTTGATTTTTTTCCCGCCAATCATTTAAAAATCTAAAATCCATTTTTAACTTGCAGTTAAGACCAAAAGAGGTGGTGGGTTGGATTTGACCCACAGGTGGCAGTTTACCAGTCTTTGATAGAAATTATAGGGTCATGAGTCAAAGCCAGATCTTTCACCAAATACCATGTTCTTTCCACTGTGCCATGTGGATTTGTTTTATAATTGAAGAGAGATTCTGCTCCGGGCTTTGGAATCTGGAGAGTTTTACTGCTCTTCTTACTTTTGAAATTAAGTACAAGACTCAAACATATTAAGCTTTACATCCAAGGAGAGAGATAGAGTAATCACCAACAGCAGAGCAATTAGAAAAGACACAGCCAATAGCAAGCCCAACAAACACTTCATTGTCAGCTAGAGGGTTTGGCTAAAAGTAAATTTAATACTCATTAAAAAATGAACATTGCTTTAATGCCACTTCAGAGGCTGGTAAATTGTAGCTAGCTCTAAGCAATTTAGGAAGCAGTCCCATTACTTCAAGGCTGACATCTCCTCACAAACAAATTCTTCACAAGGCAGGAAGGTTGGGAGAAGCCCCATCTTGGAAACATTAGTTATCCCCTGAAAAAATCCAAACTGGGAGTTCTGCCTCTTGCAAAGTGCAGGAGGCATGGTCATGAGTGAAAGCTAGAGGGGGCATTGATCTGACAGAAATGCTGGCATGGGAACTTCATAAAGTAGAGTCCCACCGAGAAAAAGTTTTGAGAATTGCACCTGCTTATGAAAATAGTGATTAAAAACACACTCTTAACAAGGTACATTTTATCATTTTCTTATTTGTTTTCCTCCTCCCATACCATGATTTACAACCCCTCTGAAGTGTGAAGCTGAAATTTGTTTTCCTAAACCTCTTCTTCCCTGAGTGATTTTGTTGGGATAGAGTTGTTCATGAGAGCTGAGCAATTGCTGGAGTGCTATAGAATAAAATTGTCAGGGTGATTTAAAAATACAGAATTGCAGAAAATAAGAAAATACATTTTAAAAACCTTGTCATTTTGTCTTCTATGGAAAACAAAGGCAGTTACATAGAGAGTTCAAAATAATAAAAAGATTTTGTTAGCTGTGAGGCACTTAGAACCTCAAAATCACACCAGAGTGCCAGGAGAGCTAGCAGGTATTCAAGTGTCTTGGATCTAAAATAACAGGAGCTAATTGCCCGAGTGATAGATTACTTCAGAGAAATGTACTCAAGTAAGTAAATTAGTGCAGGAAGAAAGAAAATGAGTAACTAACCACATGCATGTACATACATGTACTTTTTGGATTCTTAAAAATTGGGGGATTTTGGGATACAGGGGATTGATCGTCTTTTATACTCCCCATTTTCCTTCTGTTCTGGTTGATTTTATGACATCATAGAATTAAGCTAAAAATGTAGAAATTAACCTAAATTGCTGGACTTGTTTTTAAATTTGCTTACAATCAATATTTGAAAAACTTCCTCAGCTCCGGGGGTTTGTTTATGTACACATATGGGCTTATGGGACATTCTTTCATCAGATTGGCATTAATATATCTTGTATCATAATGAATATTCCACTCTGTACTACCCTTTGAAGGGAAAAATGCATATTCATGCACTATTGTGAGTGGATAGGGAGGAGAGGTAGGAGAAACACAGTATGCAGAAGAGAAATGATTTTACTCTTGCTTTCCAGATAGGTAGATGATGGATGGATGGATAGGTAGATAGATAGATAGATAGATAGATAGATAGATAGATAGATAGATAGATGATAGATAGATTTAAGATTTTTGGAATTTTAAAACAAGTTTTCCCATCCTTCTTTTTTCCATGAGGCACATAGAAAATGATAATATTTGTAAAATACTTTAGGGTAAGTGAGGAGTTTGAGAACATTTATTTAGTCTTTGGTTAAAAATAATATTTTATTTTACTTATATTCTAAAATTGTGGTAGGAGAAATAAAATAGAAAACATTAGAAAATATATATCAATTATTTTTAATGAAACTTAATGAAATATCAAAATATTTACAGAAAAATTTGAACTAGCTTTTGTGAATATGTCATTTTAGAACACATTTTTTAGCTTGAAATGGGTATAGGTAATTCCTAGCCAAGGCTTTGCAATGATAGTTTCTTCAAATTTGTGATTTTATGATCTATAATTCCATGAGTAAATAATGTATTTTTTTTTAATCTTTAACTCCTTTCAGTCAATTGCAATAGTTGATTTTTAAAAGGATCTAATAGATTTTTTTCTTAAATCATCTACTGGATTGAAATTTCTTAAAATAATGTGTTTGGATTTTAAATCCAAGTGAACTTTTTCTATAGCAATCATTTAAAAAATAATGAAACTTTAATTTGCATAACATTTGTACATTTGTTAGGGCAGTCACCCTGCAGCCAGCTTGTATGCCGTAAAAGGCACATCCAGCAAATGGGACATTAGTATACAATATGCATCAAGATGAGAATCCAGGGCCTCTTCAGGAACGTACTCACCAGTATCTCCCCTGCTTTTGAGTCCTCAATTCCCCATTTCCCACCTACAGGACTAATTTTGAGATGAGTGCCAGATACTTGGCACTTGATACATTAACTCTAAGAGGCCATTGTCCCCTGGTCAGTGATGGGGAACTACAGACTCTGCAGCTGGTACAGATGCACAGTTCTGGTGCTTAAACATCTCCTTGGTTACACTCAGCTATCACAGTGGGCGACGGTGCCATGTTGCTCATGGTCTTCTTTACTGAGAGCTCTTTAGCTGGTGGGTCCAAGAAAACAAGGATGAGGTGGCATGTCCTTGTTCCCTTCATCTATGTCCCTGAGGGAACCAAAGTTTTGCCACCCTGAAGTTGCCTTTCAGGGATGTTAATTTTAAGCTGTTTATTAAGAAACAAGGTTCAGAAAGAACCTTTGACCTTCTCCCTTTTCCTGAATAAGATATTCGACCAGGAAAACCTGTTCAGGAGGAAAATTTTAGGATGTTTGCCTTAGCCTGATTTAGATTAAGTATGATAAATAAAAAGGCTTCAGGCAAGAGCCTGTTAGCTAGATATCCTCTCGGTCCCATTGTTTCTGAGTTAACAAGCAAGAATTTTCCTTCCATGTATGTTCAGCTATTCCTCAACTACCTGCAAACTACCCATTCTCATTTCTGAAATCTAACACCCTGCACCTCTCCTTTTCTCCTTTGTTCAAAATGTCATATATATCAATGTTGCCTTATTGTCTTTGGGATTTTTCATACTTAGGTGAATACCTCATGTGCATGTATTAAAATTTTGATTTTCTCCTGTTAATCTATCTCTGTTAATTCGATTACTATCCCAGCTAGAAGAATATAGAAGATGAGAGAAAAAGTATTAAATTTTTTTAACTCCTAACCATAAGAACCAATCACCAGTGTTGAAATACCACTTTCCATCCTCAGAGGGCCTGGGAACCACCTGAAACTTTCTGTAAAAAAATATGCTACCAAACTCTCTGAGCATCTGATATTATCAGTGAAGAAGGGGCTCTCTATGCATCCTTGGGATTGGGAATTCTTTTTATGTAGGAAGTTATCTCTCTACCAACCATTCCTTCTCAAATTTATCTCAATCACCACACTCTCAATCAAGGAAGCTATGATTGTTTATTCATAGGCTTTTACACTGTGCCTCCCCTGAGCATGAGGCAATTGTGAAAACAGAAAAACCACCTGATCAGCATCAGATATGCAACTGAAAGTTCCCCAAATTAATTTTTGTCTTATACATGCTAATGGTTGAAAATACTTTTCTATATACCAAGGGATTTTTTTTTTATTTGCTAACATTATAAAAACTGCAATCTTGGTAAATTCATTGAATTATGAAGAACTCGAAAATATATCTCTTAAATAAATTACATCTCTTGCTTAAATTCTACCTTACACAGGTTGTTTGTAGAAATTTTACTTGGACCTTTGTCAACATGTTAAGTTTAGTATTTAAAAATGTATGTTTTGCATGCTTTCAAAATGAAATCACTTATAAATTTCAATTTCAAAAATTTATGTTTTAGTAGTTTCAAAATAACCATTAATATATGGAAACTACTTATTAAAAATAGTCTTCGTGTTTTACCTGCTCCAAAAATATTCTAAGGGTAGGAAATTTAGGTTCATTTTGAAAGTGTGAGATTTTAGGTATAATTTTTATAAGACCAGGACAAATCAGGGGTATATGTCAAGCATTATAAAGCTGATACCTTTTTACCACTACTTGCTATGCCTGGGTAGTCATCACAGATACCACCTAAAATAGCTGAAGGACTAAAGACTGCAAGGGTACACTCTCATTATTTGGTTACATAGCTATAGTTCTAGCCTAGAATTTTAAACAGTAGTATCTAATAAAAAAGAAAACAAATTAAAAATGAGTTGAATTGATAAATGTGATTAACCCACTTTAAATTTCAAAGCTTTAATATTTTAGTGAGTTTGCTGTTTTGTTCTTGATCACCTGCATCATTATTTTTCTTTGTTCTTTTGATTTAATAACAAAAAAAACCTGAATAATATTTGCAGAAAATTTACAGTAGGAAAAACTGACCTGAGAGATTATAATGTTATCAAAGTCCTGTGGTTATACCATATATGACCAAGTATAAATAAACCTTAATAATCATACTGATCATGTTTAAAATAAATAAATACATTCTCTGATTGTGATGGAGCAAGAGAATGTTTATCTAGCTAGTCTTTAATTGTCTGTGTCAAAATTGAAATAGAAAGAAATAACAGAACTTTTCAGCATATAAATCCCATGATACAAGCAAACTTCAACACAACTCTATTTTACCCCACTGTCTTAGAAATAGGATATTCTCAAATTCCAGAGAACAGAAAAAAATTAAATTATTTAGTAAGTAGTCTTTTAAAGCATATTTAAATGGTTTACTGTTGCTAAATTGAAAGTTTCTCAGTAAAAACATATCAGAATTACCAGAAGAGTAGCTTCAAAACACATATTTTATTGTAGATAAATTATGCAAATAAATGAATAACAAACTCACTCCACAATCTACTATAATTTGGTGACCTCTTAACTTAAAGTGATCAATAAAGAAATATTATTTATCCAGGGGCATTCTTAGTGTGTGTGTGTGTGTGTGTGTGTGTGTGTGTGTGTGTGTGTACAAATATCTGTATATAGATAAGATCAGCTTCTCATCTTACACCTCAGTGCAAGAACTTCCTAATATGACTTCAGAAGCCCTCAGTTTCCACAGAGATCCCTCTCCTTGCTTGTATGCTGTAAGGCAAAGTTAGAATGGGAGCCTGCCAAGCTTCCATGCTTCAGTTTCCCAGTTGAGAATTATCAATCACTCTGACTATTCTCTCCTCTCTTTCTGCCATGGAGCTTGCCAAGTCCTGATTGGCAAGGGCAAAGCCAGAATTTGCCCACAGTAATTTGAGGAATTTTGTGGCTTCATTCAGAAACCTTAAAACATTTATGGCTTCCTTGAGGCCAGGGAAGGAGTTATAGGGAGGAGCCAAGATTCTCAGAGCTGCTTCCGCTGGAAATACAGATGTCTAAATAGTAGAACTGGTCACTAGGTCTGAATTATACCTCCTGTGGGTGGACAGATTCTGCAAACTTTTGTTTGTCAAGACGAACAGTCTGTGAATACTCGTTGTGAGTTATTCTTTACTATTCCTCTCTCCTGCCCCTTTGTCTTTTAACATAACACCGTCCTCTAGAGAAATACTAAATATTTACTAATGGTCTTCAGGCACCCTGGGATCACTTCACCTGGAGAGCTGTTCAATATATTTGTGACCGGGTCCCACTTCAGAGGTTTTGCTTTAATCATTCTGGGTGGGCCTGGGCACAGGATTTTTAAAGCTTCCCCAAGGATTCTCATATGCAGCCAAAATTGAGAATCAGTGCTCCTTGGAGAAAAATACTCCTATGCAAAGAATGAGATGTGTTGCAAAATGTGAGTAAATCACAATGATTCAATATTCTATTTCCAAAAGAGAAAGACACCAATTGCTGTAGGGGTAAATGATAGCCTAGTCACCTAAATTCAGAATTTGCAGCTTTGTTCACTGTTTTACAGTCTCTATGTTATTAATTTTCTGTTTCATAAACCTGACAAACATAGTTGTTAATTACATACTATACACTCCACCCTTACAGTAATGGTTTCTCTCAGAACCCTCATCTGATATAAAGCTATAGTGCAATGCCCTGCTATATTAAATTTCAATTTAATTATCTTTATTACAGCATCACCTCCTTGGAGAAATGATTAACTCTGAGATGGACTTAAATAGGAGAGAAAAGTATTGTAGTGAGCCTTGCCCCAAAGCCCTGTGCTATTATATAGGCTTCAGTTGCAGGCACAAGAGCAACAATAAAATGGTTGAAAGATAAATTTCTCTTCAATTCCTCAGATCCCTGTGATGTGGTCCCTCAAAGGTCCCTACTGGCATACACAAAGTGAATGGCATGAGAAATAGAACTTTAATACACAACTCATCTGTGTGTGTGTGTGTGTGTGAGAGAGAGAGAGAGAGCTCATGTATACTTTAGTTCAAAGCAAAGAATAATTTTCAAATAGCACAAGAGAGAATAAGAATCAGCCCGTGGACAGTACACATTAATTGCTTAATAATTAATCTTGTCATAGTTAAACTTCATTTAATACTCTGTAACTTTTAAAAAAAAGCTTAGAGTGTTTTACTTTTAAACATTACTTGATGTGACTTTCAATAAAAATCTCTGTAACCTTGGTTTGCACATTAAAAGAGCTAGAAACTTGAAAGTTTATCAGAAGTAATTGTTTCCCTAAACAATTGAATTTCCTGCAATTATGACATTAGGTGACTGAGAAGAAACAAACTAGAAAATGGGCCCACAGGATTTTGAGACTCCATGTTACTGAAGCAAAACAGTGAAAGAAAAAAATTATCATTAATTAAACATTTATACAGCAATTATTTATAGAAACTACATTGAGATCACTGCTGTCATGAGTGGACTGACACCATTCCAAATATCTGCCTCACTCCTGTTTTAGTTCTTTTTAAATGTATAAGGAAACTGAGGCACAGAGAAGTCAACTTATGCAAATCTCAAACGACGGGGTCAAACACACACAGAGACAATACCATGGAGACTTGAATTATTTAGTGAATTGAAGATATTTGTATGTAGCTAGGGCTCCAACTTGAGCCTAAATTGAACTCACTATAGGATACTGACACATTTGGTTATTGTGGGTGTGGAATGAAAATATGGTGATATAGGATGACTCTTTGGTAAGAACATATCTTGAAGAAAAACATGTTGAGACATTGAAGCAAATAGCCATTCTAAGAGGAGAGAGCATTTTGAGTATGCTATGTTCCTGTTACTCATTTAACCCTCACCCTTCACCACAGGGAAGAGTTGCAATAAAGAATAAAACTCGAAATAGGAATATTACTAAAATTGCTTCAACAGATTGTGGTTGCTTTATCTATTTGGAGTTCTAACAAAGTGGAAATAAATAGATAAGATGGTTTTCCCAAATTTGCAGATATTGGAAGCTAGAGGAGGCTTCATGACATCATTGCAACCCTTCTTTTCATGAGTGTTAATGTATTTGATGAAATAAGACAGTAGAAAATGGTCAGTAGCAGGCTGTAACTCAAAGAGCTTTATTATGGGAGAGAAATATGAAGGTGCTAGAGATGCTTATTTTTACAACCAAATCGGTGTGAACTGAGTAAGGATAAATGATTAGGGTCAAACAAAATTCTCCTTGAATTGTAAATTGTCAGCCTTCATAGCCTTAATATTCAATTTTTATATTCTCTGTTCGTCATTTGAACTCAGTACAATGTGTTGCTTTAAGAAGTTTAATAATATTTGCTCATTAATTGAGAACTGCATCAACAATCAATGTCCCATGATTCGTCATTTAGGTTTTTCACTTCTGTATTGGAAGATTCTATATGGTTTTACAAGATGCATCAGTCAGGGCTCCATCAGGAAAATAGAAATAACAGTAAGAATTTCAAATGGAGGTAAGTTAGAGGAGATTGGTTCTTAAATATTGGAAGAGACAAAGAGATGAAGGGAAAGAGTTTGATGTATAACTGAAAGATGACACTTTTACCCTACTAGCAAGAGGAGTGGAAGGGAAAATACTATCTAAGAATTCATGATCTCTATTATTAATTATCACTGCTAGATAATCTCCTGCTGCTGGTGAAGCTACAACCACACCACTATTTTGTAATACCATAGAAATAACCTGATTCTTCTGCTACTGCTGCCAAAAGTACTAACCGAAGCCAAAGGAAAAAAAAAAAACATATTCTTTCTTATTTCCACTTTTCAATCTCCTGTGAGGGTCTCCTGCTAGAAGAATATAAGGAAGTCACTTGGCAACACAAATCTGTTAAAAACAGTTTGCAGACTTCTAACATGCTTAGAAGAATATAGATGTAAGGGAATAGACTTGAAAGCCAACAGATGAGTAAACAATGTACTGGCTAACCCAATTTAAAGATGAGAAGAAGCTGACAATACTGTGGTAGTTTCAATAGACGAAATTTTATCGCCAAGTGAAATCGAAATTATACATGGATTGTCTGCCACATAATATAACAAGAGCAGCATTAATTTCTTTCTGCTTCATGATTAAGAGATTTAGCTTTAAAATACTTGCTTCTATTTACTAAAATTTTGGTTGCAAAACATTTATAAAAACAATCAATAATATGCATCATATATTATAATCTATAGTATACAATCAGTATAAACATTGTACATTTTATTAGACTCTTAGTTGGCACATAGATTACCTATAAACATTTAGAATAAGAAAAACAATGCAACAAAGAAAATCTAGTGCCTGACAAAAGGTCAAATACAGCATTTGAGGGTGAGATTTGATGGAAATAGCTTATGAAAATTCACTCCCATTAGAGAATAGCTTTTTATGTCAGCTCAGTAACTTCTAGAAAATAAATGAAGACATTTTCAAAATCAAAGTGATATAATCATGTAAGCAGAGCCTTATAAAAATTGATAATGGCATAGCATACCAGCTCCAAAGCGTGACAATACTAACCACATTAGGAGAAAGTAATGAATTGTAATAAGTCTGGAAACAAGCTAAGAAGTAATTAATATCTCTGAATCAGTTTTGCGAAGCTATTATCTTAATTTTGTGGTATTTTGAATAGAAAGAAAAATATTGAGTAACAAAAGCAAGATATTAACTAAATGATGGTGATTTCTGGGACCTTTGTTGATGCACAAATAAATTTTTCCTTTTCATTGGAGTCTGAAGTGTTATACTTCATCTTTGGAGAGAGTAATCCTCTATATAAGAAAAATAATTCTTAAAGTAAGTTAGCAGTTAAATAGAATTCAAATGACAAATACCAGAGCTCTCCAAAGGCTGAATCTACAGACAACACAGGTTCTGCGAAGAAAGTATCAAGTGTAAATTTCGTTTTTATGTCACAGTGATAGACTTCAACATATATTAGTAGACATCCAAAACAAAAACCATATAATTGGTTTTGAAATTCTCATTTTTCTTCATTTCTAATAACTGTCTATTGTTCTTAGACCAAGGATTTCAGCCTTTCCCTGTGAAGAAGCTAATATCACTCTCACAAACCCCCAAAATGGCTCTGGTTTGATAGAGAAAATGAAGTAAATTCTGGAGCAGGCAGAAGAGGCAGCCTCCAGACACACTACTTTCTCCCAGGTGTTTAAGAGATTGAAGAGGCTGGGGAAGAGTAACCAGCAGCATTGCCCCAAGGTCAACCTCCTGAAACTTAGAAGTTTGGACAATCACCTTCATTCACGTTGTGCCCCACAAAAAGGAACCATGAGCTCCAAAGAAGGAAGGAACTGTAAGCAAAAGAGGATACCAGAAATGTGTGCCATATATAGGCACGAGTTGTCTGTAATTCTGAGAGAGCCTCAGGCCAAAGAATATCTTAAAGCTTGGTGAACTCCCATTTTCCATTTCTCATTCCAGTGGCTGCCTCCCTTCTCAACCTAAATAGCTATTCTGACTTTCCCTCATGAGAAGATGTGCACCTATTTTTTTGCAATATTTGCTCTGCTTATGAAAAACAAGGGTTATGTACATATTTCATGAATGAGAGATGTTTGTATCTGACACTTAACCATCTCTCTGAAATTGAGATGTGTCTTACTGTGGAAGTGAGTTCATAATTTAAATTGGTAATGTTTCTTTTTCTGACATATCAGTATATAAAATAGTGCTATATTTTACAATCTTTGCTGTTAGAGATTAGGTAAAATATTAGATAAAATATAGTATTTCATCAATGTATCATATTGGATAAATTTCAAATTCTTACTTTGTAAAATGCGGAAGCCATCACTTAACTAAAATGATTTCTTAAAGTTTCTTCCCCTCTCAAAACCTTTTGCACCATATACTGGAGTCTCCGCAAAGGTTATTTGATAAAGGAATTGACATAGCAAAGAAACTAAGCTATTGCTCAAAGTTAATAAGTAGAAGACAGTTTGGTTGAGGAAAAGACTTGGCTTCAAAAAAAAAAGAAGAAGACTGAGAAACCCAGAATAAAACTGCATATACAATATTTAATATGTTTTTATATTTCTTAAAATGCAAATACTATCTTGCCTGCTTTGCTGTAGCATATAGCAGCAAAGACAACCCCTTTCCAAAGCATCAGGAAATTATATTCCAAAGCATTAGGAAATTGTGTTCATAATTTATAATCCAAGTTAGAAATTTTCTAATTGAAAGAAAAGAGAATGAATTATTCCATGACCAAAAAAAAGAAAACTCCTGACAGTTTCTAATACAGATATGGCCCCAGAGAAAGTGACTAAGACATTTATCTGTTGAATATATAATTACTTTTGATAATATAAACTTTTTCACAATTTGAATGTATTAGGTATTGTGATAAAATGCCCTTTCTCCTAAACCTATTGAAAGTGAATGCCTTGGAAGGCTGGCAAGAGGCATCACAGGGACACATCAGGTGTCCTGAGAGCTAAGGATGTCCCACTTTGATTTCCCAACAAGCGGTTTGTGACACAGTGTCCCCACAGAGTGGAATGCATGGCACAGGATGGTCTTTTAACCAAAGTGCACAGAGAGAAAAATTTATGAGGTTCTTATGAAGTGGTTTGTTTTAGCTCTGAATGGAAGAAGAAAGGGAGAGAGGGAAAGCGGGCACAGTTTTCTGACATAAAGATCGTGTTGGCCTGGTGTGATTTTTATCATCTTAAGTCATGTTTGAGAAGACTAACCTCAAAGCTTAAGATGGTCTCAATTCACATAAGAAATGTAAGGCAAAAAGTAGCTGGTCTGTTAATAACCCACAAAGCAAATTGCCAGTTGATATTTCCTGAGCTAAAATTCTTTAAGTTACAATGGAAACAGCTTCTCAGCAAATAAAGAGCATAAGTCCTCTGGTTCCAATGGGGCTTTGTCATGACTTGTAATGAGCTGAACATTGTAATGCATGTTCTAAAAAAAAAAAATGACTATTACTGTGCGTGCAGAAAATACAATGCACATGCACCAGGATGTTAACAAAACAGCACCTGCACAAACTAAGATTGCAACTCTATTCTCAGCTTATCTTTGCTTTTCACTTGCTGGGATCATTTCTGTTTCAATGGGAAAGGAAAGTCGCACATGCAAGCATAATTCATACGTTAAACAGGAGCTACCACTTTTGTGTGAATCAGCGCTCTGTAAACAAAACAAAAATCTGAACAATTTTAAAGTCCAAATATTCTCTGTCAAATAAGTATAACAAGCTTCTATGATGACAATGGTAATAGCAATAGACTACAGGTAACACACATTTTTAAAACTGGGATTGTAATTTAGGGAAGGAACTCTGTAATTATAGGCTATTTAAAGAACTTTTAATTGACTATACTCTTAAAAGGTTATAATTCAAACTTTAAAGCCATTCTTAAAAATAACTTTATTAACAAAACTGTAGAAATTAAGGTGCAGATAGGTGAAAGGACATAAATAGCAATAATGATTATATTTATTCATCTTTTTAAAAGTGCCAATAATTAGCAAATCTCTTGAAATTAAATCATCATCCACCTGTGGGAGGCAAATAACCAATTTGCTGACTAATTGAGATGAGACAACCAATGTGAATAATAAAAACCACTGCAACTAACTACTGAAAATTTATCATTATATTCACTACAACTGCCATGCCTTGCACTAAATACTTTATAGTTATTTTTTTATTATTATTTAGTCTTTTCAACAGCCCAGTTAGGTAGGTACTTGTTATGCTTTGAATTTGGCCAATGAGCAACCTGAGATTTCAGATTTATGAAACTTGCCCTTGTCAAACTGCTAGCAAGTAGCCAAGCTGGGCGTGTGGTTCTGGATTTGATCACTTCACTGCTTCCCCTTAAAATCTAGTCATTACATGTTTCTCAGTTACTATTGTTATAAAATAAAATGGCCAAACAATATCAAGAAAGCTGATACTTGGGAAAATGTACAATTTAAAATCGTGGAAAGTGAGAGAGCATACTACAATAAGAAAAGTAACTGTGAGCATCCATAGTCTGAATTATTGCAATCTCGCAAAGATTGTAAGACTTGCTTCAATCACAGAACCTTACAATGGGAAGAGACTTTAGAGAGCATCTTTTCTTAGCCAGCATAGGTATTCTGTTCAGTGCATTCCTGGCAAATAGCTGTGTAGTGTCTGCCTGAACACTTCCAGTGATGAGGCTCTCACCCCTTACCAGGCAGCCCATTCCAATTTTGAATGACTGGACTTTTTAGAAATGGCATCCTTATATGGAGCTAAAAATCAAGGTTATTATCACTTCGAATAATTATTTTTACAACTGGTCATACTAGTTTCATATGACTTGATTATTAAAGTCACCATAAAACATGAGAAGTAAAGTATAACTCAAAGGGCAGGTAATTAGTTTCATAAACTGTGCATCAAGATTTGGATCTATTTCTGTCAGTTGCATCAAAGCCAGTAAAATACAATGGCAGGCTTGGATTACAGTGCATAACCTTAAATAAAATTTACTAGTAAGCCGAGGGCATTTAAACATCACAAAATAATTGCACCTTGTGGTACAGCTTTATCAGAATTTTGTTTGTAAAGATGCACCTCATACCTGGTGAAATCAGGATTCAGAACTGGGCAAGGCAGCAAGTTGTATGCAGTGGGTCTGCAAATAGGTAATTACCATTAAAAATTCTCTGAGTGAGGAGAGTGAGTGGACTTGAATAATAGTCAGATGTCCAGTAGATTGAGCTTACAGGTGAGAGCAGCCCTCCACATGGCCAGGTATCCTTAGAGGGCAGGACTTTGATTCATATAGCTAGGCCTGGCACCCTGCTTCACATGCCCGCCTTGCACATCCGGCCAAACAGAATTAACTTCAGGGAAAATATTTGTCCTCAAAGCAAACAGAATAGGAATACACTTTAATCTGCTCTATAGATACACAGTGCTGCCTCTTAGCCAAATGCCTGACTCCTGAGCCGTTCACTGCACTCTGTAAACCAAATGTCAGACAGGACAGGAGAATGTAACTCCTTCATTTCTAGAGAAAAGTATAGAATTTTCTCATATCACCTAATGTCTTACATCCATTTTGTCTAAAATGAAAACTTAGCAGTGATCAAGATTAGATTGCATTCTAAGTAGAAGCTGCAACAAAAGGCCTTATGAGTCGGGCTCATCAGGCGTGTTTCACAGAGTGGTACAGCACTGCTGATTTGCCCATCCCGAGCTCCAAGAGGATATCCAGCTGACCTCCAGAATGGGCAAAGTTCTGTGGTTTCACTGTGAATTGAAAACTGTATTGCTGGTGTACAGGCTTCTCAAATGTACAATCTATGTGAACAAGTCATTGATTTTTATGAGCAGGCATAATAGTCTTTCAATACCAATTTTGTTTGTTTTTTTAATTCAAAAATTGTGGTCATTATGTTGAAATTACATATTCATTTTTTTTTCTTTTTCTTTTTCTTTTTTTCTTTTGCTTTAATCCATTTTTAAAAAAAAATTGATATTTGATTTCCAAAATCAAATATCAAAAGTATTTATGCAGTTTTAACCTTAAATTCAAAAGCAAAATGCTACAAACTTACAGAGAACAGTATTGTTTATGGTTCTCTTTCTTTAATAATTACATAGTTTTGAAAGTTTTTAAAAATTTTTTTTTTCAATTTCAGTTGCCGTACAATACTCTATTAGTTTCAGGTATAGAACATAGTGATTAGACATTTATGTAACTTGCAAAATAATCACCCTGATAAATCTAGTACCCTTCTGACACTGTAATAGTTATAATATTATTAATTATATTCCTTATGCTATACTTACATCCTTATAGCTATTTTGTAACTGCCAATTCATACTTCTTAATCCCTCTTCCCCCTTTATACTGACCTCCCCAACCTCCTACCATCTGGCAGCCATCAAAATGTTCTCTGTATCTACGAGTTTATTTCTATTTTGTTTATTTGCTTATTTCATTCTTTAGATTCTACATGTAATTGAAATCATATGGCATTTTTCTTTCTCTGTCTGACTTACTTCACTCAGCACAATACCCTCTAGGTTTATCCATGTTGTTGCAGAAAGCAAGATTCCATTTTTTTTTTTATGGATGAGTAATATTCCATTGTATATATGTACCACCTCTTCTTGGTCCATTCATCCATTGATGGCCCCCATGTATCCTCCATATCTTGACTATTGTAAATAATGCTGCAGTGAACATATGGATTCATGTGTCTCTTTGAAGTATGTTTAGCGTTTCTTTGGATAAACACTCTGAAGTGAAATAACTGAGTCCTTTTGTTTCTTTATATAGCCTTTGTTTTAAGTGCATTTTGTCTGATACAAGTATTTCGACCCCAGCTTTTTTGTTTGTTTCCATTTTATAGAAATATTTTCTATCCCTTCACCTTCAGTCTGTGTATGCCTTTCAATATGGAGTCTCTTGAAGGCAGCATATGTAGGGGTCTTGCTTTCTCATCCATTCAGCCACATTTTCTTTTCATTGGAGTGTTTAATCCATTTACAATTAAAGTGACTGTTGATAGCTCTATAGATTGCTTGTTTTCATTTTGTTTAGTTCTTTTTCTGAAACTTCGTTCTGCTTTTTCACGTGGGACATTTTTCTCTATCTCTCCACTATGGCTGCCCCCTCTCCATGTTTGTTTCTACATATTAGTTAGGACTCCTATGTCCCCCAGTCTTAGAAGAGTGGTCTCTTGTAGTAGATGTCCAGTAGGGCCCAGTGATGCAGTATTCCTGGTCACTTGAGCCAGGTGCTCCAGGTGTGTCCTTTGTATGAGCTGTGTTTCTCCTCCTCTTGTAGCTGAGCCTTGATTCTGTTTGTATGTCAATGGGAGGAATTGACTCTGGTTGATTGTTTGTGAGGACTGGCTATGACTACAGTGGAGAGCTTTTGTATAGGGGTTGACTCTGTGAAGTATGATTCACTTTAGCAGGGCTCTGGTGCCTGCCCAGTCTGCCCTTTGGGTGTGTCATCTTCAGATGTGGGCCTGGTCATGCTCTGTATCAGACCAAAGCCAGCTACTGGGCATGTAGGCTTGAGCCTACTGGGACCAGCCCCACCACAGGCCAAGTGCAGCTGCTGGGACCACCTGGCATGAGCTACCAAGCAATCCACAGATGGCCGGCCACCACCTGTGCTGGGCTTGAATGTGCTTCGAGAGGCCAAGCTGCAAACCAAAGCCAGCTGTTGTTTATACTAGGTTTAGGGATGCTCAGTGAGATGTATAGATCATGCCGAGGCCAGATGCTGCTTGTTTAGGTTTCATGAACTTTAAGAAAAGTCTGCAGCATGAGCCAAGATAGGCTGCTTACATGGAAAAGCCATTGGAAGGGGCTTGGGTGTGTCCATAAGTTTTTGAGGTCTCAGGGAATCATGAGAGCTGGGCAACCAGTGTTAGCCAGGTTGGTAGAGACTCAGATATGGTGGCCACTCAAGTCTGCATGCCACGAGGGAGGAGGGTATTATCAAAAGATCAATGACCTATGCCAACAACCCCTTCTGGGAGAAAGCCACCTCTCTAGCCTGCGCCATGAAGCCACACAACTCAGTCACTCCCCATATGTCCCTGGCACTCCCCCAAGCCACTGCCCCAATGTCAAAGCTCAATGAGAGTGAGTTTATTAGTAAGTCAGTGCACTGACCCATAAAGAGGCAGCACAGCCACAATCCTCACTGGTTTTCAAAGCTAGAATTTGTGAAGACATCTCTTCCTTGTGCTGGAACCCTAAGCTGGGGAACCTGGTATAGGGTTGGGACCCCTCACTCCTCTAGTGGGATCTTTGTAGCTGAGATTACCTTCCAATTCTCAACTGCCACACTCAGGAGTGGGACCATCCTGTTCTGCGTCTCTACCCCTCCTACCAGTCTCAAGGTGGCCTCTATTGTGTGGCCCCATTTGTAGAACTTCTGTTCAGCTAAAGTTCAGGTGATTTGCAATGATGGCCATTTTGTAGTTTAGTTGTAATTTAGATGTGTTTGTGAGAGGAAGTAGGCATAGTGTTTATCTACTCAAAATATGTTTACCTGAATTTTTTTAATTTTAATTTTTTCAGTTCCTTTTATTATAAACAATACACACAAATAAAAAATATTAAAAATGTATTCAAGATTCACAAAATTGCATACATATAAAAGAAACATAAATAACTAATATTTCAAAAGATTATTATAAGATTGCACATTTATACTTCTGAAGTAACTAAAGCTTAAAAGTGAACAAGCTAGGCAGAAAACATGGGGGAGTGGGAGACATCCACAGATTTCTCCCCTTGAAACAACAATAAGCTGAACATCTAAAACTCAACAAAAAACCACCCAAACTTCACACCAGCACGTCTGAGCATGCAATCTGCATGCTCCAGCAGAGCTCCCTGCAGGAGGAAGGGGAGGGGAGAAGGAGTTAGCGTGATGAGTTCCCTGAACATTCATGTCTGGGATGGTTGTGAGCTCCCCGTGGCTGGCTGGCTGCAGGGCCCAGTAATCAGGGAAAAGAGCAGAGAAGCGGGACAGGACCACAGAGGAACAACAGCTGATTTTTGCTGGCCGTGGTTGCAAAATTGAGGCTGAGCCACAACTCCCAACCCCCAACTCAGAGGACCCCTTCTCCGGTACCCTTTGAGACTGATCACCACAGAGCCCCATGGGAATCTGAGCAAACACTGCCAAGACTGTTGCTTACACTAACAGGGACTGAAACTGAGGGTAGCAAGTGTGATTAAATATCTACAAGAATGTTTAAAAAGCGTTATTAAGACCTAATATAAAGCAGGGATCCAAGAGGCTTAGATGCCACCTACTGGAAACCCAAAGAAAAGCACCTTCTTTGCAATAGGCTAAAGAGGGATCTTTATATAATAAATTGTCTTTCTGGAAAAAAAAAAAAAAAACAGCAGAATATGCTTCCATTAATGCCCAGGCAGAGAAATAGTCCATTAAACACCATGAACAACCAAAGTGACAAGGCATCTCAGAAAGAAAGAGAAAAGCCTCCAGAAAATAAGCTTATAGACATAGAAATTTGCAACTTAAATGACAGAGAATTCAGAATGGTACTTCTAAAAAAACTCAATGAGATTTGAAACAACTCAAATCAACAATTTCAAGAATTGAAAAAACAACTAGATGAGCAGAGCAAGGATGTTGAAAACCTCAAAAAGAACCAAATAGAACTTCTAGAGATGAAGAACACACTGCAAGATTTGAAAAATAAAATAGCAAGCTTGGGAAATAGAGTTGACCAAATGGAGGAAAGGATCAGTGATATTGAAGACAAAAATTTAGAAATAAATAAAAAGAAAGAAGGGAGAAACTGAAGAATGAAAAATAATGAAAGAGAAATACAAGAGCTAGCTGAAACTCTCAGGAGAGGAAACATAAAAATAATGAACATTATCAAAAGTGAGGAAAAGGAACAGAGATTCAAAAGCATTTTCAGACAAATAGTGTATGAGAATTTTTCAAATCTAAGGAATGAGCTGGAGCTTGGAATTCAAGAAGTCAACAGAACATGCAATTATCTCAACCCAAAAAGGCCTTCACCAAGACACATTGTATTAAAATTATCAAAAATCGACAACAAAGAGAATTCTCAAGGCAGCCAGAGAGAAAAAATGGTAACTTATAAATGTAAACCCATTAGATTATCCTCGGACTTCTCAGCTTAGACCTTACAAGCCAAAAAGGAGTGGAATCAAATATTTAAACTATTAAGTAAAAGGAACTACCCAGCTAAGCTCTCCTTTAGATATGAAGAAGAAATTAAGACTTTTTCAGACATACAAAATTGACAAACCCCTGGCTTGACTCACTAAAGAAAACAGAGAAAGGACACACATAAACAAAATCGGGATGAAAGAGGGGAAATTATGACTGACATCACAGAAATACAAAGGCTCATACAAGAATACCATGAAAAAGTATAAAAGACCAAATTTAATAACCTAGAAAAAATAGATCAATACTTAGAAAAAGTATTACAACCTTCCTATACTGAATCAAGAAGAAGTAAAAAATCTAAATAGATCAATCAGCAGTATTAAAATGGAAACAATCATCAAAAACCTACCAAAAAGTAAAATTTCAACCAGATGGCTTCACCACTGAATTCTACCTATTACTATCTATTCTCCTCAAATTCTTCCAAAAAAAATTGAAGAGGAGGCAATACTTCCCAACACATTTTATGAGGCCAGTATTACTCTGATTCCAAAACCTGGTAAAGATAACACAAAAACAGAAAACTATAGACCAGTATCTCTGATGAACACATGCAAAAATTCTAAATAAGGCATTAGCGAACAGAAATCAGTAACTTATTAAAAAGATTATACACCATGAGCAAGTGGGCCTCATCACAGCAGCACAGAAATGGTTCGACATAGGCAAATCAATTAATGTGATACAACACATAAACAAATTAAAATAAAAAATCATATGATTATATCAATAGATGCAGAAAAAGCCTTCAAAACAAGATACAACATCCATTTATGATTAAAACTCTAAACAAAACTGGTATAGAAGGGAAGTACCTTAACATAATAAAGGCCATATATGACAAACCCTCAGCCAACATACTTAATGGTGAAAAAACTAAAAACCTTCCCTCTAAGATCAGGAGCAAGGCAAGGCTGTCCACTATTGCCATTGTTATTCAGTACAACACTGGAGGTCCTAGGGAGTGCAATTAGGCAAGAGAAAGATATAAAAGGCATCCAAATAGAAAATGAAGAAATCAAACTGTCACTATTTGCAGGTGACATGATTCTCTATATAGAAAACGCTAAAGACTACACATGAACACCACTAGAAACAATAAGAAAATACATTAAAGTCTCTGGATACAAAATCAATGTTCAAAAATCCATAGCGTTTCTATACTCTAATAATGAAGTGTCAGAAAAAGAAGTGGAAAAAATAATTCCTTTTGCAATTGCAACAAAAAGAATAAAATACCTAGGAACGAATCTAATGAAACAAGTGAAGGACCTATATAATGAGAATTACAAGACCCTATTAAAAGAAATAGAATACAAAGAAATGGAAATATATTTCGTGTTCTTGGATTGGAAGAATCAACATAGTTAAAATGACCATATTACCTAAAGCATTAGAGATTTAATACAATCCCCATCAAAATTTCATCGGCATTTTTTAAAGAAATAGAACAAAAAATTATCAGATTTGTATAACAGCACAAAAGACCCTGAATTGCCAAAAACATCCTGAGAAAAAAAGAATGAGGTAAAAGCAATATCCTGGCTGACTTCAAATTATACTACAAACCGACAGTAATCAAAGCAACATAGTATTGGCAGCAAAAGAGACACATGGACCAGTGGAACAGAATAGAGAGTCCAGAAGTAAACCCATATTTATATGGGCAAATAATTTTTGACAAAAAAAGCCAAAAACATATAATGCAGATAGGAAAGCCTCTTCAATAAATGGTGCTGGGAAAACTGGAAAGCCACCTGCAAAAGAATGAAACTAGATTGTTGTCTATCGCCACACACCAAAATTAACTCAAAATGGATTAAGGACCTGAATATAAGACCTGAAACAATGAAATGCATAAAAGAAAACATGGGAACTAAACTCAAGGACCTCAAAAGCAAGGGAAATAAAAGCTAAAATAAATGAATGGGATTACATCAAACTAAAAAACAAAAAAAAATTGTCAACAAGGTAAAGAGACAACCATACAAATGGGAAACTATATTTGCAAGCAACATCTCTGATAAGGGTCTAATATCTAAAATATACAAAGACCTCATATAACTCACTAACAAAAACAAACAAACAAACAAACAAACAAAAAACAAAAAAACGATCCAATCAAAAAAATGGGCAGAGAACCTAAACAGACACTTCTCCCTAGAGGACATACAAATGGCCAACAAATATATGAAAATATGCCCAACATCACTAGCTATTAGGGAAATGCAAATCAAAATCACAATGAGATACAATCTCACACCTGTTAGAATAGCTATAAACAACAGGACAAGTAATAACAAATGTTGGAGAAGATGCGGAGAAAAAGAGACCCTCATACACTGCTGGTGGGACTGCAAATTGGTACAGCCACTATGAAAAACAGTATGGAGATTCCTCAAAAAACTAAGAATTAATCTACCATATGATCCAGCAATCCCTCTACTGCTCTACTGGCTATTTGCCCCAAAGACTTGAAAACCCATGTCCAGAAAGATATTTGCATCCCGATGTTCATAGCAGCATTATTCACAGTGGCCAGGTCATGGAAGCAGCCAAAGTGTTCTATGACAGATGATTGGTTAAAGAAGGAGTGATATATATATATATATATATATATATATATATATATATATATATATATATATATATATATATATATATATATGAAATATATACCCAGCCATATTGAGAGATGAAATACTGACATTTGTGACCACATGAATGAACCTCGAGATAGTCATGCTAAGAGAAATAAGCCAGACAGAATAAGTTGAAAATCACATGATATCACTTATATGTAAGATATAAACCTAAAAGCAACAACTGAGCAGGACAAACAAACAGAGACTCATGGACATAAACTGTAGACTAGTGGTTACTAGTGGGGTGAGAGAGGAGGGAGGAGATAGATAGTGTAAAGGGGGTCAAATATAGGATTTAGAGAGAGGGTGAAGTTGGTAAAAGGGATCAAATATATGGTAGTTGAAGGAAACTAGACTTTGGGTGGTAAACACACAACAGAATATACAGATTTCAAATGATAATGTACACCTGAAAATTGTATAATTGTATTAACCAATGTTATCCCAATAAACTTAATTGAAACTTTTTTTAAAAAAGTGAACAAAGGCTTTGGAGATACTGTGTAGAATGACTGCTGAGTTACACTATGTCATGTAGGAATAGAGCAACTAAAATGTCACCTCTGTGTGTATGCTTCTTTATTCAGAATGAGCAGGTATAATACAGAAAAAAGATCACTGTGTTTGAGATGTCATTTCCACTGTATGAATATATATATATAAACTAATGGTGTAGTAGTTTTGAGAAGAGCATCTGCTTCTAGGTTGAATTCTGGCCTCGACCTTATGGCACGTGATTGCAATTTAGAGAGCATGATTTCACCTACCATATAGCTATAGAATCTAATCATAATGAAGATGGAGTGGATAAGAAGAGATTTTCTTGACTGAACTTGCAAAGTCAAAGCTGGCAGAGCCTACTTTGAGAAACTGGGCCTATGTGTAAACTTGACTCCTAGACTAAAAAATTACAGGAACGTTGAGCACTGCACTTAGATGTTTCTTTAGGCTTCTATTCTGCCTGCCCCAAGCAGCATCTTCTAGCCTAATTTTAAGAACTTATTATATGAACAAAATAAAGAGATTAGAATTTTATTACACAATATTTTATCAATGTTAGATAAAAGTATAAATTGGAACTTAGTCTCCCATGTCCCAGTAGATAGTTTGTCTAAGATACCACCAGATAGCTTTTGTTTAATTTCACTTCTCTCACATAGTCTATAACCTAGTTGAAAGTAGAAACCATATGTTTTCATTGTTCCATCACTAACACAGAGCTGGCATAAGGAATATAATTAATAGATGCTTGTTTAGCTAAATGGAGCTATCAAGACAGTAGAAATTCTTACATGGAAGCAAACTATTCAAGTATGCTCATCTTTTGCTTCCTTTCTATTCTTGATTAGATTTTTAAAAATCAAGGATGCATTTTTAGTAAAAGGATAATACCATGTTCTCATTTTTAATAGAGCAAATTTGAGAAAAGAGTTGAGTTCACTCTGGTTTGAATTTTTAATGAGAAAGATGGCAAACAAAAGACAAAATGTGTTAAAACAAGAAAGAATCTAGAAAACATCCCAGAATAATAACAGACTCAGAAGAGAACAGAAGAGATTGAAATGGGACTAAGACCTGGAACCATTTCTTGTAAATGTTGCTTTAGGTATTAATTTTTGTGCAAATGGCATAAAAGATCCTCACTCATCATCTACATAAAAGATTGCAGTGTCAAACAGGGGTACCCCGTGTAGATTTTGTTTCCATGTCAGCTTTCTCACAAATGCCTACATTTTCTGACAAATGAACATAATATGTTCATTTGAATGAGGAAGTCCTATTGTCTCCATCTGCTTTTGGCTTGTTTGCTTCCTTGGGGGCTTGATGAAGGAGCAACATTTGGGCAGGTGGGAAAGGCTTTGGTGTTGTCAGTAACCACTAGTTAAAAAGCTTCAAACCATGTTCTGCTGGTGTGTTCATGCTGTGGGGGAAAAATGCTTGAGAACAAGACATACATTTTTAATAAATGGAGACCTAAAAAGTTCTTTTTATTTGATCTGAGCCTGACATTATCCTGTGCTTCTAAATTCTTTTGGAAACATTAAAATTTTCTATTCCCACATGGTCTTCAAAAGTGCTCTGAGGAATGTGAATATTTTGTAATTATCTTTTGAAAGAATGAAAAGTAAAAGTAATTTTTTGTAAAGGATAACCACTACTCAACCTTAAATATACAAGAAATGTCTCATTTGTAACTTCTTTATCTGACATACTGCAATAATACCAAGAAGTTTCTAGGCCTCTGAGAGGAATTCTCTGTTCCTTATGTTTATCCAGAAGTTCCCTAAGTGTTCCTCACATGACATTTAAATCACTTTGAATTTAACTAGATAATTGGGAGACTTCTTTGTTTGCAATTCTCTCTCAGTCTTCTCTGCCCATAAATCATGGAACTAAATGTACTTAGAGATCCCCATTACTTTATAGATGACAAAACCTGATATTTGTCCAAGAGTATCCAGTAGACTCAAAACACACTGATTTTTCAGAGCATCTCCTATTTGTTCTGGCCTGTAATAAAATGTAGACAATAAAAATGAACCACTGTTTTGGAGGTGCTTTGCTAGATGCTTTAAATGTATTATTAATTTTCCTAATTACAAAGTGGATATTATTCTCTCTATTCGGATGAGAAAGCTAAAACCCAGAAAGGTTATATAACTCATCCAACATTACAAAGCTGGCAAAACCTGAATGAAAACACAACTCAGACTGACCCCAAAGCCATGATGGCTAAGCTAACATATGCGTAAACCTCAAAACCAATGAAAATTTGTATATGGAAATGGAAATAAAGGAAGGGGTCTCCCTGAGGACCGTGACAAGAAAAAAATGTGAAAAATCAGGCTGTTTCTTGACCTAATTGAAGGAACTCTACCTTAACATGGACGCCACAGATGCACCCCATTAGTAACTAACAGAAGGAACACTGGCGAAACCCAGCCCCACTGAACCCCATGTTCTACTCGTAAAGGCCAGGACTCATCAGGACTAATGCTACTGCTGTACCTCCTTCACTGAGCTGCTGAGAGCGTCAAATGAGAAACATAAGAAGAAAAATACTTCTGAACATTTATCAGAGAATTATTATTTTAAATTCTAAGCCCAGGTGGGAAGTGTTTCAAAACTCTGCATCCATCTTCGTTAAGAAGAAATAAACAGATGGACAAAGAAATACAAAAATAAAAAATGAACACTTCTTCACCACATTGCTCAGGAAGAAAATCACTAAAAAGATTTGCACCTGCCATTTGAGAATCTCATGCCATTTATATCATTCTATGAAACATTGAAAGAGTGAAGATGTCATGGGTTGAATAGTGGCCCCCCAACATAATGTTCCCTCAGAGCTTCAGAATGTGATCTTACTTGGAAAAAGAACCTTTGCAGATCTAATTAGTTAAAGATCTTGAGATAAAATTATTAAAAACTTAGGATGGGCCCTAAAACCAATGACTGATGTCCTCATAAGAAGAGGGGAGGACAAAGGGAAACACAGGTAAGAAGTGGTGGTGGGGATGGGGATTGGAGTGATGCTGCCACTGTCAGGGAATGCCAGGAGTCACCAGAAACTGGAAGAGGCAAGGAAAAGTTCTTTTCTAGGGGCTTGGAGGGGAGCATGGCCCTGCTGACACCTTGATTTTGGACTTCTAACCTCCAGAACTGTGATAGAATAATTTCTATAGTTTTAAGTCACCTAGTTACGGTAGCTCCAGGAAACTAATACAGAGGGCAATGTGCCTTCATCAACTATGTGCTTAAGTCACCAGGGAGACAGACTCTCCTCTATTTCTACCATTAGATGGGTGAGTGTCAGTAGGTGGCATTGGTTAGGCTATATCAGTTGTTTATGGCCAACTTCCTCTTCTGTTGATCAGTGTTCATCTACTAAATAGAATAAATATCTTAAATATTATCCCTGCTCACAGGTATCATGGGGGAGCAATATTCAGTTGCAAATATGTGATGCTGTCTAGCTGCTTATTTATTATTATGTTTGATATAATTTTGTATTTAGAGCACCTTGTGAATAGACTAATGCTGGATATAACTAGCATCCCATTTGGATCAAGAATAAAAATGTTAGGTGATAAAAATTACACATTAAAGATTTGGATAGAGCTTATGGTCTCAGCAGAAAAGGTCCCAGTAGATGATAATTACTTTTACTTTTCACCTTTGCTACAAAAAGAATGTGAAAGACAGGAAATTAGAAAGTGCTGTTTCAGTTTATAAAAGGGGAGAGGATGTGAGGTTCTTGTGTTTTAATCTCTTCTTACTTATTAAATTGATTGAAATCAGAACCATGATTCAAAAAGTCTGCAGAGGATTCTATGCATGGAGGGACCTAATTAATATTTGATGGAAGAAAAAACAATAAGTGATTTTTACATACCTCTTATATTATTAAAAATATTATAGGTTATACTGGAGTGTGTGATCATAGAGTCTAAAATATTTGGTAAATTATAAAACTATTATATATAGGAGAATTAGAGGTAGAAATTTCTCAGGCAGGGTCAGCTCCAGGAATCTTCTGCCCTTCTTCCTCTTTCTTCCTATTCCTCCCATGTTACCAGTATTAACAACATCTAACTAGAGAAATAAAAAAGCTAAAGGACCATGAGGGGTTGTTGAGAAGAACAATAAAGCTTAGCTGTAATAAAATCCTAATGTTTAACACTCTTCACCTCGCTGATCTTGCAAATATAACCTAAGGCCCCACCCCACATATGTCATACCCAGCAGTAATGCGGGCAAAAGAAATGGAAACAGGTGTTCCTCATAAAGGCCTGGACCCTTAGGGCACCACCTGTGTCCACATAAATCCAAGGCAAACAATATCCAGCTAAGTTGTGATCAAGGTTATAGGATTCATCACGTTCCCCTGCCAAGGCAGAAAAACAAGGACAGGTAATTTGGCCCTTTTTAACATCCAAGACACACTGCCAAATACATAGAAGGGAAAAAAATTTTTTTCCCTCCTGAAATTCTTCAGGAAATAAGTGGGACTCCCAGCTGATAGAAAATGAAACCCCAGAAGGTACATTGAGAGTATCAAACAGTTCACAGAGTTCAGGTGACTCTACTTCACCATTTGGCTCATTCACAAGAATATGACAAATTGTAAACAAACCAGAAATTGAGGAAACTACCAGTTCCAGAAATGGGCAGAGTTTCTGGTTGATAGTTTGTATTTCACAGGACCCTTTAATCTACAGGGTTCCTGGTAATACCTCCCTTTCCTTGGCAACCAATGCACAAGAAAAGTAGTAGGTCAAGGGGAGCTTATATTTCTAGCTTCAGTAAGGGGACCCCATATGGAGATGTGGCAAAGTGTCTTCTTTTCTGAACACAGCTTGCAGCCTGAAGCAGCAGCACACATGAATATCTATGAGTGAGGTGAGACATTTAGGAAAAAGGTGCTAATGGAGCCACAGGGTGGAACATATCTGATCTGCTCCAACAACCTTTTCAGCATCCACTGGAACTATTTTCTCTCCCAAAGCAGACACACACTATTAAATTGCTCACAATATTCTGGAAAGTCACATTTATGTGCCTAACTTCCTTCAAGATTTTGTCTTCATTGAGTGAAAGTAAGACTTATTGTATTCCAAGCTGCCTGCCAAGTGTTTGCTTGGGTGCTGCAAATCTAAAAGCCTAGAAGGGGGATAATTACTTTAATATAGAGGGAGAATGCATGACGAATCAAGACATGCCAAAAGAGGCATTTGGAAATGACACACAAAGAACCAGAGCCTCATCGAGAACATTCAGTCTTCGCATTGCTGGATTCTGGCTACTAAGGGTTAGTTATAATTTCCCAAGGGCCATGTTTCTTATGAAATATGTCAATTCGTCGATATTTTTGCATGATGGATTTTATTGACATAATATTGGACTCAACACAGGGCCATATCAACCCCATCATTAGGAATGATTAATAAATGCTTTTTGGTCTTTGGCCATATAAATGTGCACCTCCAGGCACACTTTCCCTAAACATGTGACACCCTCAGTTTCAGATCATCTCTGTGTGGGAAATTCGTAGGGTCTCTCCCTCAAATGCTGTGTGACATAATTAGAACTGGTAGAGTAAAATAAGAAAAAAATGCCCAAACTGTAGATGCCTTTTATAATTTTTTTAATGGCTCAAATCATATTTTCATATATAAAATATTTAATGTGATTTATTTACTAAATTTATTTTACTCAGAAATATTTCATTCATTTAGATATCAGTGAAGATCAATTTTTTGGTTTACAAAATCTCCTTAAAATATGAATAGTCACAGTTTTATTCATATGGAATTAACTTAGTTAAAATGTCAATTTTTGTTTTTCCACAGATTTCCAGGCATTTCTTTCCCATTCCAGGATGTCATCACATAAAACGAGCAGGTAAATGATTTTCAAAGGTTTTGTCTTCAAGACTATAAATGATGTCCTTTTTTAAAGCAAAAAGGACACTTGTGTGATTTCCATAGCACAAAAAAATTTGCTTTGTGACAGGTGATTAAAAAACTAAAAGGAACATATACTTGCCAAAATAATCACTGAATATTGTAGAAATGTGCAAGAAATTTCAGGCACTTAATATAATCAAGTAGCAGTGTGATTTGTCAACCCGACTCCCACAGACAAAGTGGCTAAAGTCCCTGTTTTGCAAAGCTGATTTCTTGCCCAGAATGCTACTAATAATTGGCTCCTAGGCTGGCACGCCCATTGAGATGTATAAAATGGCTGTTGTTGATACTTTGATGTCAAAAAGGGTCTGTCAAATTTTTCTTTCCTGTAATCACTCACTTTCTCTTTGCCTCTTGTCACTTTTCCCGCCTCTCCTGCTCATTTTACCCACATTAAAGCTGTAAGTAAATAAATGACAGGCTGTGGCCTATCATCAGGTGACAGATCATCCTGCATTGGCTCTGAAGAACGAAGACGTTGTCATCTGTCTGGTCCCCCTCACATTCCCTGTCAGCCTCACCGCATCCGGGTGGCATGTCACAGTCATCAGAGCAAGATGAATACAGCAGTGTAAACATCAGCTTGGGAGCTGAGTCAATCAAACATGTGATTCAAACTGCACAGAAGCCCTTCTGCTGCCGGAAAAGAAAAGCACTTAGAGGGAAAGAAATGCCTTTTCATGACCTGTTTCTGCTTAATTGAAGTTATTACTTAATTGAATTTAATAGGGTTTGTTTGTTTTCAAGTTGAGGGAGAAAGTTATATTTCCACCCATTATCTCACTGTTCTAGAGATAATCAATAGTTATTGAATTTGTTGGTCATTTAAAGAAGAAGGCAGCCAATGTCATGGTCCTGAAGAGCTCTCACAGAGCTTATGGCCTCATCCACGATCAAGGTTTGGCCACGTTGCAAGAAGTGACACCAGAGGAAATGATGAAACATTTCACTGGTTGAACTAAAGTGGTACTTGGAAGAATTTTTTTGAGGGCTGTTCCAAAACAAATAATGAACCACGTATTAAAATAAACAAAGTCATAAAAATATCAGAAGGAATGCCAGGATAATAATTCCTTCCCAGTGGGGTAGAATATTCAAAAAAAGATAATGAAACTTCCCAAATGAAAACAGCTGGCTCTGACTGTCCCCATGGATTTTCCATCTTCCTCCTGTTACGATGTAAGAAGCTTTTTGGAGTTGCCACTTTAGAAGACCTTGTTCATGGCACATGAGGGGAAAAAAATGTAATGGAGACTTCCTTTGTTCCACTGAAAAAAATCACCGTTGGCCACCATGTGGCTCTCTAGTGTGTTTGTAGAAGTTGGGGTGGATGTGGAAAAACTAATACAATGACAGCCACCTTCTGCTATAATTTCCTGGACATAGAACACCCTGACCCTCATTCTGACAGCAACCATTGACAGAAATTTTATTATTTGAGGCCACTTAGTCAAGCATTTATGGTTTCTGAAAACTAGGTAGTTTTGTTGTTTATCAAAAGCAGTTATGTGACTATTCAGCAGGATAAAGAACTGAGGCAATAGTGCCAACAACTCTGGAATTATCCCAAAATTTAGTGATTCTAAGGAAACAAAACTTGCAGGGTCTGTCCACAGCAACAAATTAAAAGCCACTGAACACTGACTGTTAATATCCTTACATTCTTTGATCTACCATTAAAGACTTTGAAAATGCTGGTCCTGGCCTAACTTTTCAGCTATATTTTTTTAATTTATATTAGTCTCCTGCTATGATTTGAATGTTTGTGTTCCCTCAAATTTGTATTCTGAAATCCTAATCCCCAATATGTGGTACTAAAAGGGAGATAATTAGGTCATGAAGTTGCAGCCCACATGCATGGGATGAGTGCCCTTACTAAATAGATTCCACAGAGCTCACTAGCCCTTTCTACCACGTGAGGCTACAGCAAGAAGGTGCCAGCTATAAACCAGAAAGAGGGCTTTGACCAGACACTGAATCTGCTGGCATCGTGATCTTAGACTTACCAGGCTCCAGAACTGTGAGAAATAAAGTTCTGTTGTTTATACGCCACCCGATTTATGGTATTTTTGTTACAGCAGCCCAAATGGACTAAGGCATCCCCTTTTAACCTATTCTTCAGGCAAACCATAATCACACATTACATGCTATCCCCAGTGGCCAGTACTTTCTTATGTAGAGGCTATTACCTTCTCCTCTGGAATATATTTTACCCTTCTATGTGTCTATTAAAAATATACATATTCACTGACCTGGAAATTTCACTTCTAGAATTCACCATTAATTAAAGAAATTTGTTTCAAGGATTTTCTTTTCAACATGTTTATAATAGAAAAAAAAGACAACACTCAACTTTCCAACATTATAGAATTAGTTAAATAAATCATAATGCATCTATATACAATGTATTTAGTATTCAGGAAATAAAAAATTATGCTATGGACTAATACTGATTTCCATAAATGATATTCATGGTGTGTTGTTTGGTAGAAAAAATTAAGTCACAAAACCAACATATACAAAATAGCCCTGTTTTTATAAAAATAAATGTATCTAATGTATATATTTCTTAATAATTTTATCTGCATTTATATTCATATTTATATTTATATTGAGAGTCTAGAAATATACACCTGTATATACATATGAATTATCTATGAATCAGAGAATTATTTTGTGTGTATCTGTGTGTATGTGTGTATTTATCTGTATTTTATAATCTTTCAAAAGTAAAGATGAATTGCCTTGGTATTAAAAATAATTTCAATGTGAACCATACTTCAAACCACATCTCAGATGCTCTTTTCCATACAAAGCTTTTCCTGAAATTTCATCATGAGGTTCTTTTTCTCAATTCTATCTGTATCGATTTTATGTTATTTGAATTTCAGCATGAGTTAAAGACACTGTATATTATTAGAATATAAACTACATGATAGTAGAGTCCTAATTTATCTTCGCATGTAAACTTGCAGCAGCTGTTTAACAAATATATTTGTATGAATCAATATTGTTGGCCTAATCAGTATTTTAAAATTTGATGGCACATCAGAATCACTTGGAAGGTACTTGTTAAAGGGACAGAGTCCTGGGTCCATTCATAACCATACCATTGCAGTAAACCTCACTTTTAAGTCAAAAGTGAGAAATTGCAGTCCTAATGCTACTCCTAGATCATTTCCATAGTTTAAACATTTCTTCTTTAGCCAGGTATGCTCATTCTACCTGTCCACATATTTGGGCTTTGTTAATGACCTGAATTAATTCCTGCCCTAGCAAAAAGTGTATAAACAATCATTAACTGATCAGACTTCATAATCGAGATGCCTGGAACTTGGTAAATGTTTAATAAATGTTTGCTGGAGAATGGTTATGTTTTCCTGTCTTGTTCCTAACCTTCAGAGCCTGTAGATTACCTGACTCCTGACTTCTGCAGGGAGTTCTCTGTCTAATTGCCTTGACTTGCTCCTTTTCTGCCTCCCTGATACTCATCTAATTGCCTTCTTGAGCACTGATTCACCTCTTAACCTGATCATAATATTTTTGTAAGTACAGACTTTTCAGCCAGCGTGGCACAGGAAAATTAGAGAAATGTGCGCAAAAGGGAAATGTCAAGATCAGGACCAGAGGTTCTTGGGTGGGGAATGGGATCTATGGTTATGTGTATTTGGTAATGCACTCAACCGGTGATCTCAGAGGTGAGTTAGGGGCAGATAGGAGCAGTAATGAAAATCAGTATCTGGCAGTAGGCAGACGGAAGGAGAAGGAAATTTAAATATGGATATTCCAGCAGCATTCATTTAGGAAGAAAGCTGTACAGCAGGCATGTGGGAATTCCATTAAAAAGATTAAAGTAGAGAGATAGTTCTAATATTAGGTACCTTCTGTACCCAAAGTAAGGCAGAGCTAAGTGTTTGTCACTGTCATTTGTTGTCACTGCTTCTTATCAGCTTTGTTCATTACTCACCATTTCTCCTTAATTCTCACTTGCCTGTTCCTAAATCCCAGTTACCCCTACAAATCAAAGTCCAGGCTTGGGAGTGATTGTGTGTATTTGGCCAAAGAGATGAATATCGAATATTAAGAAAGAGGATACAAATGGGCCAAGAAACAAATATAGAATGGAACATGAATTGGCCACTTAAACTACCGCATTGCTATAAACCACTCTTTATCTGTGAAATCATTATATTTAAACAATATAGCATATAGAATATGACCAATTGCAATGTTATCAGACTGCAACTCCTTCTCTAGAGAGGACAAATTTATCTCTTCTGGGTACTCATGAGTTATAGGTTTTGAAAGCCATTAGCACCTATTCAGCTTTACTGTCTCAATTTTTCTATTTCAAACCAATATCTATGGTAAAAATAAAAGTTCCAGCCTTTATTCAGTGGAAATGAAGAGGATAATTTGGTAATTAGAATGTGTGTGAATGTGTGCTAATATCATTAGCACATTTTTTACTTTCCCCCAATCCCCTATTTTTAATTAAAATGAAATAGATATCACATACTTTGAAAACCATTTTAGAATACTTTGAAGATATTGTTTTTAAAAATAAACAAAACCTGAGTCTTATTATCATGATTTAAATACTTAAAAATAAATTCTGGTAACTGTTAGAAAAATGCAGTATTTTGATGTTTTCAGAGCCTCTTTTTCCACAAGCAGGTTATCTGGGGAATAATGTGTATAAACCATCATTCTTGATATGTTTTCTTTAGCATAATTATTTGTAATTGCTAGAAGAATGTGAGTTTTTTCTTTAAAAATCCACTTATTTACTTTAAATTATCCTTTGATGCTTTCTCTCTAAACCCTCTTTTTATATCAAGCATCTGACCTGTGGTACTTTCTACCTCACCCCCAAGCTTCAGTTTTTTTCAGCTTCCCTATGGGAATTTAGCTGTGATTTAATTTTCATAGTAAATGTACTAATATTTTATTTTCATAGATTGTAATTTTATAAAAGCCTTCTTAAATTTTCTCATATCAGTCTACAACCCTCCCCTTATCCCTTACCAAGAAAAAAGATACAATGAATCCATGGAAACAGCATCCATGATTATTATAAATTTATAATTCTCCTTCTTCTTTCTTGTGCAAAAGATGAGGAGCATATGGGAAAGCATTCTTTTAGCCTCTACTATTTCTGTGGTTTGGGCCAAGAGCAGAGGGACTGTGTATACGCAACTGAGGCAATGTGGGGTAAGTGCATGTGTGTGAGACAGAAAGACACATAATATAGGGAGAGAAAGAGAGAGACAGAGAAACAGAGAAAGAGACAGAGACAGACAGAGAGAGAGAGGAAGAGAGAGAGAGATACAGAGAGAGATGGAGAAAGAATGAGAAAAATAAAGAGAATGTAGCATACATATGAACATTAAATACAGAGGTCCTGACTAAAACTCGGGTCACACTGAGAAAGATGACAGTTAACAGTTGTGCATTCTGAGGCCCGAAGTCCAAAAGAAGGAAGCCCAGGAGACTTTGATGGCAAATGAAATGATGTTTGTAAAATTATAGACTGGCTCTAATCTTTTAACAATATTTTCCTTTCTCCTGCCCACACTTACTTGGCCTACACACACACACACACACACACACACACACACACACACACACACACAAACACACTTATAGTTAACACTTTAGAATAAGACACTGCATCCCCTGCATTAGTCTCACTTCTCTTAAGATGGAGGACAATCGGGCATGAGGAAACTTTCAGACTTAAGAGATCCCTGCTTTAAGAAAATCTATTACACAAAAATACAACCACACTGTATATATATTTGGGAGTATCTAATGACTCAACCCGAGAATTCTTTACATTTCAGAATTTCCTCTAAAAAGCAAATATTATTAAATAATTTTAAATAACATTTTATTTAAAAACTTTTATAAAAACAATCCCAACTTAATAAATTCAGGTATATCTTTTCAACTTTTTGGAGCACCTTCACTTTCAAACCTTATTTTTTCTAATTTTTTACAAAACTATGAAAAAATTAACTCCAGTGGGAGTTACACACATTCTTATAAAGTTTAAAATATCTGTTCCAGATAAGTACTTTGAATGGAATCTGTCCTGTTTCTCTTTTACTTCCATCCTAGTATAAAGATATAAAAGATTATTTTGAGAATTAAACATACTTAAGAGAAAAGAAAAATTTTAAGAAATTTTTCTAAGGAGTAGTGTATGTCTCTCTACCGATAAACCTCTGAATGAATTTTCCACATTGTCAATTATTTAGGCTAAAATTAATTAACCAAAATTTTCAAATTGAACCCTAAGAAATGTGGATGTTGCTTTTCTGTGTTGGCATGCAAAATTGAGCCTGCATCTGTCTCCACTCAAAAAAATTGCACCAATGAACACTTTTAAGTTGTCTCACTTGTTAAGTAATTCAGAATGGGGAACAGCAAAAAGATAAGAGGGTTCACTAAGTTATTAGAGTCATTGGAATTGAGAATTTTTTCATAGCAAAAGATTTCATGGAGAAAATGACACTTATGGGTCATTTGGATAGCTAGTTTTAATGTTAGGGGGAGGATGCAGTTAAATTAAGAGAGATTCTCAAATTTTCAGTGTGTGCAGCCAAGTCTCCTTTTCACATGAAGCCCTTCAAAGTCTCCTGGGAGTAGTGATGAAAATGACTTTGGGACAAATCATTTAATCAGAGATAACTGTAATTAACTGGAATAAAGCAAAACTAAGCCTTGCCTAACATCTACTTAGGTGGAGAATTTGCATCATGAATCATGCATAGTCTGAAAGGAAAGTACTTTTGAACTTGACTAATGGTATCTACACACAAGTGTGTGTTCCCAACCTGTCCATGCTTCCAAATTCTTATAATCACCAGTGGGAGTGAACCCTCCTCCACCAGGGCAGCAAAGAACAGGGACAGCCCCTATTGAAAGGGGAGTTGCAGTCACAGGCTCCTGCAACAAGAGGCAAAGGCTGGATAAGTAACTCAGTATCTGTCTTCACCAACCCACAAGTTAATTTGTACCCATATCTCAGTGCCTCTGAGCTTTTTATTTATTTATTTATTGATTTAAGGAAATCTATTATTTTTACAAATATTTCCTGATGCATTTCTAGGCACTCCCTGGTCCATAAGTCATGAGTCAGACATGACTTTAGTGTACCAATCTGGCTGGCCAAGTCAGGGCTCTGCTGAGGAAGGATTCAAGACTTTCCTAAGGAGCCTAGGCTGCACTGGGGTTCTTCCCTCACTGCCTAAGGTGCTGTCATCACCTTCTGGAAAGTTGAGGAGAAGCTAGACAGTTATTACTACTCTAGCTGATGAACCAGATTTCAAACTTCTAACCACGGTGTGTCAGAACATCGCTGCAACTTGGTACTGGTGAGCTTGCTGATAGCGATCTGAACTATTAATGGCTTTTGTAAAACAAGAAGTTCATTTTCTCTGTTATACTTAGTAAAGGACCCAGAAAAAGTTGCTGAAAGCAACTGAAAGCTTAGTTACACAGTATTTTGATCCCTGGAATAAAAAATGCTCTTAGAATGGCTGAGCTAGTAAAATCTTATTTTTCAATCACCATACTGCTGTATCTAGTATCACCACTCCCCTCCAATTGGAGCTAGGGGAAATAAATACACATGCACGCGTACACACACACACACACACACACCTGGGAGTTCAACAATAGTGCTCAATAATTAATAATTACAGATTGAAAAATTCTTATTTTCCTTCTCCTCTTCCTCCTTCTTCTTCTTTTCTTTTTTAAAGAATGTCTATGGCCATGCTACTCTGAACAGGCCCAAACCTGTCTAATCTCAGAAGCTAAACTGGGTTGGGCCTGGTTAGTACTTGAATGGGAGACCACCTAGGAAGAACAGGTGCTGTAGGTGTAAAAAATAAAAAATTAAAAAATAAAGAATTGTAAACTGACAAGGTCCTTTCAATCTGTGAAGTCAACCAAGGGTTGCCTCGCCTTAAAAATAAAAACAAACAAAAAAACAAAAACAAAAACAAAAAACAAAAAAAAACAAAAACAAAACAAAACAAAACAAAAACAAAAAAACTACCACATGGAAAAATTATCTGAAAGACGCCCAGGCAGAGAAATGAGATAAGAGAGACCATTTGACTCAGACTTCGTTCTTGGTCTAATCATGCAGTTCCCAAACTACATGCTGGGGTACCCCTGATGCTACAATGAATTCATATAGACACTGCAAGATATTTTCCATTCCAAGGGAAACATAGTGTCATTTACTAAACACTACATGAGCTATTACTATTAAGCTGCTTGGACATTAATGAACTTAATAAAGAAATTAGTTTAAACATAAACTAAATTAAATGAAACTCTTAGATATTTCTTTTGACCTAGGAGCACTTTTAAAAATTACTGCTACACTAAGGGTGCTGTGAACAGAGTAAGTTTGGGAACTTCTGGTCTAGACAATTAATGATGGTTGGTATTCATGTGCAAAGAAGACAAAAACAGCATGTCCTAGTCTTTGGAACGGTTTAGAATAGAGTAATGCTTTTGCAAAAACTGGTTTTCTTTAATATGGGAAATTTTTATTTACTTGCATATTTACATTGAGAAAATATTTATTTTATAGTAATATAGAGAACTACATTCAACCAGCACTTCTTTCTATTTTCTTATTCAATGAGCTAAGTTTAGAAAAAGTTCAGATTTCAAAGCTAGCCTAAATATTTTCTTTACCCATCTTTCAAAAACTGGTGATTCTGTAGGATGGTGGTATGAAAGAGACATGTAAACCCATGAGAAATCATGTTCATTTGTATAATAGGCCATGGTGGAAAGAAGTGTCTTAGAGGATATAATACAGGATATTTTGAGTCACCCAGGTGAAAACTTGACCTTGAAGTATTTGCTCCATTATAGTTTGTGATACTATGTACCCCATCTGTCAATGAGGAAAGTACTGTATAAAGGTTGAAAACTATAGGGTTTCAATGATGCCATTGTTTAAAAGCTACTGAAAATATTCTATAACCTTTCATTATTTCTTTCTAGACATTCTTTTTTACTGTGTGGTGTGATAATACAAGGTAAAGATATGTTTTCCTATAGTATATCTGTTCTCTCTGTAAAATACCATAGGAGTTTGCAATGAGTGAAAATGGATAATCTCAAACTTCATTTTTTAGAATTTCCTTCCTGTATGTTTTTAAGTTAAAGTTGGCCATAGGAGGAATTCACATGAGATTTAGAAAAAGTAAAGCAAGAACCAGTACTCTGAATGAAAGTCATCATGATTAGAAGTGGTGACAGAAGTCGCAGAGATGCCAGCAGGTTCCAATTTCTCCTCACCTTCTTCCATTATGTCTCCAGGGAGCCTGTCCAAGCTGACTCTGTTGACCAGTGAAAGCTCGAGGCCCACTATCAAATACATAGCAGCAAACCCATAGAGATGGCTGCAACACGGAAGTACAGCTCTCCATCCCTCCTTGACCTTTTCCTAGATCTGTGCCTCCCCACTACACTCTGAAAGCTCTAATTCCTGTACTAAATTTCTTATCCCGTAACTAACAGTGTCTTGGCTTTCCTAATACAAGTAGATACTATAGATATCTCAAGTGACAAAAAAAAAAAAACATGAAAAATGATTCTCCAGTAAAAATGATTTATTTATGGGGACACTGAACTAGAATACTTAATCAGTTCTGTTTTTAAAACATCCTAGATTGTTGCTCTTTAAACCCTTTTCTTAATACTAGAGAAGGCTTAGAAATGAACCATACATGTATGGATGGATTGTCTAAAATGCATTAAAGTTATTCACGTTTCTCATGCGCTATTCCCTTTGAGACAGAAGAAAATATTTCCACAGTCAGGGAAATAGGCCTATCTGGTGTAGCTTTCTCTTTTAGTCAGCCAGATTTAATAAACAGTTTTCAAAAGGGATATAAAAGTGTCTGCTCAAAAGCCTGCAGTCTGTTATTTGTGGAAATGCCTGTGGATTCACAGACCTGTTTCCAGAGGAGTGGATTATCATCTTGTGATAACTCATTGCTCAGCACTGAGGAATACAGTTCTGTGGGCAAACAAAAAAGCCATTCTTTTTTGATGACAAAAGATGAAGCTAGTTATTAGCAATTTGATACAAAAGAAGTAAAAAGGACTGAAAATGAGAAGTCAAGCCAAGTTTGGCATCTATTATTCACATAAAATCTCCAGAAATGACAACTACCCGAATCATAGAAAAATCCTATTCATAGAGCCCATTTTCTTACTTCACTGTCAAAAGTATAGATGATAGATAACTTCCAGTGACTGTCAAAATTAAAATCAAATCAATTTTAATGAAAGAAAACAGACTATTTCTGTTTATTGGTTCCAGAGAAAATGTGTGATGATGAATTTCTGAAGTCCTTAATTTATCATTTCACCCTGAAAAGAATCTATTTTTGCAAACAATACTTCTCAATATTGTGGACATCCTGTTTTTAAAAAAGTATATCTGCTTAAATGTTGAGCACTATTTCTGAACTCCAGGCTACAGTTTATTCCCAGAGATATTTTTTTTCTATATTATCTCATAGTTGCAGGCTTCACTAAAGGTCATCAGATCCACTGATTTTTGTCAAATATCCCCATGTTACTTCATCTGATAAATTATAACTTGTGATTGGCCTTTTGAAATTTCAAAGAATGGCAAACAATAGATATATTTTCCAAATGAACAACTGCAAATAAAAATTAAACTCAAATAAAAATCAAAGAGAAAATATTAGAGAGTTCACAATTCAGAAAGCTTAATCTCATCTAATAATTTTTCTGTATTTCTTTTTATTTAATTTCCAAATCAACATGAGATTCAATTCTCATCTCCACAAAGTTACTATATGAAACAAAAGAGCACACGTGACAATTTCTATCTGAAGTTAATATTTGCAACGTAAATTCCTCTCATATCACAGGGATTACATACTATTCACAAATCCTGGAAGACCAAAGTTAACCATATCTTTATTTAGCACTCTTTTAAGTATTTATGCTTAATCATATGACAGTGTTATGGTCTTTAAGAACTCTGAAGGCCATGAATATATAGTGCATTTTGTTCATTGAAAACAAAATAACAAGATGATTTGGTTTTGTATGGCTGAATTTATCTTTGTTAGATATTCCCTATCACAGCTAATCTAAAGCCTAAGAAGCATTTTACTTTTTTAGGGATCATTATATCAATTAGTTTAATACAACTCCAGGGCCAGTAATCTAATGCCTTTACACCTCCACAGCATATAAGCAATTAGCATGGTTCTTATCACATGATGGACAGTCAATACCTATACATACTGGCTAAAAATATCAATCAAAGAAATGAAGCAACCAGAGTAAACCAGTATGACCAACACTCAACATTGCCCTGAACTATCTCAGTGTTTTCAGTTTTTAAAAGGATTTTTAGCATGTTCTTAGATATCTGCATTCTGTATCTAAATATCTTCTTTCCCTAAAGCTTCAGACAACCTCTGAAGCTGGTATATACTGTGAACACATTGCTTACATTAAAGATGTAGCAAAATGTTTGACTAAAAGTTTGTCTGAATCAGCTATTTTAGAAATCATTTATGAATAAATATCTACTCTAATGTATATGTAATATATTTTTTTACTTGTTAGAAACCTAAGGGCATCAATGTCAGTGATTTAAAGAACTTGAGCTTCAGAAAGCTCCCATAAATCTAAGAATGACACCAGCAATTCAGTAGGAAATGGGAAAGGGTATTCATTAATAGATCAGTTTTTCAGGAGTAAAACATACAATATAGTTTGCGTATTATGTTTTGTGTAGGAGTTATATAGAAAATTAACGTCATTTTTACCATTAATCAAAATTACATACAAAATCATGATATAATTATTGAATAAGAAAATAACAAAGTTTTTTATTTTCCTCTTCTTTTCTCCCTTCTTTTATTTTTCTTTATTTTTTTTAATTGGTAAAGGGAGCATAAGCTGGTTCAAATTTTCTGACTAATCATTTAACAACATATACCCCAAACTTTTAAATCTATATTGCACATGAAAATGGATATTCTAATACACTATTAGTGGGAGTAAAATTTGTAAAAATTTCGAAAGGACAATTTGAAAATAAATTTTGATATTTAAAATTTTTATGCCTATTGACAGAGCATTTCTGCTTATAGAAGTTTATCTAAAAAAATAAATGTGCGATAAACACGTGGGGAAATTATAACAACAATCTCAACATCCATTAGTAAAAGAAATGTTAAACTATATAGTTCATTCATAAAATAAAATAGCAGGCAAGCATTACAAAAATGTGATATAACTGAATATATCGATGGGAAAATTGACCAATATATGATGGCAAGTGAAAAAATTACATTATAGTGTGCTAAATATAGCCTATTTTTAATTTAATATTAATCATATTAATATCATTTTGTAACATTTACATTTTAGTAAATTTATATTTTATTTATAATCAAGAGAAAAATATAGATGTGTGTATGTGTAGATTTTTGCTCCAAATTTCCATTTGTACAAATTCTTCCTGATAATAAATGACTCTATTACAAAAAACGATTTAAACAGGGAATGAATCAAAATTGTATGCATATACACAATTAAATTGTATTCAGTAAATTAAAACATTTAAAGATATATTTTTAATTAAAAATCTTTATAATATATTTTCAAATTTAGATGGATTATAAACTATGTACAGTACAACTTCACTTTGACAAACAACTTCTAAAAATGTTTATGTTCGTAAGCAAAATATGCAAGTGAACACAGACAAATGTATACACGTACGCAAATAAAAATATCTGTCAGCATGTTAACAGTAGGTAATTTTGTATTGTTGGATTATGAGTGTTTTTTCTCTTATTACTTAAGATCATTCTAGTTTTTCCTCAGAAGGCAAATACAGCTTGAAAATATAAAATATATTCTTTTAAAAGGTATGTATAGAAACTGACAATCACAGTGATAAAAATACATATGTCCAGAAGACAAAAAAGAATAATCAAAGAAATATAAATTTAAAACACTAATGGTGTGCAAATTTTCACTGTTAAACTGGCAATGATTTTAAGAGAAGACTTACTAGGGTCCAGAGGTGAAAGAACACGCCTTCATTTTTCATGAAGGAAATGTTAGTGTGATCTTTCTGGAAAGCAATTCAGCAACAGTTAAAAACCTGAAAAATGCTCATAATTTGGACCAGTAATTTTGCTTCTATGAATATATCTTAGTAATCATAGTTATATATAAAGATGTATATCATTTGGCCATTTAAAATTATTTTTTAAATCAGAAAAAAATGTGTTTAATCATAGGAAAAATTAAACATATAAATAATCATGTGTGAAGTATTGTGAGGCTATTTAATATTATGATTGCAATAAATTAGAAAACAATTTTGCTATAGTGTGAAGTGGGAAAAAAAAAAAAGGACCAGGGTACCAAATTATATAAATAGAGTAATTCCAAAGAAGAAAAAAACAAGAAAAATATATAAGCGTTTAGTATTTTCTCACTGTTTGTGAGAGAATGGAAAGTAATTTGCATGTTCATCATCATAGTTCTTTTAAAACTTTATCTTTAAAAATTACTTGAAAATGTGTTGAGGGAGGGGCATGGACAAATACAACAACTAACACATGATGCATGCTCCAAGAAATAAAGAGGTCAGGGGCTTTCATGAAGGCACACTGCCCCCTCTAAAACACCTCACAGGTTCATAGAGGAGTTGTGAAGGACAGGATCACCCAATCAAGTAGGAAGCATCTAAAATTGACCACAGAAGCCTTGTTCAGTGGTTCTCAAATTGTGGTCCCTGGACCAGAAGCATCGGCATCACCTAAGGACTTACAAATGCAAAAATTCTCAGGCCCCAAATCAGACATTAATTAGATATTCTGAGCATGAAGCCCAGCAATCTGTGTTTTAGCAAGCTTCATAATGATTCTGATGCATACTGAAGTTTAGAAATCACTGATCTTACTAATGCAAGAAGTTTTCCTGGACTCAGATGCCAATCACTGAGAATTAGGCACACTGGCACTAGTTTTGGCTGCAGGCACTGAAGGGGGAGTCTGAAATTGTTCGATGGGCGAACTGCTAGTCTTACTACAAACACTACAGCCTCAAATTGTTTTGAAATCACAAACAGAAAATTGCTTATTGTGTTTGCAGATTTTGGGTTCTGAAAAAGAATTTGGAAATGGTCTTTACATTTTTAAAGATGAGAAAAAAACAGTCAGCAACTCAGCAAGTTGAAGTGACTGGATGGGGTCTTATTATTGGCCAGAAAATGAACTGAGGTCAGTTTTCAGCCCACGAGTTTTATATCACACTCTACTGTCTACTAATCAAAAGTCATAATGGGAGTCTTTTAAATTTATTCTGAAAAAAAATCAATATTCTTTTATATCCCAAACAAATAGAAACATTTATTTCATTTAATATCTTCAATGTATCTTCTAGGCCTGCCATCAAACATCTGTCTATTTTGGATAGCCTTGGGAAATTATCTACTAGAAACAGAGTTAAACAGATTTTGTAAGTTATAAAAAAACTGAGAAGCCAAATAATTCATGGTTTAGGAGGATAAAATTCAAAGAGATTATTAAATAATATTAATATTTTAAAATTGTGAGTCTTCTAGGACTTTGTTACTCCTAGTGCAGTCAGTGGTACAGACAGCACGACATCACCTGAGAGCTTGTTAGAAAAGTACACTCTCAAGCTTCACCCAAACCTACTGCCTCAGAACCTGCATTTTCACAAGATCTTCATATACACATTATACTCATTGAAGTTTGAGAAATACAGCTTTAGGAGTTTCCCACTTGTCTTTAGTGATAGGAAATTGTTGATTCTTTGGGGACAAAAATATAGAGTTTTTAATAGAATTGGTAAAGTTCTTTCAAGGGCATTAATATCCAAGAAGAAAAAGTATCAAGGAGTCTGACATGCACATATCATATGCAAATTTGGGAGACATTGCAGAACTTACTCATTGAGGTATATATTAGTTAGGGTTTTCTGGTCTGCAAGTACTGAATAACAAATCAACCTGTCATACACAGTAATAAAGTTTGTTGATTATGGAAACAGAAGTAGGGTAGAGTAGGATCCAGGCATGATGCAATCAACAACTCGTTTATATTATTAAGAACTGAGATTTTTTTAAGTCTCTCCATTTCTCAGAACAGAGTCAGGGTCATCTTAAGACAAGTGTCCCTCATATTTTCAAGATGATTATAAATAAAGCTATAAGAATTTGTGTTTATATTCAGGGGAAGGAAGAAAGAAAATGTCTTCCCCAAGAATGATTTATAATAAAGACAAATATATAATTTATTTTTCAAACCACAGTAACTTTTAAGAATAAAAGGGGACACTATTAATGGTCACATCAGTAAATAAAGCATAAACCTGGACTTTCTCAGACAAACAAAGACATGTATATGATCACTGGTCATCATGTATATTAGATACATAAGTATTTCCCTTCAGTCAAATCAGGTCACATGCCTTTTTCTTGGACATAAAAACAGCTACCAGAGAAATACCATAAGATAATTGACTTAGACTAACTTGAAATACCATTTTACAGCTAGAAAGAGGTGAATGAATAACTTCTAAAGGTGAAGAAAGATTCCTATTAGAAAAGAAAAAAACGAGGTAAATAGGTATTGGGTATGCAACTGATGGTGTTATTTACAGGAAGCATTGGTAGAACCTACCAACACTACAAATTCAGATGGTGTGTTGGTGTTGAGCAACCACAGCACCATAAGCCAGGTGCCCTCAGGCATGCGATGATTTGTGCTCATCTCTAGCACCCTGGTTGCCTATAATGCTTCATTAAGTATAATAGCTTGGTATCTAAATGGCCTTTCTTTTTGGAAAAAAAAATCATGATAATAGATGGTAGGTGCATTTCTTTTCTTATTTGAAAATGTAAAAGCTAGTCATCCAGTGTCAGATGCTCACATTTCTGTTTATAATTTCACTGACTATTGACATTTCAGTCAGGGTACAACCTCATCGGGCTTGATGATAACTGTGATCTTTTGTCAAATAAGATGTTTATTTTTAACATTAGAATTATGAAACTTTTTCAAAATGATAAAAACAATCTTGATCGCAACATTAAAGATGTTTTAAAGATGAAAAAATGAATCATGTCAATTTCCTGCCTCTAACATAATAAATAATTTCACCTTGGGGATATTCCCTTCCAGACTTTGCTCACATGCATACGTATTTTAACACAAATGTAATCATGGCATCAGTGTAATTTTGTGTTCTGCTTTATCACTCTGGCACCATAGTGTAAACATTCTAATTAGTGTGCCATTCCTACAAGAAGTGCTCAGGTGAAAGATGTTAAAGAAATGAAACCCCTGAAAGAACTGACAGCTACATGAAATTTTTCTGTTCAAGCCCATATATTCTGAATCACTATGGAATTGAAGAAATTGTTCTTTTTGCTTTGAATCTAGCTTGTATTGACAATCTAAAATCAGTAATCATGGATTAAAGCCTCTAAAAAATATGGCACTGATTTTCAAAAAGAAGATACAAGTAGCAAGAAGCAAATGGGCCTTTTGGCGAAAGACAAAATTCTCCTCATTCTTTACTCTTATTAGGGATTTTTTAATTACACTCACTCTCCTATTTGGTGAGGTTTCAAGTGTCTGTAGAAATATTTGACATTTTAGTCTAAATTAAAGTATGTGTCCATACATACCACTTTTAAATAAAAAAGGCTAAATCACTGACTACATCCAGTCACCCCAACAAACAGTCATGAGGGAGAAATAAGGAGTAATAAAGAACTTGATTTTTTCCTTTCTCCCTGTGCTCACAAGAGGATAGAGCATGTTTCTACCAGGATTTATATGGAGGAAAGAACCTAACATATAGAGAGAGGATTCTGCTGCCAGTTCCTGAGCCTCATCAGGCCACTGCCCTTCACATGTCTGTTCCCGTATTTGACAGTGAGCTCCTAAATTAGATGTAAGAATTTTTTCCTTTCCTATAAGCCAACCTCTTGGCATAATTTCTGGCAACATGGTGCTCAGCAGATATTGCCTGAATGTCTAAATTAATCATAAAATAAATTTCATGGTATTTTTGAAGACAACAATATTATAGGATTTTTTAAGCTGTGCTTTCTATAGATTCAACTTCTCCAAGATGCTTTCTTCATAAAAAGAGAATATTTAATAAATTTTCTCTATGATTCAATGGGGCAATGTGGTAAAGCAGAAGAACCCTTTGAGGACACTGGAGCATCATTTCATAAATTGCCCTCTGCTTCTGGTATAGAAGCTTCAATGCATCTACTTACAGGCATCATAAAGCACCAAGCATGTGGCTTCATCAGGAAACTACACCATTGTTTCAAAACCAACTAGTCTGCATTAATTATGTGATAGGAATAAAGAAACCATTTTCTGGGAAGTAGTCACTCCCTGACACTGATGATGAAAATATCGGTACTTTTCTGAGGAAACTGGCAACATGCACAAAAAGATTTTGGCACAAAAATTTCACTTCCAGGAATTTATCCCCAATGAGAGTATTTGAGGAGGTAACGAAAGACTGTTTAAATAATATTCATGGTATGCAATCTACATGTCTTCATTTATGAAAATACTGGCTATTTTAGTATGTGCAAGACACTGAGTTTCCCATAATCATAAAACATTGAAGGAGTGAAGCCTGTGCCTTTTCCATCTTCAGGGATGCTTTCTATGAAAAGAAAAAATCTAATGGATGACAAAGCCTTCTCTATGAACCAGGCTGTATCAAGCTCTGATTTTGAGAAAAATGAGAGAAAACTAGGGTTTTAAATTACCAAAGCAACGAATTTTTCACCTCTAAATTTCACCTCTAGATAACCACTTTGACCTAACAGTCAGAAAAAATCTACTGTTAGAAATAACATGTTAATAGGATATTTGGTGAAGATTGATATAGATAAATGGATAAATGATACAGGGATAGAGGAGAAAAGAGATAGAGATAGAGGTAGAGACAGAGATAGACAGATAGAGAGCTAGAGATATACATACATACATACGTACATATAGATATAGCCATTAGGCAAATGAGTACTATGCATTTCACTTATCCTCCAAGATAAGTGAAAGTAACTATAGGAAAAATAGAAACAAGAAATGCATCACTTTCACTTTATTTGAGGTCTCATGACAATAGAACCCAACCTCTCCAACAGTCCAGTTTAATCCCATTTTTAAATTACCATCTTCTTTTATGTGACTTTTAAATATTATTGACACAATTACTTTCAACTCCTTTCTCTGATTACTTTGCTCAATGCTATGTTAGTGGTAACTATGATGTACAGGGCATTCCTGGACAAATAAAAAGGTCTGGTCTCCATACCAAAGACTTTACAATCTAATTCAGGCAAATAAAACATATAAGCCAAGAGTTTAAACCATACATCCCCCCAAAAAATTATAGGCTTAAACTTATTTCTTACAGAACTCAAGATTTTATTTAAATAGTTGCTTTTATTAAGAAAAATTGGAATAAATTTCTATTAAATGTAGTACATGAGGATCTATCATCAACTTCATTCTAAGAGAGAAAATCAATCGAACATATTTTTCTTATCATGATTTATTTCCGTTCTCAAAAGACATGTACTCCCTTCATTCTATGAAGATCTCAATAAGATTAACAAACGTAAAGTACAGTTAATCATTCTTCTTCCTATTTACTCCCGACAGCAAGTCATTACCTCCTTCAATCCTAGATCTAAATTACCTTCTTCCCAGAATATTTTCTCTCCAACTACAAAATATTTATTAAATGCCCCATCTTTCATTCTAACATAACTTTTAAAAATTTACAAAATAACATTGTATTTTATGGTCCCTAGTAAACACAGAAAGTAGCCCTCTTTCATTTTCCCTTCTATTTCAGAAATGCTTGATCCTCTTCAGGGTGTCAATGAACTATGTAATGCTAGGGCCAAATCTGGACCATGACTTGCCTTTTGTTTTTTTCAATTATGATAAAAAAATAAATAATAATATAAAATTTACCATTTTAACCATTTTTAAGTGTATGGATCAGTAATGTTAAGTATATTTACATTGTTGTGCAACAGGTCTCCAGAAATTTTTCATCTTGCAAAACTGCAACTCTATATCCATTGAATATCATCTCCCCATTTCCTGCCCCTCAAATTCCTGATAATCACCATTCTACCTTCTTTTTCTATGAATTTGACTACTTTACATATCTCATATTAGTATAATCACAATGTTTGTCTGTGATGGGCTTATTTTATTTAGCATAATGTTCTTTATTTATTTTTTAATTTATTTTTAATTATAGTTGACATATAAGATTATATTAACTTCAAGTGTACAATATAGTGATTAAACATTTATATACCTTATATCAGGTATATTTTTTAATTAAGATTATTGGTAACATTGCTTAATGCAACTATATAATTTTCAGGTATACATTATAATTTGACATCTATATATTCTATTGTGTGTTTTCCTGATGATTACAGCTATTCTAACAGGTGTGAGATGGTTTCTCATTGTGGTTTTGATTTGCATTTCCCTAATAGCTAGCAATTTGGGCATCTTTTCATATATTTGTTGGCCATTTGTATGTCCTCTAGGGAGAAGTGTTTGTTCAGGTCCTCTGCCCATTTTTTGACTGGATCATTTGGTTTTTTGTTGTTATTGAGTCATATAAGTTCTTTGTATATTTTAGATATTAG